>OX387391.1:9638920-10219190 GCA_947563765.1 Anarsia innoxiella | reverse complement strand
TGATTTAGCAGCCGAACCCCAGACCCCTATACAATAATAAAGAATAAAAAAATATACACGGTTTTTAAAATTTTGAGGTTACAGATGTCACGCAGTTTTTTCATGATGCCAATAGTTTTACGGACACGACCAGATAAGGCACTTAATTGCGATTTAAAATTTAAATTTTCATCGAGTTACACCCAGGTATTTAATCACAGCCACTTGTTCAATGGAATCGCAATTACAATCGTGGGGAACAGGTTCTTCCACAGAACATTTGTGAATTTTTACTTTTATATTTGGGGGGCATTTAGTAGCGGCTGTCATATGGAAGCATAAAAATTTAGTTTTTTTAGTGTTCAGCGTTAGAAGGTTCCGCTGCAACCAACTCGACACGCATCTCATACCGATCTCTGTTGACCGAAAAGTCTGTTCCCAACTCTTTCCAAAGAACAGCATGGCCGTGTCGTCAGCATAACAGATAGTCTCTGTGTTTGGAATGGACAAATTGTGGATATCGTTCATGTATATTATAAATAGAGTGGGCCCAAGAATACTACCCTGCGGGACTCCAAAAGCAACCTTATTCAGTCTACTAGAGGTGGAGTCAACTTTAACTAATTGTTTGCGATCTGTAAGGTAGCTATCAAACCACGCCAGGGCATCTCCGCGTATCCCCAAGCATTCCAATTTCCAGAGAAGAATTCGGGACGACACAGTATCGAAGGCCTTGGCTAGGTCAAGGAATACACCAATACATTGGTTACCTTTATCAAGCTGAGATGCGACTAGGTCTACCAGGGTTGAGACTGCGTCTTCCGTCGATTTCCCCCTCCTAAATCCAAATTGCCTGCAGCTGAGTAAGCCCAGGTTTTCCAAGAAGGAGACAAGACGAGAGTTCACTACCTTCTCCAGTATTTTTGAAAATACACTGAGAAGAGAAATTGGGCGATAGTTGTTGGGAACGTCTTTAGCACCATCTTTATGAATTGGCGTTACAGCTGCGGTTTTCCAGATATTAGGGAAGCGACCTGTGCTAAGGCTTAGATTTATGATATAGGTTAGCGGATGAATAATAAAATATTTTACAGATTTAAAAAGTTGATTACTAAATCCGTCAAGTCCTGGGGCACAGGCGTTTTTAAGTTGACTAATAATGAGGTCCACTTCTCTTTCGTCGGTTGGGGTGAGGAAAAAAGAGTTAGCGGGACCCGCGGTTACATCTATAGATGCTGCAAGGTGTGAAATATGTTGCTAGTTCAGGAAACACTACAGGATATTATGGAGCACAATAAAACACGTCCGTTCGCTATGGCACTTTAATCGAAGAGAGACAAAACTACCTACATACAAAATATAATTAATAACTAAAACTACCGTTCATTACACCCTCACCCTTATCTAGAAAACAACAACTTACTATAATCTAACTTAACTATAAAACTAACTAACTAATAATTAACCAATAACTTAATCAAACGCCTACACTTTAGTCAAACTCAAAACCATATCGCTGAACGGGTCTCAGTCTATCTTTAGGTCTTAGCGTCGGGCGTGAGGTAGACCCCGGCGACACGGTAGGGCCCTGCTCGGGTCTGATACGCCGCGCCGGCTCAGACGCGACCTCTGTTGTCGTCAGCACATCTCTCCGATCAGCACACTCATCTGTATCATCTGTATGCCAATCCCACATAGACCAGTTTTTCCGCAGCTGGTCGATGTGTCTTTTAACAGGTGAACCGTCTTCATAGCTTATTATATAATTACGCGACCCTACTGAGCTCTCTACTTTACCTGGCATCCATTTCCTCCCTCCTACATAACTACGAGCCATCACTGGTTCGCCTACTTGTAACGCCCTTAGAGTCCCATCTGCATGTTCTACTTGTTTGCTCTGTGCTTTAACAACTCTACTCTCTATTTGCCGCTCCCCTCGAAGCAAATCTAATCTAGACCGTAAGTTTCTGCGCTGTAACAGTTGTGCTGGCGACACTCCTGTCGTTGCATGCTCTACGTTCCTGTACGCCATTAAATAAGTTTGTAGCGCTGTTTCTATATCTACACTTTCCCGAATTGCCTTTTTCATTGCTCTTTTACACAGCTTAACTGCCCCTTCGGCCGCTCCATTAGATGATGGATGATATGCTGGCGCAAATGTTACTCTTATACCGTTCCTACTCATGAACTCTGCGTACTCACTGCTTGTAAATGGTGGCCCATTGTCCGATACTACTTCTTTAGGCAACCCATACCTAGCAAATGTTTCTCTTAAAACCTTTATGACGGCTTGCGCCGTTGTTCTCTGCATCAAAAATATTTCTAACTGAGAAGTCTCTGGACACCGGGTGAACCCACAGGAGTTAGTACAAGGGAAACACGTCAATCCGTTTACAGCTTTATTGAGAGACTGACTTAAATTATACAAATAACAGCTACGCTCTTATTATTAATAAAATACATGGATACCTACATCACACCTCCACACTTAATTACAAAGTCTCAATAATTAGGTATGTAACATCTATCTTACTATACAATAAAAGTAATACCAGAAAAACTGAAAGAAATGGATGACTTATTCTATAAGTACGACTTGTACATATCTATACTTAAATACTAATACTATATAGCTAGGTATATTAACAATAAACTTAATCTAATCAAATTCGAACCCATATCGAACTGGTTTCCTACGAATGCGGACGGGGCGGCTCACGGGACTTGTGACGCTCGCGGCCGGCGGCGGTGATCGCGTTATCTTGCTATTCGTTGGTGACTGTGCAGCTGATGCGTTACTGGGTGATTTCTTAGATACTGAGCTCTCTGCTGTATCGCTAGCTGACCGTGTCTCACCACCTCCAGTCTCATCACTACCCGTCCCCTCCCTATCCATCACATCTGGTTTTACCGGAGAATTCTGTTGCTGTTCTACGTTACCTTCATCTTCCGATGTCAAATTGGGGTACATTAAACTTGAACGTCGAATTCTGGGCTTAACCTGATCAACATGTCTCGTCAGGAGTTGGCCATTACCATTGTTTACCAAATACCTACGTGACCCCTCTTGGTTCACTATTGTTCCTTTTAGCCATTTATCTGTATTACCATAGTTTCTAAACCATACCGTGTCACCCGCTGAGTGTTGGCGTGTGTGTTCAGTCCCTGAGCTCGCCATCTGCTGGCGTTGCGCTTCCTCCACCTGACTTTGACGTGCGCGGTCTCCGCGCAAAAGATCCAAACGTGATCGCAACGGCCTGCGCTGTAACAGCATGGCTGGGCTTTCCCCTGTTGTGCTTTGAACACTATTTCTGTAGGCTAGTAAATATGTCTGTAATGCTGTGTCAATATCTACTTCATCTCGGATGGCTTTCCTTATAGCTCGCTTACAGAGTTTGACTGCATTTTCCGCAGCCCCGTTCGATGCTGGATGATACACAGGAGAAAACGACTGTTTAATACCATTGTTTTTCAAAAATTCCCCTAACTCTGTACTAGTGAATGGCGGCCCTTGGTCTGACACTATCTCTAATGGTAAGCCAAATCGCGCAAATAACGTTCGCATTACTTTTATAACAGCTGCGGCGTTCGTTTTAGTCATTTCGAAAATTTCAATCCACTTAGAGCTGGAGTCAACAATTACAAAGAAAGTTTTCCCTTGATAAGGACCTAAAAAGTCGACATGTAACCTACTCCACGGCTGGGCTAAATAAGGCCAACTACGAGGAGAAACTTGCGGCGGCGCACTAGCTTCCATTGCACACGTCTCGCACGCGCGACACGTTAATTCTATGTCTGCATCTATATTAGGCCACCATACAAAACTACGTGCCATAGATTTGGTCTTTACTATACCCATATGACTAACATGCAGTTCCCGTAAAATAGTATTCCTTAGAGTCGATGGTATAACCACCCTGTAACCCCACATAATAAAACCCCTTTCAACATATAATTCATGTTTCCTATTAAAGTATGGTTTCATTTCATCATCCGTACAATGCGCGGGCCACCCCGACTGTACGCTGACCATCACCCTACTCAGTACCTGATCCCGAGCCGTCGCTACGCGCACGTCATCATTTGTCACTGGCAAAAAACTCGCAGCAAAATTTAAATACGTATATTCATTTTTGTTTTTATCCTTCGCAGCTGGTTGAGGTAGTCGCGACAATGCGTCGGCGCAGTTTTTGGCGGAAGAAACGTATTCTATATCGTATGAATAGCCTGATAGTATTATTGCCCACCTTTGCAGACGGGATGCCGCCATCACTGGAATACCTACTTTATTACCAAAGATATATGTTAAGGGTTTATGATCTGTTCTTAAAATGAATTTTCTACCGTATAAGTACTGGTGAAATTTTTTAATACCATAAATAATCGCTAGTGCTTCTCTATCTATTTGGGCATAAGCTCTCTCAGCGGTGTTAAGCGTCCGCGAGGCGTATGCAATGGGACGCTCGCCCTCCTGCGTGATGACGGCGCCAATCCCCGTGGCGCTAGCGTCAGCCGTTAACACCAGCGGCAGCTCCAGCGAGTAGTGCACCAACACATCACTCGTGCTAAGTGCCCGCTTCACTCGTATAAAAGCTACATCGCAAGCTTCATTCCATACGTACTTCACCCCGGACCGCAACAGATTATACAAAGGTGCAAGGATCGAACTTACATTTTTTATAAATTTGCCATAATACATGACCATCCCAATGAAAGCCCTCAGCTCAGATACGTTCCTTGGTATCGGGGTTTTTACAATTGCTTCTACTTTATCGTTGCACGTGTGTACCCCTTCTTTACTTATAACATGGCCTAAATAGTCAAGCTATTCAACAAAGAATGAACATTTCTCTTTTTTAACTCTCAACCCACTGGACTTCAGGCGTTCAAAAACTTTATGGAGGTTTTTCAAATGCTGAGACGTATCCCTACCTGTAATAATGATATCATCTAAGAAGACTCCTACATGTGGTAAATCTGCAAATAACAGCTCTAATCGCCGCTGAAAAATCCCGGGACTAGACGACAGTCCGTAAACCAATCGCTTATACATGAAAAGCCCTTTGTGTGTGTTTATTACAGCATATTTCCTTGTATCATCCAGTTCAAACTGAGCATAGGCTTGCGATAAATCAATTTTACTAAATCTTTCGCCTCCGTGTAAGCGAGCCAAAAGGTCCTCCACCTTCGGTAAGGGGTAGCGGTCGACCTCCAACACTTTGTTCAAAGTTAATTTAAAATCAGCGCATATTCTAATCGTACCATCTTTCTTGACAACCGGTACGATTGGTGTTGCCCAGTCTGAGTGATGGACGGGGGTGAGAATATCGTCGCGCACCAGCTGCTCCAGCGCGCGCTCAACAGGCTCGCGCATCGCGTACGCCAGCGGCCGCGCGCGCATAAACACCGGCCGCGCTCCCTCGCGCACGTGGATGCTCACTTGTCCTCCCGTGAACCGCCCCAAACCATCCGCAAACACCTCACAGTATCTGGAACTGAATTCCGTAATGTTAAAATCAAGATCCCTGCTTTTATTATTATTTATCGTTGTATAAAGTAAAGCTGACACTGTTATATTTAACTCCGCTATCCATTGTCTCCCTAATAATACTGTATTTCCCTTTTCTATGATGTATAAATCTAATATCTTTTCTATATTATTAAATTTGACAACTGGTCTTATTACACCTACCGGGCACACTAGTTCCCCCGTATAGTATTTTAAAACCAACTTAGTTGGTTTAATTTGTAAATTCGAAAACAATTTCTTATATAATTGGTAATTAATACATGAAATTGCACTTCCCGTGTCACATTCCATATCTAAGTCACAGCCTTGCACACATAAAGTAATGATAATTGGTTTACACTGCCCAATCGGTAAGCGATTAATGGTTACTATTACCTCGTCACTGTCGCTGTCCTCAGAGTGAGCATTACACCTGCCCTCGCCGCCGTCTCGACCGCCGCCGCCGTCTTGCATGTTATGTAACGAATTATTCTTCGCTAACTTCGGGCACATCCTCTTCAAGTGACCCTCTTGGGTGCAAATTAGACAAACGTATAGTTTGAATTTACATACGCTTGCATTGTGCTTTCCTCCACAAACTTTACACATTTCATTGCGAGTGCCATTACGATACGAGCCGTAATCCGCTCCGCTCATGGCGCTTGATCCGCCGCCACTGGACAGTGAGTCACGCATTGTGCGAGTATTCCTCCTTGCCGGCCGATAGCCGCCGCCGCTGCCACCACCGCCGCCGTTCGCCCCGCGCCGCCCGCTGCCGTGTCCGACCTAATGCACGGGTACGGTCGCGGCGTCGATTGTACTTCCGGAACTCTTGCCTCTCGCACCGTCCTCCACCAAAGCCGCATTTGCTTCTGCCGCCTCCATTGCTAAGGCTAACTTATACGCTCTGTCGATACTGATATTGTCGTCTTCGGTAAACAACTTCTGTCGTATGTCATCGTTTACCAAGCCGCACACAAACTGGTCTCTCAAATTTTCTTTTAAGCTGTCGGCCGTAAAAGCACAATCTTTACTTAGTCTTTTTAGTTCTGAAAAGTACGTCGCGATGCTTTCTCCGGATTTCTGTGACCGTTTCCGAAATTTAAATCTCTCGGCCAGCATACTCGGCTTGGGATTTAAATGTCCTTGCATTAATGCTACTAACTCCGTATACGTTTTTGCCGAAGGTTTAACCGGCGTGCATAAATTAACCATTAGCTCATACGCACTATTGCCAATTACCGTAATTAACGTTGCGACTTTTAATTCACTTTGAACACTATTGGCAATAAAGTATTGATCTAATCGATCCACATAAGTGTTCCAATTGTCCTTGGCAAGGTCAAACGCACCGATCTTTCCAACCGCCATCTTTTGTCAGCACAATACGCAATTAGGTAACGTCCACCGTATGAGTCATAAATCCGGTCACTGTCTCATTCACTATAATTGTTTTTATCAACACACGCGTGAATATCGCTGAAATTGTCGCCACTGAGAAGTCTCTGGACACCGGGTGAACCCACAGGAGTTAGTACAAGGCAAACACGTCAATCCGTTTACAGCTTTATTGAGAGACTGACTTAAATTATACAAATAACAGCTACCCTCTTATTATTAATAAAATACATGGATACCTACATCACACTAACCACTTGGTACTGGAATCTATGATAACTAAGAATGTTTTTCCGTGAAAGGGCCCCAAATAATCAACATGTAATCGTGACCATGGCTCCGTCGTATACGGCCACGGCTGCGGTGGAGCACGATGTGGTGCCGATGCTTCCGCTACGCAAGCGACGCAGGTCTTACAAGTCTTTTCTATATCCCCGTATATTCCCGGCCACCACATATAACTGCGTGCAATACTTTTCATTTTGACAATACCCAAATGTCCTACATGAAGTTCTTTCAATAACCTGCCTCTAAGTTCCTGTGGTATAACTAACCTATAGCCCCATAATAAACAACCTAAGTCTATGTATAACTCTTTATGTCTTTGATAGTATGGTTTAATGTTTTCGTCATTACAATGATTAGGCCATCCTGTCTGTGTATAAATATAAACCTGTTTTAATACCCTATCTTTACTATAGGCTTTTTGAACCATCTCTCTAGTCACTGGTAAAAAATCTTGTATAAAATTCATATATGTTAGCTCATTTACATTACCTACTGGATTTTCTACCGGTAACCTTGATAATGCATCAGCTGCGTTCTTGTCACTACGCACATACTCAATGTCATAATTATAACCAGCTAGAATGACTGCCCAGCGCTGCATTCGGCTGGCTGCCATTACCGGTATACCTACTTTATTTCCAAATATAGTTACGAGCGGTTTATGATCCGTACGCAGTATAAATTTTCTCCCATATAAAAATTGGTGGAATTTCCTTACCCCATATATGATTGCTAAGGCCTCCCATCTCTATCTGTGAGTAACCTCTCTCGGCCGCGTTTAGAACCCGCGATGCGTATGCAATGGGTCGCTCTCCCGTTTCTGTTATGTGTGATATCACTGCCCCTACCCCTACACTGCTGGCATCCGTAGTTAATATGAGCGGCAAATTCGGCAAATAGTGTGCTAGCACTTGACTGGATACTAGTATGCTTTTTATTTTTTAAATGATTTATCACATTTTTCGCCCCATTGATATTTCACTCCTTTTTTTAATAACGTATATAATGGTGCTAAAATAGTACTTAAGTTGGGTACAAATTTTGCATAGTACATTACTAGTCCTAAAAATGCGCGCAGCTCGGATACGTTGTTAGGTCTCGACGCATTATTAATCGCTTTTATCTTATCCGGACAAGTATGCACCCCCTGCGATGATATTACAAATCCTAAGTATGTCACTGAGTTTGCAAAAAAGGTACATTTTTCTTTTTTTATTTTTAAACCATATCTTTGCAAGCGTTCGAATACTTTATGTAAGGTTTCAAGATGTTCTTTGTCGGTTTTTCCGGTTATGATGACGTCATCTAAAAACACGCCTACGTTTGGAATATCTGCAAACAACTGTTCTATTTTCCTTTGAAATATTCCTGGACTAGATGCTATTCGTAAATCAACCGGTTGTAAATAAACAATCCTTTGTGTGTATTTATCACTGTGTATTTTTTTGAATCATCTAATTCGAACTGCGCGTACGCCTGGGATATGTCTAGCTTCGTAAATTTATCTCCACCGTGTAGTTTTGCTAATAAATCTTCTACTTTCGGCAATAGAAAACGGTCCACCTCAAGACATTTATTTAAAGTCACTTTGTAATCGGCACACACACGAATACTACCATCCTTTTTCATCACCGGCACTACTGGCGTAGCCCAGTCGGAGGTGCTGACAGGAGAGATGATGCCGTCGCGCACCATCTGGTCCAGCGCCCGCTCCACCGGCTCACGCAGCGCGTACGCCAGCGGGCGCGCGCGCAGGAACACTGGCGCGGCGTCCGCCCGCAGTCGGAATCCCACCGTGCCGCCGGTGTACCGTCCCAGCCCGTCCGCGAACACCTCACAATATCTGGAACTGAAATCGTTTAGTTTAAATACTTCCTCCATGTTCCATACATTATTACAATTCTCCTTTTTTATATCTATATCCAATTCTTTCAACCACTGCCTACCTAACAGATTCGTTTTACCAATGTCTATTATGTACAGGTCTAAATAAGCACTTTTATTTCTATAAGTTACTTTAGGAGTTATTTTTCCAAAAGGTTCAACAATCTCGCCTGTGTAATATCTTATTGACAAATCGCTGTCCTTTAACGTACACTTTTTTGCTAACATACTATCATAATAGTCTTTGCTAACACACGATATTGCACTTCCAGTGTCAATTTCCATTGATAACTTACAATCCTCTATACAAACAATTGTAGTGTATGGTCCAATTATTTTTAATTTATCGCTATCCATAGCAAAATTATTTACCTCATCACTCCCCCCCCTCGTCCGACTCCTCGAGCCTTCCTACCTCTTCGGTGTCAACGGTGATGTTATAGACCGGTCCCCTTCCTCTCAAATTTGGACACATTCTTTTTAAATGTCCTTGTTTGTTGCAAACTCTGCATACATATTGCTGAAACTTGCACGCTTTCGATTCATGTTGTCCACCACATGATGTGCATTCGCTCTTCGATCTATCATAGCTCATTCTTTTATTTCCGCTTGCCGCTCCTCTTGTGCCGTTTGTACCGCCGCCGGTCATCTGTGATGTGCTCGCTCGACCGCGTCGCATTGTACGTCCCGCTCGCACTCGTTGTCCCGCGCCTTACATCGCTGCCATCACTGCCTCCCGTTCGCTCCCGCCTCGAGTTACGTGCCAACATGTGAACAGCTGATGATGCCGCCGCCGACGACGTGACGTTACTCGAGGACGTCCCCCGTCCTTCCACTATCGCTGCATCGGTTTCGGCTGCTTCCATTGATACTGCCACCTTGTACGCTCTGTCGTATTTGACGTCGTCATACGCGAACAATCTTTGCCTAATGTTTTCATTAGCTAGGCCGCACACGAACTGGTCCCGCATATTTTCTAGCAACGTTTCCGCCGTAAAATGACAATATTTTGATAGTTTTTTTAGTTCCGCCGCGTAGTCCGCCACACTCTCACCTGCCCTTTGAACTCGCTGCCTAAATTTAAACCTTTCTGGCAATAAACTAGGCGGTGGATTCAAATGTTGTTTCATAACTCTCACCAATTCTTCGAACGTCTTATCGGCTGGTTTTTCGGGTGTGCATAAGTTATCCAGTAGTTCGTAAGCATCATTGCCGATGACAGTAATTAATATTGCAGCTTGTCTGTCCTTGGCCACGTCATTCACTATAAAATATTGTTCCATACGGTCGATGTACAAAGTCCAATTCCCTTTTGTGATGTCGAACGGTTCAATTTTACCGAGTGTCATTTTGTTAATAGTTCACTGTCTTTATTACAAATCAATCACCAACTACACTTCGTGAGTCGTAGAATCTCGTCGCCACTGTGAAATATGTTGCTAGTTCAGGAAACACTACAGGATATTATGGAGCACAATAAAACACGTCCGTTCGCTATGGCACTTTAATCGAAGAGAGACAAAACTACCTACATACAAAATATAATTAATAACTAAAACTACCGTACATTACACAAGGGTTTCCTCGCTGAGCTTAGATTCGTTAAGTAATAAGGTAAATAAAAACACATAATAATTTACAAAGCTAACAGTACGCTATTCATAAGACGATTGTTTTCGAACCGGTCGGCTGACTTGCCTCAACGCAGAGTGCTGCCGCCCGCGTGACGTCATCACAAGATCGCAGTTTACCTGCACCTGTACTCACCAAACAGCATGTACACCTATTTTTGGTTTGATGCATGAATGCATGAACATAGTACGTTGGGCCCGTCATTTTTTTAAGAAAATTTTTATACAGAGTTTTAATCTTTTAATATAAAAGTGTTCTTTCCTATAGCAGCCCTAAAACTTGATATATAATTACAGTTTATTTTAAAATATTTCTTTGAACATAGAACCTTTTAACATTATAATAGAAGAATTTTTCCTACAAAAAAAATTACATATTATGTACAACTTATTTGAAACCTAAAATGTTGAGATATGACGTATCAATTTCTTACGATTATTGTGCCAAACAGCCCCTTCCCGCTTGCGCCGAACACCTGCGCGCCCTGTTTCGAGCCCCTTTCTACCTGCGGTAGAGCAGTGGGGAGAAGTTATATTACAGGGCGCGCTTGGCGCCTTGCTTCAGTTTACTCAACATGCAGTTATATACTTAGGTTTCAAATAAGCCGTACACAATATGCAATTTTTATTGTAGGAAAAATTCTTCTATTATGTACGACACTTATTTGAAACCTAAAATGTTGAGAGGTGTTTATTATCGCATGGTGATCAAAAGAAAGAGACCAACTGTGATATAAAATATTTTATTCTTAGATTGAATAATAAATTATAATCAGCAAAATCAACTACAAATACATAAGCATTAGAAATAGCTAGTTATAGCATAAGTTCAGCAAAGCATAAAATCAATTAATTGGATTGAAAACAGAAGCCATGGAAGGCCCGTTTTCGTCCGGTGGTTGAAGCAAAGGTTTCCGGTAAAATTTAAGCATCGTGTTGCGACTCCTCCAGTTCCCTCTAGCCAAAATGTCCTCTATGTTGAATTTTTCAACCCAGTTAAGGGAAGCAACAGCAGATCTAATAGATCCAGCAGAACCATTAATACCAGCGTCTTTAAGAAGTGTGCGTATCCTACCACCAATGATAGTCCTGCTTGCAGCTTTAGCAACACCTGTTGTTGAAAGAAAAAGGTTAGGTATATTATTCGCTTCGATTCGTCGTTGAGACGATAATCGTATGACTTCCTTTATCCAATAAACTGGATCTAAATTTCTATATAAACCAGATAGTAACTGCCAACCTGATTGTTGAAAATTTGGTGTATCTGTTTTAGAACCATACTCAGGCCAAAACGTTATTTTATCCTCTTCAATAATGCACTCGTCAGAGGATATTGACAAAAGTGTCAAATCATGAACTCTTCTACCAGATGCTAATAAAAGTAAAGTAGCGCAACGTCGTGAGGCTTGAAAAAGAGAAATAATAGATGGAGTATTTCTCTCTAAATAAGTAACCAATATTTTTGGGTTCCGGATTGGTGGTTTTTCAGGTTTCACTGATTTATTAGCTATACCTTTCAAGGCTTGTTTCACTAAGGTATGACTGCCGAGATCTCTATCTAGGTTGGAAAATTTTGACACTACTGACTTATGAACGAGAATAGTTCTATAAGCTAAGCCAACTTCAGTGTGCAGGTGAATAAGATATTTTGCTAACAGTTCCGGAGAACAACCTTTAGAGGAAAAATTGTTAAGCTTACACCAAGAAAGCCAGCGATCCCAGGCTTGTTTATAAGTTTTCAACGTAGAAGGTCTCCAACTCGCTTCTAGAACAGATTTCTGAGTATTAGACCAGTCTTTAGTTAAATCTTGCCACCCCGACAACGCCAAGCCTCCAAGTTCAGTTGACGAATCCATGGCGGGGGTCTGCTGGTTCGAGTATCCACTAGTACACGGCAAAGATTCTTGATCCTGTAAGGTGTTGCCGTTGCTCGTTTCTTGAGTTTTGTCCTCCAAAACACGTTTTTCTATCTCGGACAAACTATGATGAACGTCCCCGTGGCGGTGTTTAGCTTGGACAGGACTTGTGGCATGAGACAAGGAGGCGGAAATACCCATGCTAGACGAAAATGCCATTCCCTGCTGAAAGCGTCTATAAAGCTCGCATTCTTGTCTCTTAAATCCCAGGAAACGTAGCTCGGGACCACATGAGCGTGACCGGAGGCTAGAAGGTTTAATTCGGGAATACTCAATTTCTTGAAAATTTTTTGCATTGCGGAAGGAAGAAGGTGCCATTCTGCCTGTATTTTGTTTCTGGACAAACAGTCCGCTATGGTGTTGAGTGGTCCCGGAAGATAGTGTACAGACAGCTGTATCTGCTGGTTTTCTACAATGTTGTAGATCTTTCTTGTTATGTCTAACAGAATTTGGGAACGAGTTCCTTCTTGTTTCCGAAGATAAGCAACGGCAGATACATTGTCGCTCTGAATGAGAACCGTGGATTTCTTTAAAGTGTGTTGGAATTCTTGCAAGGCAAACAGAACAGTTGTCAGTTCTCTGGCGTTGCTGTGCATTTTTGCTTGTATCTGGTTCCACGAGTCTGCTAGATGAATTATGTTATGCGGTTTTTATCAAGCTAAGCTTTTTACTTTTTAAGTGCCTATTAACATCTTTTGGTTTATTTTGGATGCTGCAGAGTTAAAAATTTATGTAAAACAAACTACTCGTACTGTGATATTCATGTAAATTACTGTGATAACAAGTTAAGTCAACATGTAATTGTATATAAGAGTCTCGATTTAAAAAAAAGATATATTGCACATAACGTAGGGCCCTGTGCCGAAGGTTTCTTGCCGTCTTCTTCCTCTCGGCTATACAGGTAGTGAACCGGCAGTAGTTTTAGATTAAAAAAGTGACATCAAAAAAGTGTAATGAATTTTGCCTATTTTTGAATAAAACACTTTTCATTTTCATTTTCATGAATGCCGTCGACATACACTCCCCATCCTGATTCCGAGGCATCTGTCACGATATAATGTGACACAGGATCCGGCCACAGCTTGCTTGTTTTTGTCAAGTTCTTTAGCCACCAAGTCATGTCGCAACGGGCGTTGACTTGCAATTTGTCCACCTTCTTCTCCTTTAGAAGAGAGTTGAGTAGAATCTGTATATTCCGGAGGTTTAAGTAGCCCAGCGAGACGACGTAGGATACAAAGTTCAGCATTCCGGTCAACGTCTGTTGTTCCAAAACATTCCAGGAGTCTTTTCTTAGTGCTTCTTGTAACAGCAGTCGTGTTTTGGTGATCTTCTTCGTCGGAAGAGATTTCAAGTTGTCCTTCGTATCCCAAATAATGCCCCGTTAATCGATCTGCTGAACAGGGACTTTGGAAGATTTTTCTCTGTTTATGACCCAACCCAAAGTTTTCAGAAAGGAAACAGCGGTTCTGAACTGGTGAGTTAACTCCAGGGGATCTTGGCTTACAAAAAGAAAATCGTCTAGATAGACAATTACTCGCATACCGAGCTCTCGTAGTTTTTGCGCCATCCAGTTAGATAGAGTGGCGAAGGTTCGAGGAGCGCTCGACAGCCCAAAGGGTAGGCAAGTCATTTCGAAAGCGTTTCCGTTGTAAACAAGTCTGAGATATCGGCGATGTTGTGGGGCGATCGGTATAATATGGAAATACGCTTGTGAGAGATCTATTTTCATCATCCAATCCTGAGACTGAAGGAATTGCGGCAGGCGATGCATGTTGATGAGTCGAAATTTCTTGTCTTCTATGTAATAATTCAGGTTTTCTTAGATTGATTACAGGCCTGATAGTTTGATCCTGTTTTCGCACAAGAAATAGGTGAGAAATGAAACCTCCGCCCAGGCTGGCATCTTGCAGCACGCCGTCTTGGACCATCGTCTGAACTTGACGAGTCATCTCTTTGGAGGAAACTGTTTGCAAACCCTCGCTTAGTTTTAGAGTCGTGGGAGGTTTGGCTATGAAAGGAATTCGATAGCTGGTTATAATCTTTAATATATGAAGTGGAGCGTCTAATTCCTGCCATTGCTGTTGATAGTACAGGAGTTGCCCGGCCTGAAAACCCGTGGCATAGTCATTGTCGCTTGCGCTTGTCATTATCGTCGCGTCTGGAACGGTAGGCCTGGCTTTTTGCTGCAGCATAAAGGCGCTTTCCGGCCAAGGATTTTCCTTTTGTAGAATCACGCGGGCGCGTATTTGTTGTAAAGGAGGCAGAGTTCTGAAATGGTTTCTTTACCACAGGATCAGATGATCATTCTGGCAAGACCTGGCCACCTTTAGCAGATGGATACGGTCTTTTGAAGAAAACCTTTGACGCACCTCCTAACTTGGCAATAGCTTCATCCTCGCCAGGCTACTCGGTTGGAACAAATATTCTGAAGTGGGTAGAATGCGGCGCAAAATCACCTTGTTGTATTTGTCTTTAACGTGTGAAAGTAGTTTATCACGTCTTTGTTGCAGCACATCTGCACGACGGCCACAGACCAAAATAATACATAGATTAATTACAAAATACAGGCAGAATGGCACCTTCTCCCTTCTGCAACGCAAAAAACTTTTAAGAAATGGGGTATTCCCGAATTAGACCTTCTAGCCTCCGGTCACGCTCATGTGGTCCCGAGCTACGTTTCCTTACGTTTTCTGAGTTGAGTAGAATCTGTATATTCCGGAGGTTTAAGTAGCCCAGCGGGACGACGTAGGATACAAAGTACAGCATTCCGGTCAACGTCTGTAGTTCCAAAACATTCCAGGAGTCTTTTCTTAGTGCTTTTTGTAACAGCAGTCGTATTTTGGTGATCTTTTTCTTCGGAAGAGATTTCAAATTGTCCTTCGTATCCCAAATAATGTCCAGATAATCGATCTGCTGCACAGGGACTTTGGAACGAACTTTGAAAACATTTTAGGTTTCAAATAAGTGTCGTACATAATAGAAGAATATTTCTTACAATAAAAATTACATATTATGTACAACTTAATTGAAACCTAAGTATATAACTGCATGTTGAGTAAACTGAAGGAAGGCAAATCGTAAGATATGACGTATCAATTTCTTACGATTATTGTGCCAAACAGCCCCCTCCCACTTGCGCTGAACACCTGCGCGCCCTGTTTCGAGCCCCTTTCTACCTGCGGTAGAGCGGTGGGGAGAAGTTATATTACAGGGCGCGCTTAGCGCCTTGCTTCAGTTTACTCAACATGCAGTTATATACTTAGATTTCAAATAAGCCGTACGCAATATGCAATCCCAAATGTAGGAAAAATTCTTCTATTATGTACGACACTTATTTGAAACCTAAAATGTTGAGAGGTGTTTATTATCGCATGGTGATCAAAAGAAAGAGACCAACTGTGATATAAAATATTTTATTCTTAGATTGGATATAAATTATAATCAGCAAAATCAACTACAAATACATAAGCATTAGAAATAGCTAGTTATAGCATAAGTTCAGCAAAGCAATCAATTAATTGGATTGAAAACAGAAGCCATGGAAGGCACGTTTGCGTCCGGTGGTTGAAGCAAAGGTTTCCGGTAAAATTTAAGCATCGTTTTGCGACTCCTCCAGTTCCCTCTAGCCAAAATGTCCTCGATGATGTTGAATTTTTCAACCCAGTTCAGAGAAGCAACAGCAGATCTAATAGATCCCATCAAAAACAAAAATGTAAAATTCCAAGTCTCGCTGTGTTTACCTTTCACAGTAAAAAGTTATGAGATCAAATGTCAAACCAAGTCGTATGTACGTATTGCGGTGGTTTTGATATACGCCACCTTTATTTTTCTATAATAAATACCTACAAAGATTTGGCAATCGCATGAAAACAACAAATCACTTTACTAGGTCCCTAGAAATTATGAGCGTGTGCTTCTCCCAAAACAAGTGTGATGCCTTGGCTTGATTGACAAATTTACAGGCCTGACATTCCTATCTTATATCAATATAGATAGTATGAGACTAAAGTTTTAACAGCAAACTGGTGATCAAACCCGAAGAAGATTTCGTAATAGGTAGACTGCAACAGATAGCATAGAGACGGTTGGTTAGCCATGTAATCGGTAAGTCATGCGATTGCCAAGTCATTGTAGGTAGTTATTATAGAAAAATAAAGGTGGCGTATATCAAAACCACCGCAATACGTACATACGACTTGGTTTGACATTTGATCTCATAACTTTTTACTGTGAAAGGAAAACACAGCGAGACTTGGAATTTTACATTTTTGTTTTTGGTGGGATCTCACTTCTTTTTGTAAATAATCCATTTTTTCACCGGCTCCTTTAAAATTTGCTGTACCTACATCAGCAACTGATTTCTTAAAGCCCACTCCCTATCCCTTTTGCCCTTTCGTAGAGGCTTTGTTGTTATGAACTTAGACAAGTCCGGGCGGTAAATATTTCTGAGGCGATTATCAGACCTAGTTACTATCTAGTATCAAAGTACTCGTCAAGACAAATCAAACGAGCCCAAACTCGATGGGGTTGCGTCATTTAATTACGGAGTTCCTACGGCCACCTTCCAGCTCCATCATCAGACCCTGGTTACCATCAAGCATGAAAGTACTCATCAAGACAAATCAAACGAGCCCAAACTCGATGGGTTTGCGTCATTTAATTACGGAGTTCCTACGGCCACCTTCCAGCTCCATCATCAGACCCTGGTTACAATCAAGCATGAAAGTACTCGTCAAGACAAATCAAACGAGCCCAAACTCGATGGGTTTGCGTCATTTAATTACGGAGTTCCTACGGTCACCTTCCAACTCCATCATCAGACCCTGGTTACCATCAAGTATGAATGTACTTCTCAAGATAAATCAAACGAGCCCAAACTCAATAAGGTCGCGTCATTTAATTACGGAGTTCCTACGGCCACCTTCCAGCTCTATTGCCAGATCAGTTCCATGTTACCATATTATTGCATTATCACGCGATATTTAACTTGCAAGATTTGATTACAGACAACGCGACAGGTAAAAACTTGTCACGCGCCTAAGTAACCTCGGTCGTATTAACAAACTTATTTTTTGCGACTCTGAAAATGAGTTTCAGTGAAGTTTTGTATAAAGATTTAGTTTACCAACCGCAAATAAAAAGAAGCGATTAACTTATTATTGCAGTTAAAAATTAATATTTTTTAAGTTTTTCCTGAATTTACTCCGTATAAAAACACTACCCTCCAAATTGCAAGGTTATGGGTTTGCTAGAAGTACCTTAGAATTTTGATGATCGGTCAGTGAGTCAGTGAGTCAGTGAGTGTCAAAAGTAGTGAACTTTGACTGGCAGTAACTTTTAAACTATTGATAATTATTGTACGAAATTTGGTACAATTGCTTAGTTATAGTATATACTCTCGATTGTTAAAAAAATTGGCTTCTAGCTTTATCCACTAGTAAGCTACAGGGGGGTCAAAAGTGGCTTGAATTGCTTCGAGAAAAGGATGGTACGGCCGTTTTTTTAGGCTCGACTTGGCGGGGGCACGGCCGTGCCCCCAGATCCAGAAGAATCATTAATACCAGCGTCTTTAAGAAGTGTGCGTATCCAACTACCAATAATAGTCCTGCTTGCAGCTTTAGCAACACCTGTTGTCGAAAGAAAAAGGTTGGGTATATTATTCGCTTCGATTCGTCGTTGAGACGATAATCGTATGACTTCCTTTATCCAATAAACTGGATCTAAATTTCTATCTAAACCAGATAGAAACTGCCAACCTGATTGTTGAAAATTTGGTGTATCTGTTTTAGAACCATACTCAGGCCAAAACGTTGTTTTATCCTCTTCAATAATGCACTTGTCAGAGGATATTTATTTATTTATTTATTTATTGGAAAACCAACAGCTTCAATATACAAAATAGAAAATTATAAATTAACAAAGGAGCCAATTACAGGTTTTCACAAATAGAAACATAATAAAGTATTGACAAAGCACTTATGCATTGATTATGTGTGTAGTAACATAAACACGCACGCACCTACATGTCATAATTGCCATATTGTTGAACTTATATTTACAATCATCTTAAACTAATGCACTAAAACAAGTATTAAAATTATTAATAAATTAACAGCAAAAAAATTAAAAAAATATATACATACAAGATTTGCAAAAACGCATAGAAACAAGTTGTGAGTAAATAGGCAATAATTAGGTGACTGCACAATTGATGGATTAAGGTTAAATATAAACAAAAATGCTGTAATAACAATAATAACTAGGTGAAAAATCTGGGTCATAAAGCAAATAACAGGTAGTAGGTAAGAGTTAGCAGTGAACGTTTTTTTTTCTACGCAATAATCTAATAAAATCTAAATTAAATCCTTGACCGTTATTTGAAGCTTACTAGTTTGAGATAGGCCCTATCTGTTTTCCGCTTTAGTCAGTGCATCTCTTTCTACCTCCATACATCTATCCCTCTCGCACATCCCCTCTCCCCCGCCAGTCACCAGGCAGGGCCCCTCGCTTCGAATGAGGAGCGAAGAAGGGGCCGCGTTTATCATTGGCGTCCTGTTTTCCGCCGAGTACGGTTGTCTACCAAACCCGTTTGCTTTTTTAAAATATTTTCCTGTGAAATATTTTAATTAATAATCATAGAATAAAAAAAAAAAAAAAGTTCAGTCGCTGCAGTTCGTAAGTACAAGTTTAGGTACTGACGACGACGCGCCGATTACGTAAGTGAATAAATCCTTTGTTCTTTTAAAGTGTAACAGTTTTTCTGTTCGGCATTTATAATGCATTTTGTTTAAATAAGTGCTTAATAATTTTATCATTTTATTATTATTTTTTTTCTTCTACCTTCATAACTGACCTGCATTTTTTCTTCGGTTTTGTGAACAGAATCTATAACGTGTTATTTTTTGTGTGTGTGTGAAATAGATTTGAGTTGTTAAGATGGATTCGACGACCACGCCCGATGACGACGCGAATTTACCAATGCAGACTATACCACATCCATCCCTGGTGCTGCCACAGCCTCCTTCTACGCCACGTAATACGCGTGCTCCGCCAAAACGGGCCGCTCGTGCCCCGCCTAAGCAGACATCGGGTGCCTCAGGGAAACGTGAGTCACGCACTTCAAATAAAGATAAGCCGAAGAGGAATAGATCAAGGTCAGAAAGTAGCTCAAGTTCCTCTAGTAGCTATAGTAGTTCTTCTTCGTCGAGCACGTCCTCGAGCTCATCGTCAGGTGCGGCAAGGCGCAAAAAGAAGCGTTCGCATCGTCGCCGCCACCGCCATCACAAAAACAGGGGGGGCAAGCGAAGTCGCAAAGAAAATAACGAAATTACAAAACTTAAGCAGAAAGTGAACGAGCTTTGCAAGCAACAGGCGGGTGAGCAGGGCGAAAATGCTTTCACTTCTCAATCTAAAGACGAAACTCAAGTACGTGAAAATGATTATTGTGCGAATTGTGTGAATACCGATGACAATGATTTCTTAGAGGGTAGTGTTAGTGGTATATTATATGATGATCATGACAATAGCGTTTTAGTAAACGAACCTGATTTTGATCAAGGAAAGTTGCATTTTAATATGGATCTCGAGACAAAGCTGAAGGAACCCGCCGTTCCTAAAGCTTCACAAGAGCACTTAGATGCCCTTGCTAGCATACAATATTTTGATAATAAAGAGTGGTCTGAGGTACGTTACTCAGAGGTGCAAAAAACGTATAATCAAACTCCAGGTTTTATTGATCTCGAAGCGAATGAAGAGATCCGCGCTTACGATCAACTAAAACATCTTGCGTATGCGGATAAAGCTTACGCCGCCCTTACCCTTTGCGTGCTCAAGCAAAGGGAAGCATTACAAGCTAGTTTACAAAAGCTCCTCGCTTGGTCGCACGAGGAAGGTGTTTGTAATACCGAAAGTTTACTTGGCAAGTTAAATGAATTGTTTTCTAAGGGTGAATACTCTGAAGTTTAGGCAGATTTATTACAATTAGTGTGTGGACACAGGGCAGAAGTGATTCAAATGAACCGGGACGGAATTACAAATTACGTTCGGGATCCCTTAATAAAATCAGCGCTACGTAAGGTTCCCCCATCAGACCGTACCCTGTTTAGTACTGAACCTTTTACTACAGTGCTCGAGAAAGCTGGTGGTGTGAAAAAAGCTTTCATGCCATTAAATAAGCCTGGCAACAATGTTCCTACTTCGCAAGCTGGGACTAGTAAGGCGACTCGTCACCCCCCGCAGGGGCCGACCTGTAATAATGGACCCTCGCAGGGTATCAGCCATGGATGCTGCGCGAGTTTGTCTCACTGCAATCAGAAACAACCCTCGCAGGGTTGCTCACATAGCCATCCCTCGCAGGGACCTAGCCAATACAATGCTGACCGTCGCACGGGGCAAAGTTCAAGAGGTTCCTTTCGCCCACGAGGTGGAAGACAAAATAAGCTTCAGGGACAGTCTAGAGGTAGCCGAAAGCGCGGTGGAGGACCCTCCGATGCTAATTACGGCAAGAAAAGGAGGTATTGACTCAAAGACGTTCAGGGCAGGTCGCTTAATACATTATCGAAATCACTGGAAAAAGCTGGGAGCTCCGAGTTTCCTATTACGCTTAATAAAAGGGTACTGTTATAACCCTAATTTCCCAGCTAGATATATAAAATAAAAAGTGCAAGCTGTTTCCTATTGCATCACTCCGTAATGCAATAGGACACCGCAAATTGTGTTATTAGATTATAATTCACAATTAGCCAGTTCGGTTCCGGCATTCGTATTGAACACTTGTATTTTTTGTTCACAATAAATCTCGCAGTTAAAATAAGAAATTTTTTTTTTAAAAAGCTCCACCTGACCCGCCCCGTAATAGTGGTGTCAGAAGTGGGATACCAGTGTGATTTTTTTCGTTTTCGTTTTCCGCTGGTATTCCATAACGCGTTCGCGTAAATAAGAACTCTGGTGGTGTTTATTAATATACTCTGGTGTTTTTGTGTTCCTGTGAAACTGTGAACTTATCTCCGCCGAACTCCGGAGTGACCAGTTTCTAAATCGTCACTTCGTCAAATTCTCCAAGTCTACTATTTCCATCGCTGAATACATACCTGTGGTGGTGAACCTGTCCCGCCTGCCTGTGGGAGCTGCTGCATCCCCACTCGAGGCATTCCAGATCCCAGGTCTTACTCACCGCTGGTGTCGAGCTGCCAATGCTACTAACTTGCCACTGCTGTCGAGTGGTTACTGCTGTCGCTGTTGCTGTGCTGTTGGTGCTGCCATACTGCTGTCGCTGTATCCTGACTTACCTCGCGGAAGTATGAAGCTCTGCAACGTGGTGTCGGTGCTGGTGCTAATGTGAGTAAAATATCTGATTAACTGTAATTGCTCATAGTATTCAAGTATTCGCGTATTTCTAATTCTCTTGATTCATTGTTTTAAAATAACAATTTCCTCACTAACTGTCCTGAAAAAATATACATTCGAATTTCTTTATCTAACTAAATATTACTCCTAAACCTAATTACTTACCTACTTACCTATATTATCACTTACCTGCAAAATCCCCTTGTCTTTCAAGGAAAATGCCTGAAGTTTCGATTTCAGAACAATATCCCATTCAAGTTTTATGCAATTTTATTAGTCCTTATAAGGGAGAACGTGAAACTCTTGTTGCATTTTTAACCAATTGCCAAAATGCCCTTGATCTTGCTTCACAAAATCAAAAATCTCTGTTGTTAAAGTATATGATTGCAAAGTTAGAAGGCAAAGCACAAATCGCATGTTCAAATAAAATTTTTGAAACATTTGATGATTTTAAAATTTTTCTTAATCAAAATTTTGGAGAAAGGAAGCATTACAACCATCTACTTCTAGATCTACAGTCATGCAAGCAACAATCTAATGAGAACGTTGCTCAGTTTGTCTTTCGTATAGAAAGCTGCTTAACAGCTTTACAATCTGAAATTCACAATTCAGCCTCCCTTAAAAAAGAACTTCCTGGTCGTCTCGCCATGACTGAAGAACTAGCATTATTCGCATTCAACTTAGGATTGTTGCCGCGCCTAAGTACAATCGTTCGATGCAGAGAACCGAAGTCATTAAACGACGCCATTAATATAGCTCTCGAGGAAGAGAAATTACAAAATCTGATCTATAGGACCAATACATCAAAAACCGCATCTACCATTAGATGCAAAGCCTGTAACAAATCAGGTCACTCTGAATCGGAATGTTTTTCCAAACAAAATCATCAACAAAATCGTAATTTTCAAAATCCGAGACCTTCAACATCGCAACAAAATTCCAATTCGGCTTGCAGGTATTGTAAAAAACCGGGCCACGATATATCTCAATGCTATAAAAGAAAATTCAACAATTCTAGAAAGGACTACAATTCTAATAATAACCGCGTCATTACAACTGCTCACGTTACAGAAATGGAATCTCTATCCCACGGTAACGACGACATCGTGGAGTCACACGAAAGTGATGACTTAACTTTTTAGATGGAATTACGTCCTCGTGTCGGCGTAATTCCAATGCTATAGACACGAAAAAAAAATTCAACACAAAAAAAAATTCATCGCTTCTACTTCCTATTTCAACTAAAAAGCCCATGCGTAGAAAGCTTAATTCAATTTCAATTTTAAATTCCACTCAAGATACTCCCATTGGAGTCACTGTTTCCTTGAGTTCTTCAAAATCTCATACTCAACCCTCTCAAAAGAGAGACTCTGAATCGTTGAGTCATTCTATTTCAAAATCTTATACTCAACCCTCTCAAAAGAGAGACTCTGAATCGTTGAGTCATTCTATTTCAAAATCTTATACTCAACCCTCTCAAAAGAGAGACTCTGAATCGTTGAGTCATTCTATTTCAAAATCTTATACTCAACCCTCTCAAAAGAGAGACTCTGAATCGTTGAGTCATTCTATTTCAAAATCTTATACTCAACCCTCTCAAAAGAGAGACTCTGAATCGTTGAGTCATTCTATTTCAAAATCTTATACTCAACCCTCTCAAAAGAGAGACTCTGAATCGTTGAGTCATTCTAATACAAAATCTCATGCTCAAACCTCTCAAAAGAGAGACCCTGAATCTTTGAGCCTTCCAATTCCAAAGACTGTAAAGTCTAAACAACCTTTGTTAAACCAAGGAAATAAACACTCTGATTCTTCCAACTCTAACCATGAAAATCGTGCAAGTGATGCAAATTCCAATAATATTCCCGTTTTCGAAATTAATACATCGTTTAATAAAATTTCATTACCTCATATTTATATGAAGACAAATTACTCCGACAAACCTTTATGTTTATTAATAGACACAGGATCGAGTGTCTCAATTATGAAACTTGATAACTTTACTAAACAGCCGGCATTGTCAGATACAAAGATAAAACTAAAAGGGTTAAGCAATAATGACTCTTATTGCGAGACCTTAGGTCAATTCTCTGTGCATTGCGAGTGCAAAACAAATGATACATCTCCGACTGTTCAAATTTTCGATTTCGTTTTCCATGCTATTAACAATGACGTAAACTTGCAATATGACGGGATATTAGGAAATGATTTTCTGAACCGCTTTAAAGCAGATATTCAATATTCAAAGTCTTGCTTACGATTTGGAGACAGTTTATTACCATTCAGTTTCAGACAACCGGTTTATGTAATTCCCGCGCGGTCTGAAGCTATTATCGAATGTCCCATCTCTAATGATCCGTCAGAGTTACTCAATCTTAAGGAAGCGTTAGTTCTTGATCATCATATATCCGAGGGTGTTTATTTAGCAAACTGTATTGTCACAGTAAAACCCAATCGCAGAGTCAATATCTCTGTTTTAAATACGACTTCTGAAGAAATAAAAATAAAAGATTTTTCTGTTCATCTTAGTCCTTACGATAAAAAATCTTTATCTGCAATATCATCAAATGACAATTTCGAAAAAATACATAACATTCAAGCATCCGGCCTCGATCGGTCTCAGAAGGTTCTTGACCTTATTAGAACTTCACATTTAAATGCCGAAGAAGAAAAATCTATTCTCGAGTTCTGTTCTCAATACACTGACATATTTTATATAGAGGGTGAACCTTTATCATTCACTAATGCAATTGAACATTCAATTAATACAAAGGACGCTTCTCCCATTCATGTTAAATCATACCGTTTTCCCGAATGTCATAAAAATGAGGTTGAAAGTCAAATTAAGAAAATGTTAGAACAGGACATTATTCGTCCTTCAAATTCTCCCTGGAGTGCACCAGTCTGGGTGGTCCCTAAAAAAAAGGATGCGTCCGGAAAACAGAAGTGGAGGATAGTCATAGACTACAGGAAACTCAATGATGCTACAGTCACAGAGATCTATCCTCTACCTCTCATTACAGATATTCTTGATCAACTGGGTCACTCAAAATATTTTACAACCCTTGATTTAGTCAGCGGGTTTCATCAAATTAAATTAAACTCCGAAGATGCTTCTAAAACAGGCTTCACTGTTTTAACAAATGGCACATCGGGTCATTTTGAATTCAACAGGATGCCGTTTGGGCTCAAAAATGCGCCCTCTACTTTTCAGAAATTAATGAACACAGTCCTTTCAGGCCTACAAGGTCTACATTGTTACGTCTATTTAGATGACTGCATCATTTATTCCCACGACTTACAATCTCATCTTCAAAAATTAAAACTTGTCTTTGACAGACTGCGTCAATTCAATTTGAAACTACAGCCTGATAAGTGCGAGTTTCTGAGACGAGAAGTCGCATATCTCGGTCATATTATTACTGACAAGGGCGTCTCACCAAACCCAGAGAAAATTAAGGCCGTTACTGATTTTCCAGTGCCCAAAAACCCCAAGGACATTAAATCATTTTTGGGACTGGTGGGCTATTATCGTCGTTTCATCGACAACTTTTCAAAAATAACAAAGCCCTTGACGTCTCTTCTCAAAAAGGATGCTGTATTTCATTGGTCTGCAGAACAAGATCAATCTTTCAATACTCTCAAAAACAAATTAACTACAGCGCCCCTTCTTCAATATCCTGACTTCAGTCAGCCTTTCATTCTCACAACCGATGCCTCTAACTATGCTGTTGGGGCAATCCTTTCACAAGGCGAGATTGGTAAAGATAAACCAATCGCCTTCGCATCTCGCACATTAAATAAAGCAGAAGGAAACTACTCTACCATAGAGAAAGAACTTCTTGCTATTCTATTCGGTGTTAAAACTTTCAGGCCCTATTTGTATGGCCGTAAATTCAAAATCGTCACCGATCACAGACCCCTAGTGTGGCTGTTCAATGTCAAAGACCCTGGTTCCAAGCTTATACGCTGGCGACTCAAACTCGAGGAATTTGATTACGACATTGTGTATAAACAAGGTAAACTAAATTCCAATGCTGATGCATTGTCCAGATTCCCCGTGAACGCCTTAGAGCAACCACAGGTCCTTCCTTCTCCATTATCTGAAAATGATTCTTCTTCAAATGATATATCTTTACAACCTATGTCTATGCCTTCAATTTCAGAGACTTACGAACAATTCTTACAAATTAATCGTCAACATACTGTCACATATGACACTCAAATAAATGAATTTAATGAATCTCTACTCAAAGCAAAATGTAAATTAATTACTTACCCCACATCAATTGACCTTGACGAGTCTGTGCCCTATTGTAAAGATATCCTAGAGTTGTCAACTGATAAAGCCAATATCCTAGAAGGTGAAAGAAAATTACATGAGTTCTTTTCAACAGCTAATGAAAAACATGTTTTCACTCACTTGTTTGTTCGAGTAAATCATTATGACGAAATGACGTATAAAGACGTTTTTAATCTTCTCCGTGATTACAGAGAAATGATCAAATACTGGTACTCTGAAGAAAGAGAATTCGCTATCTCCGATTTTTCTGATCCATTCAGTAAATTGTCATATAATAAAATTTATAATATCTTAGCATTCTTATTCCACCATACCGGTATTAAAATAAATATTTACCGCAATTCTATTATATATCCTGCACCTAATGAAATTCACGACATTCTCAAAAACAATCATGATTCTCCTACTGCCGGGCACCCCGGTATTTCGCGCATGCTTGATAGAATCAAGACCCAATACTGGTGGAAAAACATGCGCCAAGATATCGAAGATTACATCAAAAACTGTCGCTCGTGTCAAATAAATAAACCTTTACGTCAAATCAATCGTTCACCAATGATAATTACATCAACGGCAACTAGACCTAACGAAAAAGTATTCTTGGACATAGTCGGTCCTCTTCCTGAAACACACGAATTCAAATTCAAATTCATACTTACCATCCAAGATGACCTGACGAAATACTCGCAGGCCTATCCGATGCGTACTTGTACTGCTGAAGAGACAGCAAAGCTATTCATCGTTTACATTTCCCATATAGGTATTCCCAAAATTATTGTCTCAGATCAAGGAACCAATTTTTGCTCCGAAGTGTTCAAACAATTAGAAAAATTATTTGGCATAAAACATATTTATGCATCACCTTACCATCCTCAAACATGCGGGGCCTTAGAACGCAGCCATTCTACTTTAAAAGAATACCTAAGAGCCTTTATTACAGAAAACCAACATACATGGGATCTATACCTATCTACGGCTATGATAGCCTATAATTCCAATGTACATAGTACAACCGGTTTCTCACCTTTAGAACTTCTATTCGGCTTTAAGCCATACTTGCCTAAGAGCATCGACTCTCTTGAATTTGACACATACACTGACTATATAAGAGCTCTCAATCATAGGCTGTATTACAGCAGGCAAAAAGCTTTTGAAAACATTCAGACGTCGAAGGAGAAATCAAAACGCTACTATGATTCACATAGTAAACCTGTAACATACAAATGTGACGACATGGTATATGTAAGATGCCATCATAAACAAAATAAGGCCTTATCTCCAGTGTGGAAAGGTCCATATAGGATTATTAAACTCAATGGCAATCATACGGTCACATTACTGATAAATCGTAAACATGTGCGTCATCACTTTGACGAAATAAAACTAGCTACAGACCAGGTGACGTCATAAAAGCTATATTTCATATCTTCCAGATCATCTTTCCATCCTGGCCTTGGTGAATTCGTGACGAAGATAAACAGTAGTCCTGGACTTTATTTTGATAAATTTTTAGATGTTAAGTTTATTAATGATGACTGGAATGTCATCACTTATTTCGATATTAGCCATATAAAACCTAATTTAGATAAGGTAGAATTTCTATTCCAAAAGATTGATATTTTATGTAATACCTTCGTATCATCAAAGATTCAACAAGATTGTGTTAATCCGTTGTCTGCATTACGTAGTCAATATCTTAATAATGTAAACAAATTCTCTTCGATTTCGTATTTAGTTGCTAACGAAACTCCTAAGCGCGTTAAACGTGGTCTTTTAGATTTTGGAGGTTCATTGTTAAAAGTATTTTTCGGTACTTTAGATGCTGAAGATGCTGAGAAAATAAACGAAGCTATTGATAAAGTGCAGTCTGATGACACGCAGCTTAAATACTTAATGAAAGATAATTTACACGTAATTAAATCAACTATATATAATTTTAATAATTCTATGTCTAAAGTTAGAGAAAATGAAAAGAACTTATTACATAACATGGAAACGATACATAACTTGTTAGATAAGATTAGTAATCGTAATGATAAACTAGAAATTAAGTCTCAATTAGATTCAATATTAAATTCATTAGAAGCTATTCTCCTGACGTTGTCTTTCGATATAGATGACGCAAATAATGCTATCCTTTTTGCAAAATTAAATATTCTACATCCTACTGTGCTAAGCCCTTATCAACTATACAGTGAACTAGATAAACATAGAAATGACCTACCTAAAAATCATGAGTTAGCAGTTCCATTGACTCTACAAAATATTCATGACTTACTCGATATTTCTAAGCTAGTATGTTACTATCACTATAATAGAATAGTTATATTAGTTAAAATACCTTTAGTCCTACCTCAAACCTATAATCTATTCAATGTCATTCCTTTACCTGTCCCGTATGACATAACGAAACCAGACACCTTTGTGCTTATCGCTCCTACTAGCCCATATGTTGCAATTACAGCTGATCATATGTTCTACTCAATAATAAATAATCTCGGAGAGTGCAAGGTCGTTAGTGGAAAGTGTTACGTGTGTGCATATTCAAATATATATTCAACAATCGCAAATCCGATTTGTGAAACGACCTTGATCAGTGAAGTGGTTCAAAAATTACCAAATACGTGTGAAACTAAATTACTGCATGGACATATTGATGTTTTTCATAAAATAAGTAACAACAGGTGGTTATATGCTCAATCTGAGCCTGGTAAATGTCATATATCATGTAAAGATAAACCTATTAGTTTTGATGAGATTTTATTTGGTGTCGGCATTCTGACTTTGCCAAAACAATGTGTAGCATTTTATAAGACTTTACAACTTAGCCCTGTTAATGAAAACTTTATTTCTAATGTAACAAATACAATTTCTGATTTTAATATAATTTTAGATGACTGTTGTGAAAAACGTAAGTTGAATAAGTCATTTGCTAAATTACCTTATACAAAATTAAATAACCTTGATAACCTTGATTCGTTATTACATGCTAGTATTCATTTAGACTATTTAGAGAAAGAATTAGATAAAATAGAAAGTCCTTCACATTTTCAAACTTATGGATTCCATTACCTATCGATAAGCTATATATTTGGAGTTATATTCTTACTGTATTTACTATATAGAAGTAGGAAATATATATGCCCTACAAACCCTTCTACTTGTCTTGTACAAGTATTTAACCAGTGCAATGAGAAAAGGCTATCTAAAAAGCAAATGAACCAAGTTGTAAAAATTGTAGAATCTAGTTCGTCAGATGTGGAAGAAATTGAGATAGCTAATCCAACTCCGGTCAAAAGAAACATTATTCTCAAGTCAAAATCGCACCTTACTTAATTACATCAAATTCTTCTATATCTGTACTTACCTTTAACAAATACTAAATTTGGAATTGTATTCAAACGTAATTTCTGCATTGATTAAACTAATTATGAAATATTAAATAATAAAAATTATTATTTCTTTAAAATGTCTTTACTACTTATATTAAATGTATTCTTAAAAAAAAAAAAAAACTTTGTAAACGAAAACGAAACCGAATCTTTCTTTTAATCTCACATCATCTTAAAGATGATTTTCGATTTTAACGGGGGGGTTGTTATAACCCTAATTTCCCAGCTAGATATATAAAATAAAAAGTGCAAGCTGTTTCCTATTGCATCACTCCGTAATGCAATAGGACACCGCAAATTGTGTTATTAGATTATAATTCACAATTAGCCAGTTCGGTTCCGGCATTCGTATTGAACACTTGTATTTTTTGTTCACAATAAATCTCGCAGTTAAAATAAGAAATTTTTTTTTTAAAAAGCTCCACCTGACCCGCCCCGTAATAGTACCGCATACCATTTCTGCAAAAACCTCCTTTGATAATGCCAAATCTGAAGGAAACCTCTTATTCTACAATAGAATCGGATACTATGACAGCAATTATTCATCAGATGAAAGATCAAAAAGTATTAGAAGAAACTCGATGCTCCCCAAGCTTTGTTTCCACAATGTTTCTTGTACCAAAAGGCGATGGCACCGACCGGCCAATATTCAATTTGAAAGCCCTGAACAATTACGTCTACACAGAACGGTTCAAGCTAATAAATGTGTTTCGCGTCCCCGATTTTATTCAGCCAAGGGACTGGCTCTGCAAGGTAGATCTGTCCCAAGCATATTTCCACCTGCCTATTGCCAAGTCCCACAGACCTTTTTTACGAGTTGTGTACCAGAAAAATCTCCTGCAGATGACATGCCTGCCGTTTGGGCTCAGCACAGCCCCGAAAGTCTTCGCATCCCTTACCAATTGGATCGCACAAATCCAGCGAGCACGGGGCGTTCGAATAATTGTGTACCTCGACGATTTTCTGGTAGTAAATCAAAACTATCAGTGTCTGCAGGAACACGTTCACCTGCTATTAAGCCATCTTCAGTACCTAGGATGGCAAGTGAATGTCGAAAAGTCAATCGTTATTCCACAAAAACGCCTTGTCTTCCTAGGTATTCTGTGGGATCCATGGGCGAACGAGAAATGTCTTCCAGAAGACAAGGTAGTCAATCTTACGCAGAAGGCTCAGGCCATGTTGAACAACGGCATGGCAACACTAAAGACTCTACAAAGCCTAGTTGGTGTCTTAAACTTCGCAAGTTTTGTCATCCCTTCAGGCCGATTGCATTTTCGAGCTCTTCAAAGATTCCTCAATTCTCTGCTAGCCATGCCAAGTACAGCACTATTTCCCTTGCCGACAGAGGCTCAGAACGAATTGAGATGGTGGCTACAAAATTGTCACCAATCCTCAGCAATACACCTCCCGCCACCTACTCATTTCCTAACAACGGATGCCTCCGATTTGGCATGGGGAGCGCAACTGGACGGTTGTCCATTGTCGGGGAAGTGGCTTCCTCAAGAAGAACAACTTCATTGCAACGCGAAAGAGATGCTTGCTATCTTGAAGGTTCTCGAATCTCACGGCCATCTCCTGAGCCAATCTACAACCCTAGTGCAGTGCGACAATCGTACTGTTGTTGCTTACTTGAGGAACGAAGGCGGGACAAGATCGTTGGCGTTAATGGATCTCACGGCCAGGGTATACCATCTATTAGAGCTTTATCAGGTAAAACTGTTGGCCCAGCACATACCGGGCATATACAACGGCCATGCCGATCACTTGTCCCGTCATCGCACGACGCCGGAGTGGCACCTGTTGCCCAAATGTACGGAAATGATATTTCGGAAATTCGGAGTCCCAGTGGTGGACCTTTTTGCGTCGGAACGTGCACATGTGGTAAACAATTATGTGTCCTTAGACCTCAACGACTCACAAGCCCTGTATCACGATGCTTTTTCTCACCCTTGGTACTACTATCTAGTTTGGGTGTTTCCGCCTCCCTACCTGATCCCAAAGGTGTTGTCACATCTCAACTTCGCGAAAGGGGTTTTTCTGATAATAGTACCCAGGTGGAATCAAGTTTTTTGGCGGGCCGACCTGAAGTCTCGAGCGCTCGCAGCGCCTTTTACAATTCGGAATCTCAAACTGAACTTGATCGACACAGTAACGAATCTGCCACCCCCCAGAGTCCAAGACATGAACTTGGAAGTTTGGAAGTGTGGGGGTGGTCAAGGAATCTAGCCGGCTGGAATGACAGTCAAGTAAACTTACTGCGTAACTCTTGGCGTCAATCTACACGTAAGACCTACAAAGTAGCGTGGAGACGATGGCTAAACTGGGCTAAGGATTTTGATGTTAACCCGCTGCGACCTACGGGTTCCATTATAGCACGGTTTCTTGCGGATTTACACCTTAAAGAAAAGCTTTCGTATAACACGATTTTACTTCATAAATCCGTAGTTTCCACGTTGTGCAACACAGAAGACTCCAATAATTTAAGCAACCATGTCCTTGTCAAACACATACTAAAATCAATTTCGTTACAAAAGCCAACTTTAAGGAAGGCTTCAGTATGGAATATTGACGTATTGGCAGCTTATTTGAGCTCATACCAGCCTGATGAAAATAGTATGTTTAGTACATCTAGACATATTGCTACTCTTCTACTGTTATGCTCAGGAAGGCGAGTTCACGATCTCACTTTACTAGCTGTTGACCCAGATCACCTGGTCTTAAATGACGACAGCTTGATCCTGTGGCCCCTTTTTGGTTCTAAAACCGACAATGCCGGTTATAGGCAATCAGGTTGGCAATTACTGGCTAATACAGCAAATAATAATCTAGATCCTACATTCTGGGTTAAACGAACTGTTCATCTTCTGGAGAACAGGCGTACTTTAGCAAAATCTACAAACCTTTTTATGACTATTCGAGGTCAACCAAAAGAGGCTTCCAGGACGATTATAGCCGGGTGGATTAAGTCACTTTTGAAGGAAGCAGGCATTTCAAGCACCCCAGGTAGTCTGCGATCAGCAGTGGCCTCGAAGAACTGGTCTGATAATATTCCCCTCGACGAAATTCTCTCGAGAGGGAATTGGAGATCTGGCAATACGTTTGCTTGTTTCTACAGAAAGGAAGTCCGACAACTCCCAACTAGCAGTAATATCACTAGACTATTCAATCCCGTCGAATAACTGAGTCATTGTGATTAGATACGTTATTTACCTTCATAAGATTATTAGCCAGAATGTATTGTCAAGAGTTTATTTTTGTTTTACTATCCCTCTCAATTTAGTGAAATTAATGTGATTTACTAGACGAATTATGTCAGGTTACATCCTGTTGAATTATTTAATAAAATTATCATTGTTATCATATATTCCTAATGATATCTTTTGTGTACCCAACTGTACCTAATTTATAATAATAGTGTTTTTCTTTGTGAAATATTTGTTTTCTTTTTCTATCCTATCCTTCTTTTTTGCTGCAAGCCGGAATCAATAAGATAAATCATTAATGTTGAAATTAATACAATCATGCATATCCTCTCATATTTTATGTAAATATCCTGGAACATAGGTACACTTTTCCGGATACCTAAGCATAACTGATTTTCATAAAATTCACATTGGCGTCCCCCTTCACCAGGCGATAACAAACACGTCTCAAACTAGTAAGCTTCAAATAACGGTCAAGGATTTAATAAACGTGTTTTTCCTGAAAATAAAACACATATTAAATACTTACCTTATTTGAAGCTTACCTTTTAATTCCTGCCTGGTGTTTTTCGACTCAATGATAAACGCGGCCCCTTCTTCGCTCCTCATTCGAAGCGAGGGGCCCTGCCTGGTGACTGGCGGGGGAGAGGGGATGTGCGAGAGGGATAGATGTATGGAGGTAGAAAGAGATGCACTGACTAAAGCGGAAAACAGATAGGGCCTATCTCAAACTAGTAAGCTTCAAATAAGGTAAGTATTTAATATGTGTTTTATTTTCAGGAAAAACACGTTTATTATTTTTCTGAAGTCATTGATAGAATTAATTATATATGTTACCGGAAATGTATGTAATTCATCATTGTATACAATTCCTATGAAATGTATGTAATTTCTAAAATGGCACGGAAATGTGTGATTTAAATTAAACTTTATACATTTCCCAAATAGCAATCGGAAATGTAAAACATTTGAGATAGATATTGATGGTTAGGTTAGGTTTCAATCCCAGGGTTCCCCCAGTCTGCTTGGGAAGACCGCTGCGGAGTTTTAGTGGGTATACCTCTCGTCTTGGAAAGGGAGTCCCACATAACCGTCATGCCCCACGGGGGTGGCAGTATGCGTAACATATTTCCCCGTGTTAAAAAAAGGTTAGGTTAAGTTATGTTATTATTCTCATTTTAACCACATGTTTTATTTTTTAGCAGAAATAGCAGCGTTTTACCTGAAATAAAACGCATATTAAACTACTTACCTTATTAGAAGCTTATTATTATTGAGATTGCTGTTTTGTTTCCCTTTCCTTGTTTTTTACCTATTCCTATCCCTTTCTAGCGCCCCTTCGCCCCGCCGCGCGTGGTATTTTTCGCAGGTAGTTGTCGCGTGGTACTTTTTACCCAGGTAGCACAGGGGTGGGATCGCTCGGCGGTCCATAAATGGCCGAGCGCTCCCCACTTTAGTTCATTGGACTCAATAATAATTCACCAGGCAGAAGGTAAAACTAAGCTTCTAATAAGGTAAGTAGTTTAATATGCGTTTTATTTCAGGTAAAACGCTGCTATTAAACCAATTGACCGTTATTAGAAGCTTATTATTATTGAGAGAGGTTTGTTATCGCCTGGTGAAAATACCGCGACGCCAATGTGAGGCATTGTAAGGTGAATTGTAATATAACACGCAGTGATAAATATCACAATCAATTTATTTCAACAATAACAATATTGTGTTTACAATTCATGCAAAATTACAAAAACTAAAATAATATATGCCAAGTCCCTATTCACACGGGATTAAAAAGTCTTGATACATTATTTCCAGCATCCTGAACAGGATCAACCATGACTTCACGACGGTAAAAGTTTTGAAAGGTTTTAACAAAAACGTGAGAACTTAAAATTCCACATAACTGAGGGTTACACAGGGTAGATACCACAGATTTGTGTAAAAGTTCAGTATTGTAAACGAAATTAAAGTTTAAATATAAATCAGCCAAAAATTTTGCTGAGATCCTGATGGGCGAAAAGGATCAACGTCATTGCCTGCAGACCAATCAAGCCAACGCTTCCAAGCAGATTTGTATGTCCTGAAGGTAGAAGGGCGCCAGGAGTCTCGTAATAATGATACCTGTTGGTTATTCCAGCTAATTAGATTTTCTGTCCACCCCCACATTTCCATACTTCGAGAGTCATCTCTTTAACTTTCGGAGGTGGCAAACCCGCTGTCGTGTCGATTAGAACTTGACGGAGATTCCTCAATGTGAATGGTGGTGCTAGCGCTCGGGCTTTGAGATCTGCTCTCCAAAATACTTTTTCCCAACGCGGCACTACAATTAGGTAAATCCCAGAGGAATAGTTGAGATGAGCCAAAACTTTAGGAATCAGGAATGGCGGTGGAAAGACCCAGGCCAGTTGGCAATTCCATTCCACACTGAAGGCGTCGTAAAATAGTGCATCCGCGTCGTGTTGGTCTAGTGTTGCATAGTTGATCACTACATGAGCATTTTTGAGGCAAATAAATCGATCACTGGAGTCCCCCATTTCGAGAACACCATTTCTGTACATTGAGGTAGCAGATGCCATTCTAGAGGTTGACGGTGTCTAGAAAGATGATCTGCGTGGTTATTGAACTTGCCGGGTAGGTGGTAGATTTTGAATTGAATTTGAAACCGGTCCATTAATTGCAAAATCTGAATAGTGAGGTCGAGAAGAACCCGCGACTTTGTGCCTCCCTCGTTCCGTAAATATGCAACAGCAGTCCGGTTGTCGCATTGAATCAGAAGGCAACGTTTTGTTAGTGATAAGGCCTGAATTTGAAGGACCTTCAAAATCGCCAGTAACTCCTTCTGATTGCAGTGAAGACCCTGTTCGTCTACAGACCAGGTCCCGGACATTGAGTGATGATTCAGCTGAGCACCCCAAGCGACATCGGATGCGTCCGTTGTTAAGTAATCTGTTACTGGTGCTAGGTGTAGGTTGGATGACAAGTGACAATGCTGAATCCACCAACTTAGTTCGGTCTCGACTCTTGGGGAGGACATAAGTGCGCGTCTGAATATGTTTTGGAAGTGTGTTTAGAAACATGAGACTCTCCCTGTGATTCAATCGACCTCGGGGCACTACAAAACTGGCAAAGCAGAAAAGACCGACTAATACTTGAATGTCCTTCAAGTTCACTGTGCCTTTCTTTAGGACATGAGTCACTTTGTTTTTGATGGTGACAATTTTTTCTTCTGGAAGAATCTTTCGATTGTCCCATGGGCTCCAAACCACACCTAGATATGCAATCTGCTTTTGAGGGATCAATATTGACTTGTCGTAGTTTATCAGAAAACCAAGATGTTCTAGTGTTTCGGTGAGAATGGTCACATGTTTTAGAAGTGTTTCTGCATCTTGGTATGACTTCCTTATTGTAATAAGGAAGTCGTGTAGATAGACGACTATCCTTATGTATTTTTGTCGCAGAGTCTGAGCAATCCAATTGGTTATTGATGCAAACACTTTGGGGGCAGTGCTCAGACCGAAAGGGAGGCAGCCCATCTCTAGTAAATGATCTTGGTATATGAGGCGCAAGAATCGTCTATGTGGTTTTGCAATTGGTACATGAAAGTAAGCCTGCGACAGGTTGATTTTGCACATGTCGTCTTGAGGTTGGACAAAATCCGGGATGCGATGCATATTGATAAGACGAAATCGGTCGGTTAGCACGTAATAATTCAGACATTTCAGGTTGAAGACTGGACGAAGGGTTTTGTCGCTTTTTAGTACCAGAAACATGGGTGATATGAAACTTGGTGACAGCTGGACAGCCTTGAGTACCCCTTGATGTATCATTTTGTGTACAATATTTGTCATCTCTAATGATTCTGGAGTGCGACACCGATCGGACGTCAGCTGGGGCTCTCTTAGAAGAGGCTTTATTACAAAAGGTATGCGATACTCTGAAATTACTCTCAGTATGTAGTCTGGTGCACCCATCATCTTCCACTGATCGTAATAATGTGCTAGTTGACCGGCATGGAATGGATTCGAGTCATTTCTTTTGCCGCTTGTTATTACTTGCATATGCGCGCTGCGGGGAGTAAGCTCGTTTACGGCCGCCTCGTTGCTGTGATGGTCTCTGCTGCATATGCCTTGACCCACGGGATCGAAAGCTACCTCGACTGCCTCGAAAATTATTTGATGCGTTTCCATTTCCTCGCGAAGGAAAATTATTGCAATGACCACCTTGCGAAGGCTGGTTGCAGTGATAGTGAGTGCAGGATGCAGGCTCACTATTATTGAAAGAACATGAATTCGTACCATGCGATGGTACGTCATTCTGCTGAGGGTTTTGACGATCACCTTTATCCTTATTACGGATATTGTTAGGCTTCGAAGGCCAGAAAGCTTTCCTCACTCCTCCTGCCTTCTCCAAAACAGTAGTGAATTGCTCAGCATGGAAGAGGTGTGTTTCAGTTGGAGGTACCTTGTTTAAAGCTACCTTCACTAAAGGATCTCCTACCGCTTTCAGGATACCATCTCTTCTCATCTCTACAGTTTCTGCTCTATGGCCGCAGGCTAGTTGAAGAAGATCCGAGGATACTTTCTGAAATTCTCCATTTAAAAAGAGTTCATCTATTTTAGTGCTTAGATCATCATATGTAATATTAGAAGATTTGGCCCATGAAAGCAAATCACGTAAGCTATCTTGGAGAGTCTCTTTTTGTTTAAGTATGCAAAATGTTAGAGCTCCGTACGCTTTGTCAGCATACATCGACTGTTTCAGAGTATCGTATGCTTTTACCTCTTCGTTTGTTTCGAGCTCATTAAAACCAGGTGAATGGACATAGGATTTCTGAGTATCAGCATAACGTACTTCTGACCAGGAGTTTGAACCAAATCGTTGCACGTCGTTCAACATTTTTAAGAAATTATCCGGAGTTTTTGGTACTGCTGGTTCTTTAAGCTTAGTTTGAATAGAAAACGTAATCTCAGCATTAGAAACGTTGCTAGGACATTCATCATTATGATATAATCACCACTGACTTGTAGAGGGTAAGCATAGATTTATAGATAGTAAGTGTGTATGCCTATTGTTTAATTAGTCACATCTTCATTAATAAAGTCAGTCGTAATCTAGAAGCCGTTGTTTCCATTTGCCTCTCCATGCCATCCCTTACATGGCGACCCTGCCATATTTGGGTTTCGGAGATGTATCGCGCGAAATAATTATATTGCGCGAAATGACAGTTCAAATTCGTGACTAAGTGTGAAAATAACAAGAAAATGGGAGGATCGGCAAGTATAAGCCACGGTGACGTTTATACGCAAATTGGGGAGAAAAATATAATAACACAAACAAACAGTATCTCACAAGGAATATCAAACTTGAACATTTGTTTGACTGTACTCATCCTGATCATCGTTGTTATTTCCGTGGTCTTGGTTGTGCGCTATTGCACAAAATGACTGAATAAAGGATTGATCGTAGGTCAGCATTTCAAGCTAGGAACAAAGGGAGAGACCAGGAGACAGGTGTGTAACGGCTATTACAAAGTTGTGTGTGAACAATGGAAAAGTGAAAGTGAATAAATAAAAAAAAAAACAACTTTAAATAAAAAATAAAAAAGTGTACACGTAAAAAAAAAGTGAAATTAATAGGTCCAGCTGTACAACGGAGGACAATTAACTTATAAACAGCTGAGCAGTGAGTGAGTAATAAGAGGTGCGCGTAATATGAGGAATTAACCAGGACTGTATTTAGTAAGTAGGCACTTTAATTGAAATAATTCAAGAATAATATTTACATTATAAGACAAGTTTGTTACGCCCGCATGCTCCACGTAAACCGTCGAGTCAGTAGATTCCACCAAACTACCTATATTGGACTTCGAGCGTCACGACGCACGAGGCGCAACGCAGCACTTCCAGAAACCTACATTATTTTTGCTTATTTCATGTAATTCACTTTTGCGCAACTATCTTTGTAATTAGAATATATTGTATTGTGTTTCTAGCATCGAAACCTTTCACACGTTCTGTAGTTCTAGAATTTTATTAATTAAATTTAGTTAAAAGTAATTTTGGTTTTTTTTAAGTCCTCCGGCAGTCGCATTCGTAATTGGCGCAGTCGGTAGGATTTCGAGTAGGTTAGCTAGGCAATTCTAATATCGAAACCGCCACGCTACCGCAAAATTGCTATCCGCCGCGAGCGATCGCGAGCTCGAAATTCCTGAAACGAACCTGACGACCAGTTTGGAGGGCGAGGATCCAGACATCGACCGCGAAGAAACCAGAATGAAATTTATGTAAGTACGCACTACGATCTTGTTGTGTTGCTTCCTATTCCTACTTTTAATTTTGTTAATTTAATCGTTAAAAATTTTCCATTATAGGAGTAGGACCCCAAAAGGGGTTAGCCATAGAAGCTCTCGTAGTAATTTTCACGATAGGTATAGAAATTTAAATTCGTCGACCGATTGTAGTGAATCAGAGTCAAATTCATCAAAAATGCCTTACGAACCGGAAATCATTTTTAAATCTTTACGTTTGGTACCCGAGTTCGACGGTAACCCGCATGTTCTGATAAGATTTATACGAATCTGCGACCAGTTAGTAGGAGAATTTGTTGAAGATCATGACCCTAAAAGAGCCCTAGCCGAAACTTGCCTTATCAATGGTATTCTTAATAAAATAACTGGTAACGCTGCTCGCTTAATTAACGCAAATGGCATTCCTGAGACCTGGGATGGCATCAAAACATCTTTAATCAATATTTTTTCGGATCAGAGGGACGAAACGGCCCTCTATAATGACCTCATGATTGCCACACAAGGGAATAGCTCTCCACAAGAGTTTTATGATAAATGTGCCAACCTTTACAGTACTATAATGACGTATGTGACGCCACGAGTCTATTCAGACTACGATTCAAGCCAAACGCACTTTGTACGGTAAACTTACCTTACAAGCGTATGTACGCGGCCTTAAAGAACCTTTGGGCTCAAGGATACGTTGTATGCGTCCTGATAGTCTGGAAAAGGCTCTAGAATTTGTCCAAAATGAACTAAACGTAATGTACTTGCAACAAAGAAATGACTCCTTGCCGGAGAGAAAACAGCAGTTTTTACCTAATACATCAGCTAATGTACATATGCCCATGGCCCAGCCAGCCATGCCGATGCATAAACCTTTTCAATTTCCTGGTGCAAGTTCATCAAATTTTCAGAAACCTAACCCACAGTGGAAACCACCTACTAATCCATATTATAATGCCAATACTAATACTAACCGCTTTTTGCAAAATAACCCTAACATCCCCACTCGGACACAGCTCATGTTCCGCGCGCCACCACCAAATTATAATTTCCAACAGAATAGATTTGCTATGCCCCTACGCGCCCCTCAAAACTTCGGCCCTAAGCCTATGAGCGGCGTTAGCCACTACGTTGCTAAAAATATGCCATTAACCCCACAGTCAAGACATGATTGGCGTATACACGGCAATCCACCACCCAGTAATTATTTTAAAACGCGAGAAATGAACATGGCTGAATGTAGTAGCTATGACGACTATAACAACTATTATTACCCCGAATATAACGAATATGACGCTTGCGATTATTATTACGGAGTTGAGTACGACGTAGATGACACCGACGCCGTCGTCCTTTATAACCCAGACTCCGCATCTAGCGAGTCCGCGAGCGCGGCCGACGGGCCGCGAAATCTCAGCAACACCACACCTAAAGTTGAGATGGATTTTCAGGACCGTCCGAAGTCCGGAAAACAAAAATAGAAATTAATTTGCAAACGCAGCGTCAAATTCCTTATATTCAGATTTCGAACCCTCCTCTCAAATTACTTATAGATACAGGTGCAAATCAATCCTTTATAAGTCCCGACGCCGTAAGCAATTTTTATAGTAATGTACCTTTAAATTACGACCCTTTCGAGGTTACCAACGTACACGCCACGTCGCGTAATGACTATTCGATTACAATCCCGTGTTTTCAGGAATTCCAGGATACTAACCCAATTAAACTTTTCGTTTATAAATTCCATGAATACTTTGACGGACTGATTGGCACTGACTTACTAGAAGGTTGGGAGGCAAAAATTGACCTTAAGAACAAGACATTATTCACTCATACAACATCTAACCCTATACATATGTATAACTCCCGCAATGTTAACCTATACGAGGACGTTATCCCTGGCTATTCGTCTAAGCTAGTTAAAATACCCATTAACTTACAAGACGGTGAAGTTTTAATTACCGAGCAAATACTATCTAATTGCAATATAAATGAATGCCTTACAATTGTGACTAATAATCGCGGTATTATAGAAGTACATAACCCTACACCGCATGACGTAATATTCTCGTTGGACCGACCGGTCGAGGCGACAATGTACACTATGGAGTGCACGCGTACTGAACAACTGCCCGTGCCGTCGTCACCGCAATACGATCCCGAGCGCGCTAACCAAGTTCTATCTAAATTGCGTATGGATCACTTAAACGCCGAGGAACGCGCTAACCTAGAGTTACTTTGTGCACGCTATGCAGACGTATTTTACTTAGAAGGGGAAACGTTAACTTTCACTAACCAGATTAAACACCATATACGTACAACTGATGAAATCTCCGTATATACTAGAAGCTATAGGTATCCGTTCATACATAGAGATGAAGTTAGGACTCAAATTCAAAAAATGCTGGATCAGAATATTATAAGACCATCCGAGTCGGCCTGGAGTTCGCCTATCTGGGTCGTACCTAAAAAAGCAGATGCGTCCGGCAAAACCAAATGGCGACTAGTCGTTGATTTTAGGAAACTAAACGAGAAAACCATCGACGATAAATATCCCATTCCTAACATTACAGATGTACTAGATAAATTAGGCAATTGCCATTACTTCACCACCTTAGATCTTGCGAGCGGATTTTATCAAGTCGAGATGAATTCCTCCGACATCCCAAAAACAGCTTTCAATGTGGAACATGGACATTACGAATTTCTACATATGCCCATGGGACTCAAGAACTCCCCATCCACTTTCCAACGTGTCATGGACAACGTACTGAAAGGTTTACAGAATGTCATATGTCTCGTATATCTAGACGATATCATCGTATTTAGTACTTCCCTTCAAGAGCATATGATCAACCTTGAAAAGGTATTCCAACGCCTGCGTGAATCAAATTTTAAGATACAGATGGATAAATCTGAATTCCTTAAGTTAGAGACCGCTTACCTCGGTCATTTCATCTCTAAGGAAGGTATTAAACCTAATCCAGATAAAATTTCTGCCGTAGAAAAATACCCTATACCCAAAACACCCAAAGAAATTAAACAATTTCTAGGTTTAGTAGGCTATTATCGCCGTTTCATTCCCGATTTCGCTAGAATAACCAAGCCACTCACTCAATGTTTAAAAAAGGGTCGTAAGATTACTCTTGATTCGAATTACATTAACGCCTTTGAAAAGTGTAAAACTTTGCTCACAAATGACCCTATTCTACAATACCCCGATTTCACCAAGGAGTTTAATCTTACAACAGATGCATCCAATTTTGCTATTGGTGCTATCCTTTCCCAAGGTCCCATAGGAAATGACAAACCTATCTGCTTCGCCTCGCGAACCCTCAATGTAAGCGAAATAAATTATAGCACGATAGAAAAAGAACTTCTCGCTATCGTGTGGGCGACCAAATACTTTCGTCCTTATGTATTTGGCCGTAAATTTAAGATTTTAACCGACCATAAGCCTTTGCAATGGGTTATGAGTCTTAAGGAACCTAACTCGCGTTTGACGCGATGGAAATTAAAGCTAGCCGAGTATGATTTTAGTGTCATTTACAAAAAAGGAAAAAGCAACACTAATGCAGACGCCCTGTCTAGGATAGAGATACATAACGAGGAAGTAGATTCTATGATTGCAAATCCATCGGAACGCCCGGAGTCCCATAACTCATCCACAGCATCCGCACACACTAGCCAAGAGAATCCTATTTTAGAAGTCCCTATAGTCGAGGAACCTCTAAATAAATTTCATAGGCAAATTCACATAAACGTTTCAGGTGACATTAGAAAGCGACCTACTGTAACAAAACCTTTTGATACGCACACTAAAACTACGGTGTATGTCGCGGAATCTAATCTAAGAGATGATGTAGTACACGTGATTAAAGAGTACGTCAACCCCAAAATTAAAACAGCTTTATTAATAACGCCACCCCTTGCCATGTATAAGGTAATCCCCATTATTCAAGATAACTTTAAAAACTCAGCTATGAATTTAGTTTTAGCTAAATGCGAAATTGAGAACGTCAAAGACTATCTCCAACAACAGGACCTTATACGTAGTTACCACGACGGTAAGACAAACCATCGCGGAATTAATGAGACCCATTTAGCACTATCAAAGAGGTATTACTGGCCTAAGATGCGCGATCATATAACTAAATTCATAAACGATTGCATAATATGTGGACAGGCTAAATACGATCGAAACCCCATTAGGCAACAGTTCCGAGTTGTACCACCGGCAACTAAACCCATCGAAATTGTACATTTAGATTTGTTAGCTATCCAAAGTGAAAAATATCTCACCATCATTGACGTGTTTTCTAAGTATGCACAAGCCTATCACTTAACTGATAGCACCGCTTTAAGTGTACTGCAAGCTTTGTTACAATTCTCTACGCATCACGGCTTGCCTCTTAATATAGTAACTGATAACGGACCGGAGTTCACTAATCAAATGTTTAATGAATTTATTAACTTGCATAAAATTAACCATCACCGAATTTTACCTCACACCCCAAATGAAAACGGTAATATCGAGCGTTTTCATTTAACCCTTCTGGAACATATACGCGTGTTGAAGCTGAAAAATAAAAATGAGAATGTAGTTAGACTTTTACCATATGCAATTTTGGGATACAATAGTTCCATACACAGCTTTACTAAAACTAGAACTTATGACGTAATAACAGGACACTTTGATCCTAGAGACCCTTTTGACATAGACCTTTCCAAGCATCTTATGCAGCAGTATATTCAGACCCATCGCGAACAAATGAAAACTGTGTATGACACTATTAATAGCTTTACACTTACCCAGCGCACCGCGCTTATTGAAAGTAGGAATAAAGATAGAGAACCTGAGGTAACTTACCAGCCGCAACAGCGAGTCTTTGTTAGTAACCCGTCAGTTGACCGCCAAAAAACCGCTGCTCGTTTATACTCACGATATCGTACTAGCAGACCTACCCATCCATATATATACGTCCCGGAAACGTGGCCCCGTGGCTAAAAGTAGATTAAAACGAGTACCTAAAAGTGCCAAATTGTTACAGGGTGATTCAGGGCTTGATTGCTCTTACGACAACGCTGCTCCTGGGACTAGCACAGGAGATAAAACTTGAAGGTCTTAACGAAGGCCCCGGGTTGCTTCCATTTAAACTTGGGGAGACCAGACTCATTACACATTATCATTCTTTCTTACAAACCATTAACCTTACTAACATTAGAGATAAAATCACCTTGTTATCCACCCACCTTTCCGAGTATCGCTCTAAACTAGATAATGACGTGTATATGCTCTATGAATTGCAGATTGAATACCTAACTAACAAAATTAATTTTATATTAGAACATCTAGAGTCACTAGAACCTAACCGCATGAAACGAGGCATCATAGACGGCCTAGGATCAATTATAAAAAGCGTGACAGGTAATCTAGACTACCTGGATGCTGCCCGGTACGAGAATGCTATTAAGATTTTACAGAATAACCAAGATAAATTAACTTCCGAATATAATAATCACATAAGTATCAGCAAAGAATGGATGGCACAGCATGACCAAGTTATCTCTAATTTAGCTGAAAATCAATTAAAAATTAAAGAAACTTTAGAACTTTTATTGAACAAAACAGCTTTTAGTGACAGTAGTTTGATAAAATATGCTAGGTTCGCCCAATTATTAACTATTATTACAGAAAATACGGATGACGTTTTAAATGAATTAATTAGGATAGAGAATATGTTAGCTTTTATACGTACGTCTAACGTACAGTCGACAAAGTTGTCAGGGTATCACCCAACATAAGCAAATGTTGAACTATCTATAAGTCTAAACTTGGCTCGTTAGTGTGAGTGAGCTTTGCTTTGACCTCATTGGTCAAACATTTTGAAAAAAGGTCGGTAGTAGCAAATAATAAATATCAAAAAAGATCATTCACTGTCAAGTTGAATAAGAAGCCAATTTTAAAACAATTCGTAAGCAGCTACCGTGGCACAGTTGGTCAAGCGGCAGCGGTGGGGCTATATGGATGGATCGATCGATCGAAGGAACCCAGGTTCGAGTCCCTATCATGCCAGCCAGATTTGTTAAATGTTATGTTTTTATTTATTTTAAAACGTAAAATGAAAAAAAAAGATCGCAATGAAGCAAGATGGAATATTCTCGTGATGATAAATTATGATTTGCAAACTAACATTGCTAGTCAACGAAAACTACCCTCAGATATTTTGATAATTCTTTTGTTAAACGTATTGACAGGTAGTCATTAGTCGTTACAGAGCTTCGTGCCTTATCGATACGTTTTTAAACTTCTTTTCATATTTTGTCTATTCTTTTAAGCAAATATGGAACATTTAACTCTCTTCAAACGTGCAGAAATAGTTGTTTTGCACGAGCAGAATGTTTCTGTTAGTGAAATTGCAAGACGGTTAATGATATCGGTAAGTAACAATTACTTATTTGTAACCGAAGCTCATACTGTTCCAAGCAATTAAGAATAGTTAATTACATTTATATTATTCTTCTGCAGAGAAAGGCTGTTCGATTGTGGAGTAATCGTCATGCTGCTACAGGAAATGTAGACAGCCTGCGCCGTGGCCCTACTAACTCCTTCACAGAAGCTAACCCCATGCATCGTGATATCGTGGCTATCCACACTGCAGATCCCTTCGCGACAACCCGTTCCACCGCGACAAAACACGATGTGTCGCTGCAAACAGTGCGCGACCATTTACGTGCAGCTGGGTTAAGATGTCGCAAACCAGCAAGAAAGATTGATTTAAAAGAGTGCCATCAACAAGAAAGAATGCGTTTTGCGAAAGAATATTTAGACTTTGATTGGTGTAACAAAGTGGTTATATTTAGTGACGAAAAATGTTTTAGGTCTGACAAGGATGGTCGTGTCATATTGTATCGAAAAACGGGTGAGCGATTTCACGAAAAGAATATCCTTCGAAATAGGTCTAGTGGTCACGTGACCTTGGGCTTCTGGGGTTGGTTGTCGTCGATGGGTCCCGGTGAGTTAGTTCAAGTAGAAGCCACTAATACAGGTCTAGGTTACTTGGATGTTTTAAAGAATGTGATGCTGCCAACTGTGCGCATTGCGTATCCTAATGAACATATTTATTTTGTGCATGATAACTCATCTGTTCATAGGGCTCAAGTAGTAAAAGATTGGCTAAACATCCAAGATAACCTGACTGTTATTAAATGGCCTTCTAAGAGCCCGGATTTGAATCCTATAGAAAACTTGTGGGGCCTTATGGTGTTAAACTGGGACTCATCGCAAGTTAGGTCTAAAGCCAATTTAGAGGCCCTTGTTACATCAACTTGGGAATCATTGCGTGGTAGTGATATGTGCTTCAATATGGTTTCCAGCATGAGAAATCGATTACAGCTAGTATTAGATAATAACGGAGCGCCAACTCGCTATTAACCTATATTAAGTATATAATTATATCCAGTCTAAATTGCTATGAAATATATTTTATTGTTATATTGAATGTCTGAATCTGTAAAAAAAACTGATAGGTAACTCTTTAAAATCACTACCAGGCCGTGATTCCCAGAGGTAGTAAACTTATCGCGTGAGAGATGTTATTGTTATTGAATTTAGAAGTTACTTATTCAAAATAACTTCTTTATAAATAACATGTTTATTCATATCACCGATACATGCTATATACCTCCTTAAAATGTTGATTATTTATTTTTACACATTATATTGACTTTATACAGCCTTGTCAAATTCATATCTGATAAATTTATTTTATTGTTTCGCTTTGATTCTTACAATAAATCATTGAAAGCAATCTACCTACCTATAGACGCCTTTTATTTAATGCTTGCTCCTTTTAACTTGAGTATCATCATAACATAACATACCTAACTCATAAGTCCAATGCAAATAGTAACAACACTCAGTAAAAGTAGACAATAATTATAAATAAAAATACACAATAAATATTATAAACACTCAACCGCGAGACAGGATTCGAACTTGTGTCTTCTTTATTACATTCATTTGCTGCTATCCCGCTACACTACCATTGCGCTAGTGAGCGGCTTACTTGTCTGGGCGAAATTATCTATATGAATCTGTCTTGAAGCAATAAACAACAAAGAATACGTTTTGCCACAGATCAGAAAACTTTTTGCAAACGAGGAGGCGTAAACGATTAGCGCACACACACTACCGCTTGACGAATAGAAATGCTCAGCTAAGTTTAGACTTATAGATAGTTCAATATTTGCTTATGTTGGGTGATACCCTGACAACTTTGTCGAGTGTACATCATTCTATGTTAAGCATTAATGTTCTTAGGGATATGATTAATAAATTTTTTAGCATTTATGGTAAAAATAAAGCGTTAGAAATTAATCTTAGGGAATACTATGACATAATTAAGACAGGATATTACTTTTCAGAGAACAATATCGTTGTAATCTTTAAACTACCTATATTAGAAACCCAGGTGTATAACTTATATAAATTAGCAGTCATCCCAAATAAATTAGGACAAGCCATTATCCCACCTTTCCCTTTTCTGGCAACCAAAACGTTCGGATTTGTGTACATAGAGACAGAATGTCCGAAGTATAATCACTGGTATCTCTGCGAAGACAAGCGACACCATCAAGTCCGGCGCCAAGCAGATTGCATTCAAAACCTAATAATCCACCAATCTCTCAATGAAGACTGCAAAATAACTAATGTAACACTACAGCAAGAAGCCATGGAGGAGCTCGACGAGCAACATTATACACTATCATTTCCTAAGCCGACCAAAATCCACACTATATGCGAACAAAACGACTATACTATGCTACAAGGCAGCTACTTGGCTACGATCCCGCTAAACTGTTTCCTGCACACTCCGAGGCTAACATTAACGAACAGCAACGATCGGTTAGAGGGACAGCCGTTGAAGATAACCAATATATCATTCGCATCGTACGATCGGAATTTAAACGCCAATCCAACCCAAGTACATCTCAGTTCCATCAATTTGAAGGAGCTGCACAGCATACATCATAATGCAATGGAACAGCTTCCAGTTCACATTGCCACTATTTCGAATGACGCAGTTTATCATACTACGATACCTTTCTATATCGTAATGTTAAGTGCAGCCGCACTAGGACTCATCTTCGTAGCCCACCGTTACATGCTACGGCGTAGCAATCTAGAAATTACTGTTCCTGACAAACCTGTCGATCACTCATACAGCATGCTGATTCCCAAAACTTCAAGGACGTTGCCAGCAACTATTCCTTTCAATGCTTCAGAAATAGTTGCTGATCTTCGGGGGGAGGTGTTACGCCCGCATGCTCCACGTAAACCGTCGAGTCAGTAGATTCCACCAAACTACCTATATTGGACTTCGAGCGTCACGACGCACGAGGCGCAACGCAGCACTTCCAGAAACCTACATTATTTTTGCTTATTTCATGTAATTCACTTTTGCGCAACTATCTTTGTAATTAGAATATATTGTATTGTGTTTCTAGCATCGAAACCTTTCACACGTTCTGTAGTTCTAGAATTTTATTAATTAAATTTAGTTAAAAGTAATTTTGGTTTTTTTTAAGTCCTCCGGCAGTCGCATTCGTAATTAGTTAAATAAGATATAGATATAGTGATAGTTAATACAGGCAATTTCATTATTATACTTATGGAGGAGCAATTGACCGGGTTATTAGAAAGTCTGAAAGAAATAAGGTCTTATTTAATTAAAATAGGCCCTAGCCGCAGAAAGGGTGATATATTAATCAAAAAGTTGCAAGAAGCAAATTTATTATATGAAAAGTATAACGAAATATTATGTAAATTAGGTAAATTGCAAGAAATAAGTGATGAAAAAATAGAACAAGTAGATAAGATAGGAGTAAATATAATACAAATATATGAGAGTATAAAAGATTTGTGTACGAAAAGTGTAAAGTCAGACGGAAAAATGGCAAAACAAGAAACTTTTGAACTAAAGGTGGACCTGAGTCTTTTACCAATGATGACAGATGTAGAGTCAAAGACCAAACAATTAATAAATGCAATTGAATTTTATAATTCAGTTTTGGAAAGTGAGAGTTGTAAAAAACGTCTGATTAACTTTGTGTTGATGAGTAGGCTATCAGATAGTGCAAAACTGAGATTAGCTCAGGAATATGACAAAGTTACTGATCTAATACAAGATATGAAAAAGAACTTATTACCACAGAAATCGGTGAGTGCTTTGCAAAAGCGAATGTTTACTGTAAAGCAAAACGAAACATCAATAAGCGATTTGGTAAACATTTGGCAGAGATGTTTGTCGATCTTACGATTGCCCAATCGGAGAGTAAACCTGAGAGTTATGAAGTTTTGAAAAACTTAAACGAACGTCAAGCAATCAAACAATTTGCAGATGGATTGCGTAATTGCAGATTGAGTACAATCATTTCTGCGAGAAACTATGACTCGTTGAAGGATGCGGTGCAAGCGGCAGTTGTCGAAAAAGTTTCGTTTACGCAACCGCAGGCATCGGAAATATTAACTATGCGACACAATAATGTAAGAAGCTTTAGTGGTAGGCCAGGTTCACGATACCAAAGAGGGCGGTACAACGGCAGCTACTCGCGAGGTACGTATTTTATGAGGGGTCGAGGTGGCTACGGTAGTAACTACTACCGGCAGACCACTTCCTACCCAGGTCCTGCTAAACCAGGTGCATGGCGTGGACAGTCTTTAGGTGCAGCTTTTACGCGACCACCGGCACGAGAAGGATACCCACGTAAGTCAAACTTTAGTTATTTTAGAGGCAGACAAACAGATCAAGTGAATGTATTGTTACCAGAGCGTAACGAGCCATCAACTTCAAAACAAAATACAAATGACCGTAATGAAAATCAGTTTTTTCGGAACTAACAATTATATTCTAGCATGTAATAATGTATGCCAAATAGAATTAACAGCTAACAACAGTGAATCATATACTTGGTTAATAGACACGGGCGCATCCATATCAGCTATAAAACATGAATATGCGAAGAAGCTAAATCTTTATATGCACAATGACAACATCACCATAAATGGAATAGGAGGCAATGTCCAGGCAATGGGATACATTTGTTTACCGTTACGAGTTCATGAACTCGCTTTGATTCATAGATTTTATGTTTTTGATACCTTACCATGTAAGACTAGCGGTATATTAGGACAAGATTTTCTTAGTAAGTACAATGCAGACTTGAATTTCAAAGAACGTACAATAAGTATAGAAAAAGATAAAAATAGAATTAAGCTACCACTAATTTTCAATTCAAGTACAAGATATAACGATAATAATATTTTAGTAATACCACCAAGGACTGAATCTATTCATTACGTAAATACAGAACTGCAAGAAGAAAGTTTAGTTTGCTCGAATGAAATAGAAGAAGGAATTTACATAGCCAATGCGTTAGTAACACCGGTAAATAGTAAAATACCGATACGAATACTTAATACGACTGAAAAAGAAGTTACTTTGAAAAATTTAAAGCCAAGTATACAAAGGGTTTGTGATTATAATATTTGTCATGTAGAAAGTAGGAAAACGGATGCAAACAGAGTTAAAGAATTATTGTCAAAGTTAAGGTTGTGTGAATTGAATAACGAAGAACAATTATCGATTGAGAAATTATATGCCAAATATTCAGACATATTTTATTTACAAGGAGATAAGTTAACAAGAACATCTATATACAAGCACACAATACATTTGAAACCAGATATGGAACCAGTTTTTACAAAACCATATAGATTACCGTATTCACAAAAAAGTGAAGTTCAAAAGCAAATAGATGACATGATTAAGGAAGATATAGTAGAGAAATGTCAAAGCGAATGGTCGAGTCCAGTGCTACTAGTACCAAAAAAGATGGACTCATCTGGTACTAAAAAATGGAGGCGATAAGTATTCATTACCGAATATAATAGAAATATTAGATTCCCTATCAGGTAGCATTTACTTCTCACATCTTGATTTACATCAAGGCTTATTATAATGTCGAACTTAATGCAGACAGTCGCAAGTATACAGCTTTTAATTCTGGCCAATACCAGATGACACGAATGCCAATGGGTTTAAAAACTAGTCCCAGTTCATTTTCGCGAATGATGTCCATGGCATTGACAGGACTATCAAATGAGAAGTGCTTAATTTATTTAGATGATTTAATATGTTTTGGAAAAAATTTAGAACATCATAATAAAAACTTACAGGATATTTTTGAGCGATTGAGAAAAGTGAATTTAAAACTAAATCCACATAAATTTATTTTTCTAAAAAAGCAGATACTATATTTAGGTCATGTTGTATGTATCTGTTGATGGCATATTACCGGACCCAGAAAAGATTGAGGTGGTAAAAAAATATCCAGTGCCAAAAACAACTGATGAAGTGAAGCGATTTGTAGCTTTTGTTAACTTTTATCGTAAATTCATACCAAATTTTGCGGAAATAGCATACAACTTAAATCAATTATGTAGGAAAAATGTGACGTTTCAGTGGAATGAAAACTGTCAAAAATCATTTGAAGAATTAAAAGGAAAAATAATAACACCTCCAATTTTACAATACCCAAATTTAGACGATAACAATGAGTTTCAGCTACAAACGGACGCATAAAATTTCGCAATCGGTGCAGTTTTATCAAATCAAAACAAAAAACCGGTAGCATATGCCAGCAGGGGATTAAACAAAGCAGAAAAAAATTACCCAGTTATAGAGAAAGAGTTACTAGCGATTGTCTGGGCAGTAAAACACTTTCGACCATATTTGTACGGGCGGAAGTTTAGAATATTCACAGATCACAAACCACTTGTTTACTTGTTTGGCATGAAAGATCCTTCAAGTAGGTTGATGAAATTCAGAATTGCATTAGAGGAATATGATTTTGAGGTAGAGTATGTTAGAGGACAAGACAACGCGGCTGCAGACGCATTGTCTAGGATAAAAGTGACTTCGCAAGAATTGAAAGAAATTAATATAAAGTTTATGAATGTTACGACACGTGCGCAAACGCGAAAATTACAACAGGATTCACGGAATGCTACTGTTTCCGCTGATGATTGGTCTGATCAACCAAAAATTGTAGAAACATGTAGTAAACCGAAGGATTCAGTAGAGTTAAGATTTATTGATATGATTAATATAGGAAAAATAAGAACAAAGAAACAAATAAATAAAGAAAGTAAAATGTTAATGTACGATGAAGAAAATAATATTATTTATATAAAACCAGCTACTCGATCACAACCGACGCCAAGCGCTTTTGTGAGAGAGCTGAGTGACTTTTGTAACGAAATAAATGTAGAAGAAGTATATTTTATGAGGAATAAAAATAATCAAATATTCATAGATAAGTTATTGAGTGAAATAAAAACAAATAAAAATAATATATGTCTGCGGATATGTATTTTAAAAGACATTATAAGAATAGAGGATAGAGATGACAAACGGGTAGTATTAAATGACTTTCACCTTTTGCCTACTAGTGGCCACGCAGGCATCAGGCGAATGTACAACAATATCCGGAAATACTATTTCTGGCCCGGTTTACAAGATGACATCCGAAAATATGTACAAAAGTGTGACAAATGTCAAAAACAAAAACACACGACACGTTATATTAAAGAACCAATGACAATTACCACTACGGCTTATACGGCATTTGAATATATCTAGACGTCGTAGGTCCACTGGATAGGGATAATCAAAATAATACTTACATATTGACTATTCAATGTGAATTGACCAAGTATGTGGAAGCCTATCCCTTACTAACCAAAACTATTAACGAAATTGCAAGAAAATTTGTAGATAATTTCCTATTACGGTATGGTATACCCAAAACTATAGCCACCGATCGCGGAGCAGAATTCATGTCAGCAGTTTTTTACAGAGGTATGTAAATTATTACATATACAAAAATTACACTCCACAGCGTATCACCATGAGAGTATCGGTGCGCATGAGAACACGCACAAAACCTTATGTAATTATATCAGAATCCAAACCGATAACCATCCGGAAACTTGGAGTAGTTGGATTCCTTATTGGTGTTTCTCATATAATACTTCTGTACACTCAGAAACACAGTTTACTCCATTTGAACTAGTATTTGGAAAAAAAATTGTATTTTACCATCCAATTTAACAACACAAGTAGAACCACTCTACAATGTAGATTCATATCCATTAGAGCTTAGGTTCCGCTTACAAACTACACAAAAAGAGGCTAGGAAAAACTTAATCGAAAGTAAAATAAGACGAAAAAAATTATATGACAAAAATATTAAAACAGTAAAATATAAGGAAAATGATATGATTTTGATAAAAAAAAAATTACTGGAAGCACATTGCAGAATATATATTTAGGACCATTTAAAGTAATTAGAGAAGAGCCACCAAATGTAGTCATAGAAAATAAAGGAAAAATAGATATCGTCCACAAAAATCGTACTAAGTTTTCATGTAAAGAATAAACAAATGAGAGGACAATGATCTGTAGTTGAAGCATGTCATTCATAATGGTAACGAACTTGTAACCTTACTCCAATAGAAAGAATAAGATGATCTAATAACAAAACTTGTTAAAGATAGATAATATAAACATCTAAATTAAGAATATGTAACCGATAGATATAAGTACTATTTAATCAATGTAATCTTTGACAATAAGTTTTTTTTTTTTTTTTTTAATTTTGATCACTTTGACTAAACAAAACAAAAATAAAGTGTTATTTGTTTTGTTTTTTTCCCTGCCATGGGGATGTAGAGGGTAAGCATAGATTTATAGATAGTAAGTGTGTATGCCTATTGTATCTTATATAATTAGTCACATCTTCATTAATAAAGTCAGTCGTAATCTAGAAGCCGTTGTTTCCATTTGCCTCTCCACGCCATCCCTTACAGACTTCTGAGCAGAAAGATATGACATCGTCATTATTGCACGCGTGAGAAGTATTTTTTGATAAAATATTTTCACGTAGCTCACCCAGCTCCTTAGAGAGTTGCTTTACCAACTGACGTTGACTCTTCTTGTTCTTTCTGCGTCGTCATCGAGACCGCTTGGATTTTCCAGCGTGAGAAGACTGCAAGGACGAGGATGATAAGTCAGAAGAACTGCTTTCACCACTGCTGGTACTGCTGGACTTTCTCCGACGATGTCTTTGCTTTTCAGGAATAGGAGGATCCGGCACCGTACTTGGTCCTGGATTTTCAATATCCATTCTTAACTAAAAATAAATAATTATATAACAAGGAATTACTTAAAAAGTAATCGAACGGTAACACCGTTAAAATTATTCGTAAAAAATTATAATATAATTTGAACACTTACTCGGTTGGTATTTATTATACCTTTACAATTTCATAATAATTTGTGCTCTGTGCACGACTAGTCTCTTCGGGAAACTAAACGCCAATGAACTAAAGTCGTCGTGACTTTCTTTCCAGTGCTGTGCACTCTTAGGTGGCAGCTATCGCGGCCCACGTCTGGTGGGCCCGTCAATCCGAAGGTCCGTCTTCTCTCTTCTGCCTCACTCCGCGATCTGGCCCGCCAGGTGGAACCCATGGGAGAAGCCCAGCGAACCGATCAAGCAGGGAGGAGGCGATCCCGCGAAGACGGTCCGGCACTGGTGGAGGCACCTCAAGGCCACGCGCCCTGCCGCGAGGCAGGGGGGCACAGTGAGGGGCCTCAGTGCTGTCATCTCAGAGAGGGCACCCCACGACCACGCGCCCTGCCGAAGCAGGGGGGTACGAGTGGGGCCCCTGTGATGTCATCTCCGAGGGGGGGGCACGCCACGACCACGCGCCCTGCCGGAGCAGGGGGGTACGAGTGGGGGGCCCCGTGGTGTCATCTCTGAGGAGGCACCCCACGACCACGCGCCCTGCCGAAGCAGGGGGGTACGAGTGGGGGGGCCTCGTGGTGTCGTCTCTGGTGACGCCCCGCGAATCACCCCGGGCGGGGGACTCAAGCAGGGGCGTTGTCGACCCGTGGTGGTGCTCCCCCCGCCCCTCGACCCGGCTGGGGAGTATGGGAGGGGGAAGCACTGGCGTCCTCGACGATGGTGGCGAGCTCCCGCGGGAGGGCTTTGGCAGTTCGGCGGCCGTCCGGTGGTCTAGCATGGAGCGGAGCGATGTCGCGCAGGTGCGGATGCGCCGAGCGATCGGCCCGCTCGTACATGCCCCTGGCCAGACGACGCACGAAGTCATCCAAGCCCTCAACCTGCAGGTCTCGTCGGATCGTGTCGTTACGTACATAGCGACCGGCATTCACGATCGTGCGGAGCGTCAGGTTTTCCTGAGCTCGGAGTCGGCGACGATGGGACTCGGCTACCAAGCCGTACCATGCCGGTACTGCGTACGTAATTCGCGACCTGACATAGGCTTTGTACAGACCTACCTTTGTGCGCAGCGGGAGCCGCGAGGCGAAGATAGGTCTCAGCTTAGCTCGAGCCACCTTGGCTTTGGCAAGCGTCTGTTTCACGTGGTCCACCATCGTCAATCCCTTGTCTATTACTAGGCCAAGGTATTTGACGCTGGTCGACCACGGGATCTCTTGCCCGGAGAGTTTCAACCGCGGGGGAATCCTTAGCCTACGACTCACCATCATGGCCTGTGTCTTCCCGACATTCACCGACAACCTCCATTTGGAGAGCCAGTTGGGTAGAGCATCGAGCGTGGGTTGCAGGTATTTCACTGCCTGGATAGGGTTCAACGACACCGCCCAGTAGGCAGTGTCGTCGGCAAAAAGCGCCAGAGTGGCGCGCCCTACCACTGGGATGTCGTCGGTGTACCGGGAATAGCAAGCCGGCGAGAGACAGCTTCCTTGCGGAACGCCAGCTCTCACCTGACGGGGAGTCGATACGGCGTCTTCCACCGCGACCTGGACCTTCCGTTCAGAGAGAAAAGACGCTATGACTCTTACCAGACGTCGAGGAGCAGTTGTCGTCGACAGCTTGTACAGCAGACCCTCGTGCCATACTCTGTCGAACGCCTTCTCCATGTCCAGCATCACCACTGCTACGCTTTCGCGCCTGTTAAGGAAGGCGGTCAGCGAGCTCGTGGAGCACCCGCGTGAGTTGCAGAGTCGTGGAGTGTTCGGGCCCAAACCCGAACTGCTCGGGACGCGGCGTGATGTGCGTCAGCAGGTGCTGCAGCAGGAGTCGTTCGAAGACCTTCGAGAGTGTCGGCAAGAGAGTTATAGGCCTATAACCCTCTGCTCGCATGGGAGACTTGCCTGGCTTCGGTAGCATGATGACGCGGCCCAGCTTCCAGGAAGTAGGAAAGTGACCCGTCCGGAGGATGCCGTTATACAAACGAGTGACCGCCGAGACGGTTTGGTGCGGCAGGTGCCGCAATGCCTCGTTCGTAATCTGGTCCACTCCCGGGGCTTTCCTAAGCTTCGACTTCAGCAGGGCACGCTTTGCCTGACCAGGTGAGAAGACTATGGGGTCCTCAGTTGGCTCCAGCGGTTGCGCGAAATACTCACGAAGGTGTGACTCAACTGCTGCCACGTGTTGGTGGTCTTCAGCCGGATTTGGAGAGAACTGCAGCTCCAGGTGGTTGGTGAAGATCTCCGCCCGATCTTCAGCCTTGTACCGGAGCTCGCCATTCTCGTTCTGCAGCGGCCTTGTGGGAGTGACTTCGTTACCGAGCTGACGGCATAGGCGATGGACCGAGGGAATCTCATCGCTTATGGTCATGATTGCTGGTCCCACGACTCTGGCGAAGTCAACCAGCTCTGCCTTCACCCTCTCGACCAAGCGAGACCAGCGGGGGCGTCTGCGGCGGCGCGGTTGGTGCCGGCGACGGCGACCGCGGTCGTCTGCCCACAGCTGGGGCGGTCGGCATGGCGAAGGGGGTGGAGGGCGGTGTGAACCACTCCCCCCCCACCGGCGGCATCACGGAGACGTTGACGCTTGGCGTCGGCGGTGCGGCCCTCCTGGACCCAGCGCGTGCGGTGCCGGCGGTGCGCGCGGCAGCAAGCTGCAGGACCTCAGCTGCGGTTGACGCAGTGGGTCCCGCGGCGGCCGGCGCAGCAGCGCGTGCGGCAGTGCGCGCGGCGGGTGTTGCGGTGGTTGGCACAGCGGTACGTGCGGCGGCGCGCGCGGCGGCTGGCGCGGCGGCTGGCGCAGCTGTGCGCGCAACGGATGTCGCGGCGGCTGGCACAGCGGAGCGCGCGGCGGGTGCCGTAGCAACCGGTGCGCTCGAGCGCGCGGCACTGGGTGGCGCAGCTGGGCGCGCAGTGGGTGGCGCGGCGACTGGCGCAGCAAGCGGCGCAGCGGTGCTCGCAACGGATGTTGCGGCGGCTGGCGCGGCGGCTGGTGCAGTAGCCGGCGCTGGTGTGGTTGGTGCGGCTGGCGGGGCTGCTGAGGAGGCCCGCGCGGTGGATACCGCGGCGGCCCGGGCAGCAGCGCGTGCAGCGGCGGCGTTCCCGGCCTCGCCGGTCGGCACCGAAGTGCCGGACCGAGGCTTGGGGTCCGGGGTTTTAGGTTTACGGGGCTCCATATCGGGCCCCGGGACGACACAACACAATAAAACACACAAACACGGGTAAGCGTCCTTTCGCGAAAGTCTAAGTGTTTAAATGTGGGTGGGAGGAGACGAACTCAACTCTAAACCACCCACATAGCACTGGCAGCGCTGAACACGAGCAAGCTCGGGTCCTCGCCCTCAGCCAACTGGGGGATCGGCTGGTCCCGGTCGCGCACCTACTATGTAGGCGCACGACTAGTATTGCCACTCGGTTTCACAAGAAACCGAGCGCGATAACCGAGTTGGGCTGAACCACCAGTAACGCCGCCGGGAGAGCCATACTGCAGGACGCTATAGACCACGACTACGATGTCACCGCCTCGAGCGAACCCACCCGGTATGACCCGATGGGTCGGGTCGATGACATTTTGGACATCGTGGTCTATAGGGGCCTGCCGGGCGTACCGCACCTCCAGGTGTGTATGGACCTCCCTAGTGACCACCGGCCGGTCATCTGTGACCTCGACACGAGGACCACTCTCGTGTCCCCACCGCGCCCGCGTTACAGTACCAACTGGGATGCTTACGCCGACACCCTGTCACAGGGAACCCCCACGAAGCCCATCTCGGCTCCTGAGGCTCCGCTGCCGGCTCGGCTGAGGACTTTGATAGCGGAGAAGCTCGACCTGCGTGTGCGGTGGCAGAATACCCGATGCCCAACCCTCAAGACCGCGCTTAACGCCTTGGTCGAGAGGGTGAAGGCAGAGCTAGTTGACTTCGCCAGAGAGTCGTGGGACCAGCACATCATGACCATAAGCGATGAGATTCCCTCGGTCCATCGCCTATGCCGTCAGCTCGGTAACGAAGTCACTCCCACAAGGCCGCTGCAGAACGAGAATGGCGAGCTCCGGTACAAGGCTGAAGATCGGGCGGAGATCTTCGCCAACCACCTGGAGCTGCAGTTCTCTCCAAATCCGGCTGAAGACCACCAACACGTGGCAGCAGTCGAGTCACACCTTCGTGAGTATTTCGCGCAACCGCTGGAGCCAACTGAGGACCCCATAGTCTTCTCACCTGGTCAGGTAAAGCGTGCCCTGCTGAAGTCGAAGCTTAGGAAAGCCCCGGGAGTGGACCAGATTACGAACGAGGCATTGCGGCACCTGCCGCACCAAACCGTCTCGGCGGTCACTCGTTTGTATAACGGCATCCTCCGGACGGGTCACTTTCCTACTTCCTGGAAGCTGGGCCGCGTCATCATGCTACCGAAGCCAGGCAAGTCTCCCATGCGAGTATTTATTTATTTATTTATTTATTAGATAGGTTTGCCAACAGGTTTACATCGTACTTAACATGTAGAACATTTTATAATAAGTCTGACCCGATGTAGACCCAATTACAGGCAAACACAGCTTGCTAAAAAGTATTAGTCTTAATTTGCCGAAAATACCTAAATTAAAGTGATTTCTGATTCATTTAAGGAGGTTAAAGAAGATTTGAAATTGTTTTAAATGACTATTGTCTTTTGGTTTTAAAATTGTACGCAGAGTTTTTAAATTTTGGAAGAGACATGTTAAATATGTCAATACGGGTGGATCGATACCAGCTATTATGTTCTCGGCACATTCTTGGTACTAAGCTGTTTTGTCCTAAATTGGTTTTAAATGGTCGTACATCGAAAGGTCTAAAGGTAACAATCCTCGCACAAGATCTAGGAACTACAAGTTTCACTTGCGACAGTAAGCTAGGGCAATCCAACAGTCCGCTGAGTAGTTTATATAAAAGAGTCTGGTCAGCAATCCATCTCCTATCCTCCAGGGTGTAAAATTTAAAATAACTTAGTCTGAGTCTATAGGAGTGGAGTGAAGCTAATTTGTTACCGTGAACTGAAAGAAGGAACAGGAAGCGCTTCTGGATTCTTTCTATTCTATCAATATGAATTTGGTACCTAGGGCTCCAAATATTCGAGCAGTATTCGACAGAAGACAAGACGAGGGCATTGTACACAGAGATCAGAGCTCTGTTATTTTTGAAAGTTTTGCAGTTCCTCCACAGGAATCCTAGCAATTTGTAAGACCTAGACACGATGTTGTCTATGTGGCTACTGAAGGTAATTTGTCTATCGAAGAGGATCCCTAAGTCTCTTATTTCGTTGACCTCATCTAGGATAGAGGTGTTCAAGAAATAAGTCGTGGGGAGCGGTGTTAGTTTCCTGGTAAACTTAATATGCTTACATTTGTCAACATTTAGAGGCAAGTTATTCTCAAGTGACCATTTGACTATTCTGTTAAGATCCTGTTGTAATAAGTTTGCATCCTCGGGTGAATTGACTATCCTGTATACTTTTAGGTCGTCCGCAAAAAGTGAGTATTGAGAATGTAGAATTTCGTTGGCCAGGTCGTTAACAAAAACAAGAAACAAGATAGGCCCGACATGCGATCCCTGTGGGACTCCTGATGTTGCAGCATAGCTACTAGACTCATAACCACCCACAGTAACTTTTTGATATCTAGGAGTAAGGTAGGAAGCAAACCACTTAAGTAAATTTCCATGAATTCCGAGATGATAGAGTTTACGAATTAAAAGGCCATGATCGACTCTGTCAAATGCCTTGCTGATGTCCGTGTACACTGCGTCGATTTGATGACCAGAGTCAATTGACTTGGTGAGGTAATCCGAGTAAACCGCGAGATTAGATACAGTTGACATTTTAGCCCTGAACCCGTGTTGATGCGGTGTTAGTATCTGTTTTAGGTGGGAGGAAAGGTATGGACAGATTAGCGACTCGAATAATTTGCTACAAGAACTTAATAGTGAGATTGGACGGTAGTTTTGAATGTTACTTGGATCTCCGGATTTTGGAATGGGTACAACGCTAGCGGTTTTCCAGACAATGGGGAAATTTCCTTGGTTTAAAGAAAAGTTAAAGATGAGGCTAAGTGGCAAGGAAAGCTTAGTCGCGCAGTTAACAAGAAATACCGCTGGAATCTTGTCCGGGCCCGCTCCTTTGCAAGTGTCTAATTTAGATAATGCTTTTTCAACATCTTTTTGTGATATCGAAATTGGGTTCAGAGTTTGGTATAAGCTGTTTGTTTTAAACGACGAGTCAAAGTTAAGGAGATCTGAGTCCGTGTAAACACCACTAGAGTTGGAGTACGCTGATTGAAATTGTGCTGCAAAACCGTTACAAATGCTCAAAGGATCCGAATAAATGTTGCCGTTCAATATCATTTTGTTAGGAATATTAGCGTCCGATTTACGCTTGGATTTTATGAACGACCAGAAAGCCTTCATGTCGCCCTTAGTGATACATTTTTCTATCGTGTTTTGGTATTTTAAGTAACAGAGTTCAATTTGAGTGTGACACCTCGATCTGGCCAAGTTAAATTCGAATTTATCAATAGGATTTTTAAATTTTTTATAGTTCATACGGTATTTATCCTTTTCTTTAACGAGTTTGATTAGACTTTTACTGTACCAGACTGGGTATTGCCCACGCTTAAACGCACACACTTTAGGAACATGTATTTTTATAACATTATCTAGTATACAATAAAATTCATTAACCATTTCATCAACCGATTTGCAGTTTAGACATTTGTTCCAGTCCACTTTGTCTAAGTCTCTATTTATGGCAGGGTAGTTTGCCTTAAAGAAATTGTACTTAAGAACCATTCGCTTTGGTAAAAACGCATACTCTGTATTATCCAAATCAATCACGATTGGTGGGTGGTAAGGGTCAACCTTAGTCAAGGGTGAACTGGCAGCGGTTGTGTTTATGTGAGGTAGATTACTCAAAACTAAATCTAGGATTTTCTCATCGTTATTGTGTATGATATTAAACTGTTGTAAGTTGTGTAAAGACATGAAATCGATTAACGTCTTGTCTAGGTTTGATGTGGCGTTCGTTGGTGAGGTTGCAGTGAAATCATCAATTTGGTTTAGAGAACGTTGCCAAACTAGTTGCCCCATATTGAAATCGCCTACTATTAGAACATCATTGTCGCTTCTTCGGGTTACTTCTACTGATAAGGAATCGAGTTGGTTTTCTAGATTTTTTGGCGTAATTGGTGGAGGAATATATAGAGCACAAATATCCAAGCACTTTCCCTCATTTCCGACGTTGACTGAGACCCATAGATCCTCGTTTTTGTTAATTGTGTGGGAAATTTGACAGGATTCGAACTTTTTTGACACGGCAATCAGCACGCCGCCTCCGTCTCGCTTATCGCTGTTACTATATGAACGATCTCTGCGGAAAATCCGGTAGTTATCATTGAGAATTTCAGCGTCCATTATACTATCGTTCAGCCATGTCTCAGTAATAATGATGACGTCGTGGTCGCAGTTTAAGCTGGTAAGGTGAAGGTTATTCAACTTGCCACGAATACTCCGAGCGTTCTGGTAATATACTTTTAAAGTAGACATTGTGGTTGAGATAATGCGGGTAGCTTGCACGTAATAAAATCTTTTAATCTGAATTTTCCTCCTTCCTGTTTAGATTCTTCAGTACGTCTTCGTTCTTCACCCATATTGCTGTCGATCCTTCGTCTTTTCTGAGTAAAATGCGGCCATTTCTAACCCAAATATATTTATAACCATGTTCTTTTTTGAAAGCGCGTGATTGGGCCTGAAGAGCGCGGTTTGCAGGAGACAGGTGTTCTGTGACGTAAATTGGGTAATTTTTGTCGTCTATTCCGAGCAACGAGCTGTTGAGTTTGCAACTGAAGTGTTTTTTATTGTACTCGTAGCAAGATGCGAGCACAGAATCACGAGCTCTTACAGATGCGAGTTTGACTATAACTGCTCTGGGCCGTGTTGACTTAGGTTGTTGTTTAGATACTCTAGTCACTGAGAGAATGTCTCGCTCTTCTATGGCACACGAAACTACTTTGATAAGTTGTTGAAATGTCGTTTTAAGGTTTTCATTCGAATGTTCCGGCACACATTGCAACTCGATGTTGTTCTCTCTCGATTGCTGCTCGATCTGGGACACTCTAGCACTGAGATCGCTACATAGATCTCTTAGTTTGGTATTTTCTCCCGAAAGTTCTTCATTTGCTGAACGAAGCTCCGAAATCTCTTTATGCATCTCGTCGTATCTGTCAGACATAAATTGAACAGATTTTATAAGCTCGGGCAGCATTTCTAAGTGATTACGAAACTCTTCGAATTCTGAAGTAAGCTTCTTTGTGACTTCCGAGATGCTGACTTGGATCTTTTCGATTATTTTAGACTCTTGTTCTACGATACGCGCTTCAAAGCGGTCAAAGGTGAGACTAGGCGTATCCTCTGAATCTTCCGAGTCGAGCGAAGTGTCTTTAATGGGTGTGTCGTCAGCATTTTTGCGGGGTAATTTGCATTGAGGGCATTTCCACATTGATTTAGCCTTACTAGACAGTTTACTGAAGTTGGCTTTAGTGATGTTGACACATCCCGAATGATATGCTTTAGTGCATTGAGAGCATGAAAGTTTGTCAGTAACGCTGATAAGACGATTACAAGCAGTGCATGAACTCATCTTATGGCCCCTACTATGATGTCACTACGAAAAACGATACTTATCGCTAAGCTATCGCTCACGCCTTGGTACGGGGGTGATGTGTGCGCGATGCAAGGTGATGCGCTTTTTCGCCGTGCGGCCTGCAGTGAGTTTGGCGCAGCGTGTAAGCGGCAGGAACTCGTCGCTAGGGCCCGATGATGGGTGCGGGTTCAATTCCCACAGCGGTCGAAGAAAAATATTTAATATTTTTCCAAATATCAAAGTTCACCAACACGTCACTGATCCACTTCACCGGAGTAGAGGGTTATAGGCCTATAACTCTCTTGCCGACACTCTCGAAGGTCTTCGAACGACTCCTACTGCAGCACCTGCTGCCGCACATCACGCCGCGTCCCGAGCTGTTTGGGTTTCGGCCCGAACACTCCACGACGCTGCAACTCACGCGGGTGCTCCACGAGCTCGCTGACCGCCTTAACAGGCGCGAAAGCGTAGCAGTGGTGATGCTGGACATGGAGAAGGCGTTCGACAGAGTATGGCACGAGGGTCTGCTGTACAAGCTGTCGACGACAACTGCTCCTCGACGTCTGGTAAGAGTCATAGCGTCTTTTCTCTCTGAACGGAAGGTCCAGGTCGCGGTGGAAGACGCCGTATCGACTCCCCGTCAGGTGAGAGCTGGCGTTCCGCAAGGAAGCTGTCTCTCGCCGGCTTGCTATTCTCGGTACACCGACGACATCCCAGTGGTAGGGCGCGCCACGCTGGCGCTTTTTGCCGACGACACCGCCTACTGGGCGGTGTCGTTGAACCCTATCCAGGCAGTGAAATACCTGCAACCCACGCTCGATGCCCTACCCAACTGGCTCTCCAAATGGAGGTTGTCGGTGAATGTCAGGAAGACGCAGGCCATGATGGTGAGTCGTAGGCAAAGGATTCCCCCGCGGTTGAAACTCTCCGGGCAAGAGATCCCGTGGTCGACCAGCGTCAAATACCTTGGCCTAGTAATAGACAAGGGATTGACGATGGTGGACCACGTGAAACAGACGCTTGCCAAAGCCAAGGTGGCTCGAGCTAAGCTGAGACCTATCTTCGCCTCGCGGCTCCCGCTGCGCACAAAGGTAGGTCTGTACAAAGCCTATGTCAGGTCGCGACTTACGTACGCAGCACCGGCATGGTACGGCTTGGTAGCCGAGTCCCATCGTCGCCGACTCCGAGCTCAGGAAAACCTGACGCTCCGCACGATCGTGAATGCCGGTCGCTATGTACGTAACGACACGATCCGACGAGACCTGCAGGTTGAGGGCTTGGATGACTTCGTGCGTCGTCTGGCCAGGGGCATGTACGAGCGGGCCGATCGCTCGGCGCATCCGCACCTGCGCGACATCGCACCGCTCCATGCTAGACCACCGGAAGGCCACCGAACTGCCAAAGCCCTCCCGCGGGAGCTCGCCACCATCGTCGAGGACGCCAGTGCTTCCCCCTCCCATACTCCCCAGTCGGGTCGAGGGGCGGGGGGAGCACCACCACGGGTCGACAACGCCCCTGCTTGAGTCCCCCGCCCGGGGTGATTCGCGGGGCGTCACCAGAGACGACACCACGAGGCCCCCCACTCGTACCCCCCTGCTTCGGCAGGGCGCGTGGTCGTGGGGTGCCTCCTCAGAGATGACACCACGGGGCCCCCCACTCGTACCCCCCTGCTTCGGCAGGGCGCGTGGTCGTGGGGTGCCCCCTCGGAGATGACATCACAGGGCCCCCCACTCGTACCCCCCTGCTTCGGCAGGGCGCGTGGTCGTGGGGTGCCCTCTCTGAGATGACAGCACTGAGGCCCCTCACTGTGCCCCCCTGCCTCGCGGCAGGGCGCGTGGCCTTGAGGTGCCTCCACCAGTGCCGGACCGTCTTCGCGGGATCGCCTCCTCCCTGCTTGATCGGTTCGCTGGGCTTCTCCCATGGGTTCCACCTGGCGGGCCAGATCGCGGAGTGAGGCAGAAGAGAGAAGACGGACCTTCGGATTGACGGGCCCACCAGACGTGGGCCGCGATAGCTGCCACCTAAGAGTGCACAGCACTGGAAAGGTCTCCTAAAGGAGAGAAGAAAGTCACGACTAGTTGGGCTGAGGGTGACTTCGATCGCGGCGCGGGTCGGGGGGAGGGAGGGTAAGCGCTCGAACCTCACACAACCGACGGCGCAGGCGGACGCGGCGAGTCTTGAACTAAAGTGGGGAGCGCTCGGCCATTTATGGACCGCCGAGCGATCCCACCCCTGTGCTACCTGGGTAAGAAGTACCACGCGACGACTACCGCGCGCGGCGGGGCGAAGGGGCGCTAGAAAGGGACAGGAATAGGTAAAAAACAAGGAAAGGGAAACAAAACAGCCTATCTCAATAATAATAAGCTTCTAATAACGGTCAAGTGGTTTAATCATTTATTTTCTACATTTCCTAATACGATATTAGAATTCAGTGGCGTGCCTAGGACCTAAGGACAGGGCAAGCCAGAGATCCAAAAATGAACTTTTTTTACTCAATTTCGTAACCGATCGTAAAAAAAACTGTTTTCGTACCAAGGTACCTAGTTTCGTTTTCAACATTTGGCTTTTCTTCTTTTAGCACTATGTTCATTTTAGGCGGTCGGGTTGGGAATATGAGAACGATGAGTAGATATATCAAAGCACACGAAAAGTAGGTATACTAACACTAGACAGAATTAAATTCATGTCATTGATAAAAGCCGTTTGTTTAATTGTGTGGAAGAATAGATAACCTCACTCTTGCTCTGGTTTGAAATGCACGAAAACCACTAAGAAAGAAGGCACGTGAAAACTAAACGAAAGCTTGTTAATCAAACCGCCTTTCTTTATGCAAAAAAGATTTTATTGCATTATCTTAAAAAGTTGGTGACTTACTTAAATACGAGGTTGGCTTTTCCAAAACGATACTTCTTTTCATAAAACTCAATGAATTCACTTAGCGTCGTTGATCAAAATTATTTACACATTTCAAACCTTCACAAGGCACCACGGCCTCACTATCACTGCTCATTTTTGTAACGAAAGTCAATTTATTACAATAAATCTATGAAACAAGCAAAACTTTTCATAAACACAAAAAAACAACAACAATGATCGATCGGCTGGCCACTAATAAATAACTTGAAGTTGGTCGCAGTTCGCAGTCCGTTCGTCTCGCAACTATACTCATAGGCAAACCCGGCTTAGGTTTTCATACAAACTGCTGTAATTAGCCGACCAAATTATGATGGTTTTTAGGTAATTTCTCATACATTAGAGTAGTACAAAAGCAAGCCACATAAGAAGCCAATGAGTGCGAGCGAAACAGAATATAGACGTAATCGTAATCCATTTTACTTAGCATGTTTATTCATAGATGGCGCGCTTTTTGGATTCATAAATATGTACAGATTTTACTTTTTTTTTTGGCTTGGAGTCTTAAATATAATAAAATCTTTGAATATTTTATAAGAGTAAATTGTGAAATGAATTTGTATTAGGTGATGTGATATTTTTGTAAGGCAAGCCCGGCTTTTGGGCTTGTATGGACGTACCGCCACTGTTAGAATTATATACAATTCCGAGGAAATGTACACATTTCCTAGGATATCTATGCATTAAATAGATTTTTAAATAATATTTTATACATTTCCTAAACAGCATCGCAATTGTACACATTTCCTAGGATTTGTATACAATTCCATGATTTCATACATTTCCGGTAACATATACACTTTTGAACTATCATCCTTACGCACGTGTATTTTACAAAACTTTACCCAGATGTATTGATAGTTTTTAGATTTAAGAGCAGTTTTAACTTCTTTGAGAAGTTTCTTATACACTGGCGTAAGATGGTCGTTCACGAAGATCTTTTGCTTAGAGTCCTTAAAACCCACGTCACTGGCCAACATGGTCTTCTTTGCTCGAGCGGCAGCTACAAAATCTTCCTTTACGAATCGGTTGGCAAAGGACACAATTATCGACTTTTCCTTAGAGTTGAAAGTTGGGACACGAGATATATAGTTAATTTGGGATTTCTCTACAGGAACATTGACTAATTTTCCAACGTCGTAAAAAATATTGTATACATTTTCATTATTTTTTATAGAAATGCCTTTTATCTCGACATTGTTAAAGCGTTGCCATTGTTCCCGACTGGACAGTTCCCATTTAAGGTCTCCCACTTCATCACTGAGTAAGGTAACCTTTTCCTGCAGGCTAGAGACTCCAGATATCTTCTCCTCGACCACGTCTAACCGGGATGAGTATTCGTCTAGTTTGGTGCTGGTAAAATAAGAGGTTTCCTGAATGTCCGCTACCTCTTTTATAATATCCTTGATATCCTGGATCATATTCGGTATATAGGAGAGTGTATGCGCCATGTCCTGTAACTTCTTCATTATTAATTCTAAAGTAACAGGTTCACTTGATGATGGAGACGGACAGGTATCCTTTTTAGCTGCATGATGTGGACAGGTATCCTTTTTGCATTCCTGACACCTCCAGGCAGCTTTACGTTCAGCTCCCAGTTTTCTGTGGCCGATTTCGGAAATTCCAGCACAACAAAATCCGAAATGTTTCTTGCATAATCCACATTGCGCACTGTCAAATATAACATTTTCGCACACAGCACATTTCATGATGAATAGATAAATTGAATAGATTTCACAATCAAGATGGCAAATATGCAGTCGATGCGTACGTGCTAGCTCGATCTGTGCTAAGACAAGACTGATATTGATAAAAGTGTCAAATCATGAACTCTTCTACCAGATGCTAATGATAAAAGCGCAACGTCGTGAGGCTTGAAAAAGAGAGATAATAGATGGAGTATTTTTCTCTAAATAAGTAACCAATATTTTTGGGTTCCACATTGGTGGTTTTTCAGGTTTCACTGATTTATTAGCTATACCTTTCAAGGCTTGTTTCACTAAGGTATGACTGCCGAGATCTCTATCTAGGTTGGAAAATTTTGACACTACTGACTTATGAACGAGAATAGTTCTATAAGTTAAGCCAACTTCAGTGTGCAGGTGAATAAGATATTTTGCTAACAGTTCCGGAGAACAACCTTTAGAGGAAAAATTGTTAAGCTTACTCCAAGAAAGCCAGCGATCCCAGGCTTGTTTATAGGTTTTCAACGTAGAAGGTCTCCAACTCGCTTCTAGAACAGATTTCTGAGTATTAGACCAGTCTTTAGTTAAATCTTGCCACCCCGACAACGCCAAGCCTCCAAGTTCAGTTGACGAATGCATGGCGGGGGTCTGCTGGTTCGAGTATCCACTAGTACACGGCAAAGATTCTTGATCCTGTAAGGTGCTGCCGTTGCTCATTTCTTGAGTTTTGTCCTCCAAAACACGTTTTTCCATCTCGGACAAACTATGATGAACGTCCCCGTGGCGGTGTTTAGCTTGGACAGGACTTGTGGCATGAGACAAGGAGGCGGAAATACCCATGCTAGACGAAAATGCCATTCCCTGCTGAAAGCGTCTATAAAGCTCGCATTCTTGTCTCTTAAATCCCAGGAAACGTAGCTCGGGACCACATGAGCGTGACCGGAGGCTAGAAGGTTTAATTCGGGAATACTCAATTTCTTGAAAATTTTTTGCATTGCGGAAGGAAGAAGGTGCCATTCTGCCTGTATTTTGTTTCTGGACAAACAGTCCGCTATGGTGTTGAGTGGTCCCGGAAGATAGTGTACAGACAGCTGAATTTGCTGGTTTTCTGCAATGTTGTAGATCTTTCTTGTTATGTCTAACAGAATTTGGGAACGAGTTCCTTCTTGTTTCCGAAGATAAGCAACGGCAGATACATTGTCGCTCTGAATGAGAACCGTGGATTTCTTTAAAGTGTGTTGGAATTCTTGCAAGGCAAACAGAACAGTTGTCAGTTCTCTGGCGTTGCTGTGCATTTTTGCTTGTATCTGGTTCCACGAGTCTGCTAGATGAATCATGTTATGCGGTTTTTATCAAGCTAAGCTTTTTACTTTTTAAGTGCCTATTAACATCTTTTGGTTTATTTTGGATGCTGCAGAGTTAAAAATTTATGTAAAACAAACTACTCGTACTGTGATATTCATGTAAATTACTGTGATAACAAGTTAAGTCAACATGTAATTGTATATAAGAGTCTCGATTTAAAAAAAAGATATATTGCACATAACGTAGGGCCCTGTGCCGAAGGTTTCTTGCCGTCTTCTTCCTCTCGGCTATACAGGTAGTGAACCGGCAGTAGTTTTAGATTAAAAAAGTGACATCAAAAAAGTGTAATGAATTTTGCCTATTTTTGAATAAAACACTTTTCATTTTCATTTTCATTTTCATGAATGCCGTCGACATACACTCCCCATCCTGATTCCGAGGCATCTGTCACGATATAATGTGACACAGGATCCGGCCACAGCTTGCTTGTTTTTGTCAAGTTCTTTAGCCACCAAGTCATGTCGCAACGGGCGTTGACTTGCAATTTGTCCACCTTCTTCTCCTTTAGAAGAGAGTTGAGTAGAATCTGTATATTCCGGAGGTTTAAGTAGCCCAGCGAGACGACGTAGGATACAAAGTTCAGCATTCCGGTCAACGTCTGTTGTTCCAAAACATTCCAGGAGTCTTTTCTTAGTGCTTCTTGTAACAGCAGTCGTGTTTTGGTGATCTTCTTCGTCGGAAGAGATTTCAAGTTGTCCTTCGTATCCCAAATAATGCCCCGTTAATCGATCTGCTGAACAGGGACTTTGGAAGATTTTTCTCTGTTTATGACCCAACCCAAAGTTTTCAGAAAGGAAACAGCGGTTCTGAACTGGTGAGTTAACTCCAGGGGATCTTGGCTTACAAAAAGAAAATCGTCTAGATAGACAATTACTCGCATACCGAGCTCTCGTAGTTTTTACGCCATCCAGTTAGATAGAGTGGCGAAGGTTCGAGGAGCGCTCGACAGCCCAAAGGGTAGGCAAGTCATTTCGAAAGCGTTTCCGTTGTAAACAAGTCTGAGATATCGGCGATGTTGTGGGGCGATCGGTATAATATGGAAATACGCTTGTGAGAGATCTATTTTCATCATCCAATCCTGAGACTGAAGGAATTGCGGCAGGCGATGCATGTTGATGAGTCGAAATTTCTTGTCTTCTATGTAATAATTCAGGTTTTCTTAGATTGATTACAGGCCTGATAGTTTGATCCTGTTTTCGCACAAGAAATAGGTGAGAAATGAAACCTCCGCCCAGGCTGGCATCTTGCAGCACGCCGTCTTGGACCATCGTCTGAACTTGACGAGTCATCTCTTTGGAGGAAACTGTTTGCAAACCCTCGCTTAGTTTTAGAGTCGTGGGAGGTTTGGCTATGAAAGGAATTCGATAGCTGGTTATAATCTTTAATATATGAAGTGGAGCGTCTAATTCCTGCCATTGCTGTTGATAGTACAGGAGTTGCCCGGCCTGAAAACCCGTGGCATAGTCATTGTCGCTTGCGCTTGTCATTATCGTCGCGTCTGGAACGGTAGGCCTGGCTTTTTGCTGCAGCATAAAGGCGCTTTCCGGCCAAGGATTTTCCTTTTGTAGAATCACGCGGGCGCGTATTTGTTGTAAAGGAGGCAGAGTTCTGAAATGGTTTCTTTACCACAGGATCAGATGATCATTCTGGCAAGACCTGGCCACCTTTAGCAGATGGATACGGTCTTTTGAAGAAAACCTTTGACGCACCTCCTAACTTGGCAATAGCTTCATCCTCGCCAGGCTACTCGGTTGGAACAAATATTCTGAAGTGGGTAGAATGCGGCGCAAAATCACCTTGTTGCATTTGTCTTTGACGTGTGAAAGTAGTTTATCACGTCTTTGTTGCAGCACATCTGCACGACGGCCACAGACCACTTGCATCAGATCTTTTGAGACGGTCTTCAAATTTGAATTGTCAGAAAACAATTCGCGTATTTTTGTTGTGACAGACGACGCCGACAAACTCGTATTTTTGTCATTAGTCCATGACAAAAAATCTTTCATCGCTGTCTGTAGCGATTCTCTCTGTGTGAGCAACATGTTAGTCAAAGCTCCAAAAGTTTAGTCCAGTGATTTCAGCAATACTTGCTTGTCCTCAAACTGTCTCAATAAATCATTAGGTTCTAGATTAGTACCTCCCGGAGTAGATAAATATTTTTTCTGAACATCAGCATATCTGACGTTAGTCGAGTCGGAAGAATCAAAATGCTGCAACTTAACAATCTCATTAAGCCTTTTAAGGCTTTGTTTTAGGCAAGGTAGACTCATTCAAGACAGTATCATAATCTCCGAAAGAAATTTCATAATTATCTGAAGATTTCTGTTTATCTTCATATTGAAAAGCTTCGGAAAACAAAGAGTATGCACAATCAACTGACAAAGAAGGTGATACCGGAGATTGTCTTTTATCAGTAATCAATTTAGTCAGTGATTCAATTTGATTTTGCAAATAATCAAAACGGGAATCTGACTCACGTGACACGTTCTCGCAACGTTCACTCCTTTTGTAACGTTTAGGAGTTTCAGCGTCAGATTCTTCAATGTCCGGGAAAAATCTACGGGTCCTTTTGTGTGACATCCTTTCCTGGTAATCCTCCTCGTTCTCAGCGGAAGGGCCGGCTAATACTTCGATGTCGTTATCCATATTAACGATCGTATATTCTGAAATATAAACACTTTTATTTATATTTTATAGTAAATATAATAATGCATAGGTATACATTAAAAATTTCAAAATAAAAATATCATTGAAAAAGTAAAGTCTATAAAAACCGAACTGTTTACCCGTTATTTGGCACAACATTTCGTTTCGAAACTAAACAAACAAACAAACAAACTCTGCAGCTTTATAATAATATTAATATATTAATATATATATTAATATTTATATTAATATTAATATTTATAATTAATATTTATAATATATTAATATATATATATATTAATATTAATTATACAGCTGCAGAGTTTGTTTGTTTGTTTGTTTGTTTGTTTGAACGCGCTTATCTCTGGAACTACTGGTCCGATTTGAATGATTCTTTCAGTGTTGTGTAGTCCATGTATTGAGGAAGGCTATAGGCTATATTTTTTTTTAATTCAAAATTAGGGATCCGTAATAAAATTGCTATTTTGTAACACAAGGTGTAAAATCGAAAACCTATTTTTATGTGCGCTGCAAAAACTATTGACAATAAAACAAAATGATGTACTACAGGTTTGTAGATCCTATTAAGACCTACAAAAAAGTCCGCGAGAACATATATCTAGCTATCATGGTTTAATCACAATAACCGATTTTGTGTTCAAAATAATTATTAAATCGTCTGAAGGAAAAAAAACTGCGTTAAATATGTATCGTAATATTAATCTTTATCGAAATTAAGCATTATGTTATCAAGAGTATTTATGTAGAAGTAAAATACTTTTTGTTTCCTCTCAATCGGATAATTTGTTTAAAAGTTATCACGTGTGTAAGATGTTAAGAGTTGGTACCTATTAATGAGTTATGGACCATAGAGTTTTTTATCAACATAAAATCCTGTAATAATCTTTTTCGAAATATATTTGTTGATGATTGTAAGTATAAGATCTTTGAAGAGTATAAGAAATACATTTCTAAACTAACTCTGCTAAGGAAAAGGAAATCCACGCGCGCTTGATGCAAGCAAGACAAGACGCTGGCGGCGCGGCGCGGCGGGCGAGTTCTTCTGCCACAAGAAAATAAAACGAAAAATACTTATAATTTACTCAGAAGTAGATACTTTAAAATTATATTTTAACCCGGTTTTAATGTGGACGGACACTCCCGCCTGTAGTCGTAATTCTTATGTGTCTGGCTGAATGTCGAACAGATAGACAGCTATTGCCTGCGACTTATACCATTTAACTTAATCTATATTTTTCTTAATATTATAAAGCTGAAAAGTTTGGTTGTTTGTTATGAACGCGGTTATCTCGGGAAATACTGATCTGATATGAAAACTGTTTAAACATTCAATAGTCCATTTATTGAGGGAGGCTATAATATAGGCAATATTTTATCTCGGTATTTCCACGGAAACGACAAAAACGCGGGTGAAACCGCGGGGCACAGCTAGTAATCGTAAGAAATTGATACGTCATATCTCAACATTTTAGGTTTCAAATAAGTGTCGTACATAATAATAATTTAACCGTGCTAGAACAACACCAATAATTAACAATTACCGTATAAAATAAGATAACTTCTCATTAATTTGAAATAAACTCATCGTTTGTAAAAACGAAAACCGGTGGTAACCAGCTGACAATACCTCTCCGTTAGAATCACTGCGTACCAAAATAAGTAGTTTTACTTTGAAACAACAATAACTTCGGTGGAATTTGGTAATGGAAAAAAGCATTTGGTAGGTGGGTATTTAGATAGTGAAGTTTGATTAGGTATTTTTTTGTTAAAATTTTTTTTTTTTTCCTTTCTCTTGTAAGAACATCGTCGTCGTCGTTATCAGCCCATATATGTCCCCACCGAGGGGCACGAGCCTACTCTCATACAGAAAGCGATTAGGCCGTAATCCACCACGCTGGCCAAGTGCTGGTTGGCGGATTTCACATACACCTTTGAATTTCTTCTCTTTCTTTCTTTGTTGTAAGAACATACCGTATCAAAAATCGTACAAACAGTTTAACCGTAGACAATTAATGATATCATCATCTTGGGTATACCTACTAAAGAAGACTCAACTAGAAGAGGAGTGCAAGAAATACATTACATTACATTTTTAGACCTATATTTATCGGCGCAGTGTTTGTCCGAAAAAAATATTGTAAGATTTTTTACCTGCGTCGTAAACAACACCTGCGCCGCCGCACCTGGCCGCCCGCCCCTCCCCAAGCGTAGCTATTTAAACTAAGGCGGGCAGTAGTGAGGGGCCACCCCACCGCGCCCGCGTTACAGTACCAGCTGGGATGCTTACGCCGACACCCTGTCACAGGGAACCCCCACGAGGCCCATCTCGACTCCTGAGGACGTCGACTCAGCCGCAGGGGAGCTAACCGCCGCCATACGGGGAGCGCTGAAGTCCGCATCGTCCCTGAACCGTGTCCGGCAGAGGAGCGATCCGCTACCGGCTCGGCTGAGGACTTTGATAGCGGAGAAGCGCGACCTGCGTGTGCGGTGGCAGCATACCCGATGCCCAACCCTCAAGACCGCGCTTAACGCCTTGGTCGAGAGGGTGAAGGCAGAGCTGGTTGACTTCGCCAGAGAGTCGTGGGACCAGCACATCATGACCATAAGCGATGAGATTCCCTCGGTCCATCGCCTATGCCGTCAGCTCGGTAACGAAGTCACTCCCACAAGGCCGCTGCAGAACGAGAATGGCGAGCTCCGGTACAAGGCTGAAGATCGGGCGGAGATCTTCGCCAACCACCTGGAGCTGCAGTTCTCTCCAAATCCGGCTGAAGACCACCAACACGTGGCAGCAGTTGAGTCACACCTTCGTGAGTATTTCGCGCAACCGCTGGAGCCAACTGAGGACCCCATAGTCTTCTCACCTGGTCAGGTAAAGCGTGCCCTGCTGAAGTCGAAGCTTAGGAAAGCCCCGGGAGTGGACCAGATTACAAACGAGGCGTTGCGGCACCTGCCGCACCAAACCGTCTCGGCGGTCACTCGTTTGTATAACGGCATCCTCCGGACGGGTCACTTTCCTACTTCCTGGAAGCTGGGCCGCGTCATCATGCTACCGAAGCCAGGCAAGTCTCCCATGCGAGCAGAGGGTTATAGGCCTATAACTCTCTTGCCGACACTCTCGAAGGTCTTCGAACGACTCCTGCTGCAGCACCTGCTGCCGCACATCACGCCGCGTCCCGAGCAGTTTGGGTTTCGGCCCGAACACTCCACGACGCTGCAACTCACGCGGGTGCTCCACGAGCTCGCTGACCGCCTTAACAGGCGCGAAAGCGTAGCAGTGGTGATGCTGGACATGGAGAAGGCGTTTGACAGAGTATGGCACGAGGGTCTGCTGTACAAGCTGTCGACGACAACTGCTCCTCGACGTCTGGTAAGAGTCATAGCGTCTTTTCTCTCTGAACGGAAGGTCCAGGTCGCGGTGGAAGACGCCGTATCGACTCCCCGTCAGGTGAGAGCTGGCGTTCCGCAAGGAAGCTGTCTCTCGCCGGCTTGCTATTCCCGGTACACCGACGACATCCCAGTGGTAGGGCGCGCCACTCTGGCGCTTTTTGCCGACGACACCGCCTACTGGGCGGTGTCGTTGAACCCTATCCAGGCAGTGAAATACCTGCAACCCACGCTCGATGCCCTACCCAACTGGCTCTCCAAATGGAGGTTGTCGGTGAATGTCGGGAAGACGCAGGCCATGATGGTGAGTCGTAGGCTAAGGATTCCCCCGCGGTTGAAACTCTCCGGGCAAGAGATCCCGTGGTCGACCAGCGTCAAATACCTTGGCCTAGTAATAGACAAGGGATTGACGATGGTGGACCACGTGAAACAGACGCTTGCCAAAGCCAAGGTGGCTCGAGCTAAGCTGAGACCTATCTTCGCCTCGCGGCTCCCGCTGCGCACAAAGGTAGGTCTGTACAAAGCCTATGTCAGGTCGCGACTTACGTACGCAGCACCGGCATGGTACGGCTTGGTAGCCGAGTCCCATCGTCGCCGACTCCGAGCTCAGGAAAACCTGACGCTCCGCACGATCGTGAATGCCGGTCGCTATGTACGTAACGACACGATCCGACGAGACCTGCAGGTTGAGGGCTTGGATGACTTCGTGCGTCGTCTGGCCAGGGGCATGTACGAGCGGGCCGATCGCTCGGCGCATCCGCACCTGCGCGACATCGCACCGCTCCATGCTAGACCACCGGACGGCCGCCGAACTGCCAAAGCCCTCCCGCGGGAGCTCGCCACCATCGTCGAGGACCTGGCGTCCTCGACGATGGTGGCGAGCTTCCCCCTCCCATACTCCCCAGTCGGGTCGAGGGGCGGGGGGAGCACCACCACGGGTCGACAACGCCCCTGCTTGAGTCCCCCGCCCGGGGTGATTCGCGGGGCGTCACCAGAGACGACACCACGAGGCCCCCCACTCGTACCCCCCTGCTTCGGCAGGGCGTGTGGTCGTGGGGTGCCTCCTCAGAGATGACACCATGGGGCCCCCCACTCGTACCCCCCTGCTTCGGCAGGGCGCGTGGTCGTGGGGTGCCCCCTCGGAGATGACATCACAGGGCCCCCCACTCGTACCCCCCTGCTTCGGCAGGGCGCGTGGTCGTGGGGTGCCCTCTCTGAGATGACAGCACTGAGGCCCCTCACTGTGCCCCCCTGCCTCGCGGCAGGGCGCGTGGCCTTGAGGTGCCTCCACCAGTGCCGGACCGTCTTCGCGGGATCGCCTCCTCCCTGCTTGATCGGTTCGCTGGGCTTCCCCTACGGGTTCCACCTGGCGGGCCAGATCGCGGAGTGAGGCAGAAGAGAGAAGACGGACCTTCGGATTGACGGGCCCACCAGACGTGGGCCGCGATAGCTGCCACCTAAGAGTGTTTTACACTGGAAAGGTCTCCCCTCGCGCCTTGCGGCGCGAGAGAAGAAAGTCACGACTACTAGTGAGGGGCCATTCGTTTGACGCTCGCACCGATAAAACGTTGTTAATATTACAATTGATTTATTATTTTGTATTATTGATTATTTATTAATTACTTTAAAAAAATATTATTAATAAATTTAAATCATGAGCAACAATGATGGTTTTAGTGGTCAGAACCCTCGTCCTTCTACATATTTATATTGCCAACCCTAAGTAAAATATTTGGAAAACTAATCTTAGATCAACTGCAATTTCACTTCTACTCCAATAAACTAATGCACCTGAAACAATTTGGTTTTACTAGGGGTCGCTCAACAACTGACGCAGGTGTTGATTTAATAAAGTGTATATTTGATGCCTGGGAGAAGTCGCACGACGCCTTGGGTGTCTTTTGCGATTTATCCAAGGCTTTCGATTGCGTTGATCATCGTACTTTGGTCAGGAAACTTCATTATTACGGTGTTCAGAACAACGCACTCAGCCTATTAGAATCTTACTTACATGGACGTGTACAGAGAGTTGATGTAAACGGTAAAGTGTCGAGTGGATCTGCGGTTAGCATGGGTGTCCCACATATATAAATGATCTGCCAAGTCTTGTAAATAACCGTCATGATATAGTATTGTTTGCTGATGATACTTCTTTACTTTTTAAAGTTAGACGACAACAGAATTTATATGACGACGTAAACAATGCAATCAGTAAAGTAGTCGAGTGGTTTACTGCCAATAATCTAGTGCTTAATGAAAATAAAACTAAATGTATTAAATTTACTTTTCCCCATGTTGTACAAGTAACTACAGATATTAGGATGAAGGAACAGAGTTTGTGTCTTGTGGAAACAACCATATTCCTTGGTATTACTCTGGATTCTAAATTACAATTGGGCCTCCATATTGACAAGTTAGCGGATAACCTCAGTTCTGCAGCTTATGCAGTTAAAAAAATAAGAAACCTGACAGATGTTCAAACTGCCAGGCTAGTTTACTTCAGCTACTTCCATAGTCTTATGTCCTACGGCATTCTGCTGTGGGGTCATGCCGCCGACTCAGAGCGCATCTTTGTCCTGCAGAAGCGAGCTATTCGATCAATTTATAAACAAGGTCCGAGGGAATCTCTTAGGGATGTTTTTTAAAATATTGACATATTAACACTAGCATCGCAATACATCTTCACTAATTTAATGTGTTTACTAATGTTTGACATAACTTAATTTGCAATAATTTCATTGGCTATAATTTTATTAGCCATAATTTTATTTGACATAATGATTTAGGTGCCATAACTAACGAAAACAATAAAATTGTTTTCAATAAATTTAATATTCATAACTAATAGAAAGACATAATCTTCATAATAAATAATTTTACATTACATACAATACAAATAAAATAATTTTAATTAAACAACTATTCAAAGAAATAGATGTATTAAATCAAGCATGCAAGTAAGCATGCAAGCAAGCATGCATGCAAGCAAACATGCAGCATGCAAGCAAGCATGCATGCAAGCAAGCATGCATGCAGCATGCAAGCAAGCAGGGATGCAAAAAACATGTTCTAACCTAACCTAACCTATTGGTTTTGCTGCTGCTTGGTTTTTGTACTGAAGGGGGGCTTCGCCCCCCGAGCCCCCTCTCGGGGGCTCCGCCCCCGGACCCCCTCTGTCCCACCCGGTTTTTTGTGTTGTAAGTACATTCTTCTTATCTAGTATGTCATCTGTTAATTATGTATTTAATAGTTATAGAAAATTATAATTATGGCCCTTGTTGTTTATGAAACATATTACTATGGCTAATGTTAATTTTTTTATTTCAAAGTATTTTTTTCTTGCTCAAAACTGACCAATTGAAAACAAAAAATCTTATTATCGGAGTGGTTTAGTGTTTCCACGCTACCAGGAAACTACGAATATGAAGAAGTTCAGACCGATAATTTGAAACCATTTTACAAAGGAACTCTAACCACCACTCGCGCTGAAAATTTGAACCAATAAGTGAAAATGAAAATGAATGAAAATGAAAATATTTTCTTTCAGTCGCTCTCAATTCGTTGTCGCGTGTGCACTTGTGCTTTCGTATCTAATTGTGTAGTGACTACCTTTTGCTTTCGCCATGTCTTATTATTCCAATTCGGAATATTATAACATGATTATGTGCGTTGGGTTTACCAACGGTGATTTAAGTGCAGCTCGCGAGCTCTATCGTGAGCGCTACATCGACGGGAGACCAGCTGATGAAGCTAGGCAAATGCCTTCGTACGGCTGTTTCAGTCGCTTGGTGAATCGGTTGCATTCAACCGGCTCATTTCAGGAGTCCGCGAGAGGATCTGGCCGGTCGGTGAACGTCGATCCGGACTTAGAGGAAGAGGTGCTGGAGCACTTTCAAGAGAATCCACGGACCGGCACACGTCGCGCTGCCTTGGTGTTGGGGGCTGCCAACCACATGCAAGTGTGGCGAGTGTTGAATGAAGATGGCCAACATCCCTATCACTTCACCCGTACGCAGGATATTATTCCTGCAGACTACGCCGGAGATGCTCAGAAACACTAGAGCCTCCACCTACAGGTGAGCTGGTTTGTGCATCCAGCAGGGAGGACGCCATTTCGAACCATTTCTGTAAATGTAAGTAAAGTTTTAATTTATTTGCAAACCTTATCGAATACCTACTTAGGTACCTACTTACTTAATTTTATTAAATTTCCATGTTACCTACCTATTATTTTTTTGTAACAAAAATTATCTAGTAAATTACTAATTACTTAAGCACCTACATAAGCGTAAGGTCACTAATTTATCTTACTTTTGTTTCAGCTTCGATACCTACCGTGCGTTACGAACAGCTGTTTTCGTAAACACGCACGTCCTGCAGCGCCCGAGCCGCCTTAGGTAATTACACGCGCCGCGCCGCCGTTATCTTAATAAAATTATTATTTAGGTACTACTGAAGCATAAAAACACTAATTTATCTTACTTTTGTTTCAGATTTGATACCTACGATGCGATTTACGAACGATTTTCGTAATACGCAGGTCCCACAGTCTCCGAGTCAGAGCACTCTGCGTAGGTAGGCCGCTTTCTTACCTAATAACTAACGTACGTACTTAAGCATTTAATTGTAATGATAAAAGTGTAATGATGATAAAGTTTAGGTACTTAGTCGTAAAATCATCTAACTAAATGTGTTTAAAAGCTGAGAACAATCGTCAAGGTCATTCATTTAGGTACTTACCTAATTTACTTTTGTTTCAGCTACGATTTAATTTCAAACTTATTTAATTTCAAACCTTACCTACCTCCTCAGGCATTGTTTTTTTTAATAAAATTAACGTGTAAATGTAACCACTCATTTTGGATAGGTACTTACCTAACTTTTGTAACTACTTAAGTAAGTACCTATTATTTTTTCGTAATGAAAATTATTTAGTAAAATACTAATTTACTTACTTAGGTACCTACCTACTTATGCATAATGTCACTCATTTAATTTACTTTTGTTTCAGTTACGATACCTACAACGCGTTACGAACGTTTTCGAGAGACGTCCGTCCCCCCTTGGCCGCGCGCCCGAGCCATTGCCAAACGCCGCCGCCTCGGCCGCGTAATCCTTTGATAAAGCCGCCGCCGCCGGCCGCCGCGTGCCCGAGCGTATGCGCCGCATGGCTTTGTGCAAGGAGAGAGAAGGAAGATGGGCGGGTATGTCGTATGATGGAGAGAGAAGGAAGACAGGCGGGGCTAGTGATAGTGTACAGTGCCATATGATTAGAGGAATGACCTCAATAGTGTTGGGACACGTTTGTTTACATTCAAAAATTAAAATTAATCAAAATTAAAAAAAAAGTGTTTATTTTGATTTGAAATAGGGCTAGAAGACTTCTACATAATGTACAGAGTTTGCCCTTTTCCGCTTTATATACCCTTTCTGTTACACCCTGTATATGTGGGTAGATAGGTTTCCTTGTAATGACATTTGTACGGGCTGCGCCCCGGCAAACTGCTTTGGGCCAATTAAACAGTGTGTAACTGACTGCCGTGTTTTACTGACGTGCTCCGACCTTGGTTAAATATCTGATATCTGGCGGCGATTCGAACCTGTGTCGAGATGTCGTTGGGCGTTTCTTTTGGATTGTTGTCTAATTTCGATCACCATTCGCAAGATTGGTGTAGAGTTATAAAGCACGATTATTCCAATTGTGCGGACCTCGAGTACGTGATAGATAAGACAAGACAGCGAGCGTGAAAATATTCCTGCGTCAATATGTTTCCGCTGCATCAGCAATCACGTAGCCTATCACGTCCGCACATATCATCGCGCGGCCAGCATCTTAGTATATAAGCGTAGTTCTAAGTCATTGCTTTTGTCCAGAACGTCCTGTCCAGCCATCCAGTCAGTACAGTTACTATATCATCATGTAACAACACATATAAGATTTACAACAACGCTGCGCCGTCTTATTGTCACCTACATTTGCGGGCCGGAACACAATGGTTAATCGCAAACGTCATCACGGACACGACGGACAAAGCGAAGGTTAAACAGAGGGCAATACTATTGAGCAGAATACGATGATATAATGCAACTGTTGGACGCGCATTTTACTCCCAAGCGCAACGGATTTGCAGAAAAACTACGTTTTATTCGGCGGTGCAACGGCCAGGTGAAACACACACTCAATTGGTGGCTAGACTAAGGGGTCTAGCGGCGCACTGCGGCTTTAAATGCTTGGAAGAGGCCCTGTTGGATAGATTCATCATGGACATGAAGACAGGACACAAACGGGACAAGCTGTTCGCTCAAGATCAAATTGATAGTGGATCTGCTGTTAGTATAATCCCGGAAAAAACGTATCTTTGCCATTACAGGGAAATACCATTGTCACCCACTAATAAACGGTTAGTGAGTTTTACCGGTGCAGATATTAATACTTGTGGACTTATACAATTGCCAATTACGTATAACGGGATTACTAAACCATTACACTTATATATAGTTGGTAATATAGTCTTATTTCTATTTTAAGCCGTGACTTCATACATACTTTTCAATTAGAGTTAGTTCCCGTGGTCAATGTCATTAGTACCCACCAAGGTTCTACTATCTTGATTAGAGAGTTAGAGGAGAAATACCCTAGAGTGTTCTCCGGCGATTTAGGAGAATTTAATAACTACGAAGTGGAATTGCGCTTCGAACCGGACGCAAAGCCGATCTTTTTCAAGGCAAGACTAGTACCTTTTGCTCTTAAGGATAAAATTAATTCAGAATTAGATCATCTACAAAAATTTGGTGTGATTGAACCGGTAGAACATTCCGAATTTGCTTCGCCAATTGTACCAGCTTTGAAAAAAAACGGCGGGTTGAGGTTGATCGCTGATTACTCAGTTACGTTAAACAAACAGCTGATTGTGGACAAGTATCGGCTACCGATGGTCGACGAAATGTTTTCTAAGTTAAACGGTGGGGTTCAATTAAGTAAGATTGACCTATCTTTGGCGTATAACCAACTTAAGTTAAATAAAGACTCACAAAAACTTACCGTGATAAACACTCATCGCGGACTATTTAAGTTCAAAAGATTAGTTTTCGGTCTATCTCCTGCGCCGGCCGTATTTCAGCGCGCAATGGAGTGCGTACTAGCCGGCCTCGAAGAAGTTGTGTTGTTCTTAGATGATGTGTTGATAACTGGCAAGGATAAGAATGAGCACAAGCAGCGTTTATACGCTGTACTACAACGATTAAATGACTCAGGTTTAATCGTTGTACAAGCGAGTAAGTGTGAGTTCTTTCAAAACGAGGTATGCTATTTGGGACATATCATAGATAGGAACGGGATTAGGAAATCGGTTGATAAAGTCAAGGCAATTTTAAAAGCACCAAAACCGCAAAATGTAGCTCAGCTAAGTCTTTTTTAGGAATGACTAACTACTATCGCAACTTTGTACCGGAAGCGTCTTCAATTTTGAGTCCTTTCTATGATCTTTTACATAAAAGAAGGAAATGGGAATGGACTTCAAGACATGACGAAAGTTATAATCAAATTAAATACTAGTAAAGCAACAGGTGATTCATGGGTGGCCAAGAAAGTTGTCCGATGAAAAACTGAATTTTTTTTTTATGTCGTCATCAATTATCGGTTGAAAACGATTTCTTAATGCGTGGTCATAAGGTTGTAATTCCCGAGTCATTGCGTTTTAAACTTGTGCAAGAGTTGCATAGTTCACATTTCGGAAATGAAAGTGGAGGCGCGTAAAAGTTTGTGGTTCCCCGGCATAGACGCGGCGGCGTTAGAGCGATTAGCAGCGCAGTGCACCGTATGCGCAGCTTTGCGATCCGCTCCGCCACACGCCCCGCTCGCTTGCTGGCCGCACCCGCCGCATCCTTTCTATCGAGTGCATTTCGATTTTTAGGCCCGTTGAATAATCAAATGTACCTTATTATAGTAGACGCGTTTAGTAAGTGGGTAGAATGCTTATACTATGATAACATCGTATGGATCGAAAGCTTTGATTAGTAAGATGTGTGAATTCATGTCCAAAGTAGGGGTCATACACTGTCACAAGTGTTTAGGGATTTCTGTAATTTAAGTAGCATCAACCAAGTATTTTTACCAGCCTACCACCCATCAAGTAATGGTCAGGCTGAAAGCATGGTAAAGGTAGTTAAAAAAGGATTAAAATCTATGATACAAAGTAATTCAAATAAAAAATCATTGCAAGAACAAATGTTGGATCCTAGTATTAATCCAACATTTAATTATAGTTTGGCGTAGAGCGCTGTAATTGTGTGCGCGAGATACGGCGTTTAGGATGTAACAATGAAGGTAAACAACCGAATCGTTTGAATGCTTTATTTGCACTAACTAACTAATTAGTAGAAATGTAATTGCGGTCGTGCGTACGCAACATAAACAAAATGTGCATGCTGGCTTGTACATGCTCCCGACTTAAAGTAGAAAACAGTAATTGTTAATAGAATAAAAAGTAAAATATGTAAACTGTGAAGGTATAAAAACTGTAAAAGTATAAAAACTTAAATATGTTAAAGTACAAAACAACAATGGTTAATAGAATTAAGAATAAAATAAACTGTAAAAGTATAAAAAAACTTAAATTATGTTTTATCACTTCAACACTATTGAACCGGGAGTGGTGATGTCCCAACGTTCCGTGTGGTGGTGATGAATGATGTCTCATCCGGTCGATTGTCTTCCACGTGAGTTCAAGTAAGTGCAGCAGGTTGTGTTGCCAAAGGTACTCCCTGGCGTGTTACACGATTACTTAATAAATATTTCTTGATGACCAACTTGCTATGACGATTATAATAAACACTACAATAAGTGTTCCGTCCGAACTGTATTGTAATGAGTAATGTGAGTCCGAAAGCGATCTTATTTCATCTTGTTGTCGTTGCACTTGCTCTAGCTGATGCTTAATCGTCTTCAGTTGGTCGCTATGATTTTCAGCAATAAAGTTTATGTAAGTATTGTGTGTCCGAATAATGTGATTTACCCCTGAGTCCGGACTGTAAATTAGTTGCAGTATGGAATTTAGTTCACTTTGGTAATTGTCGTGCGAACAAATTTCCACATCATGTCCTTTAAGTAGACATCCTGGAGCCATAGAGATGATTCCACAGCCACTCAGAGTGTGCGTCGACATGCCAGTACGGCAGAAAATGCGCGTAGCATCTTCCCGGCAAACATCCACGCACCGGGTCGGCTATGTAACATGATCCACTGATCAATGCAATCTGATACTTCAGTGTCGCAGTTTGTTATTGCCTTATTATTTAATATTTGGCCTACACATATTGTAGTTGCAGCCTTTGTGTCATATGTAGGGCTGTTTGTGGAACAAATCAAATTATGTTCATTCATATGTACACATGACGTCATGTCTTCGGTCGTGATTGGAATAATTGTGTCTTTTTCTAAGTTGATAGCAATGTACGCTAACGTCGGTAAAATTGTTGTCAAGCGGCCGTTTGTTATTGTAGGTCTTCTTTATCAGCCCATATATGTCCCCACCGAGGGGAACGAGCCTACTCTCATACAGAGAGTGATTAGGCCGTAATCCACCACGCTGGCCAAGTGCGGGTTGGCGGATTTCACATACACCTTTGAATTTCTTCTCTGGTGTATGCAGGTTTCCTCACGATGTTTTCCTTCACCGTTAGCAAGTGGTAATCGAATAAATTGATCCGTACATGAGAAATAAACTCAGAGGTACGGGCCCCCGCCAGGATTCGAACTCACGCCCTCAGAATTCGAGGCAAGCGTTCTACCAACTGGGCTACCACCGCTTCGATTGTATTGTAGGTATTGGTATGATTTTATGTAACTCATACTGTTTACTACTGATGAGCGGCAGCTTTACTTCGAAAATGAGGATTTTTTCTGTCATTTTTACGTGTGCCCGTGATAGCTTGTACATTTGTCGTGTGCATACGTCATTGTTGTTGCATGGCAATGAGACGTCATGTGATAGTTGCCCTGCTATCGAGTTCAGCTGTCTTTGTAGATCCTGTGGCTGTAGCAAATGTGTATCTAGTTGTCCGCTCTTGACGTCTGTTATTAAATCCAATAGCATGTGTTGTATACGCTTAAGATTGGACAGTATAACGTGTACAGATAGTGCGGTAGACGTGATATACACGGTGTTCTGACTGTCCGTAGTTATTCGATTGCTTAGCTTATTGAGATATGTGTTGATGAGTCCTAGTTGGGTGTTCATCACTTGTTCGTTCCTTTTCAGCAGGTTGTATTCTCCTTCAATAATCAACGTATGTTGTTTGTGTAACGATAGTAGATGATCTTGTTTCGTCTGGAGAAGCTTGATGTCCTTGTGATATTGCTCAGCGAATTTGTCATCCAGTACTCCGAACAGATTCCCAATGCCGTTAACTAAACCTCTTTTAATCCGCTGGCCGTGTTCTGAACGTAGCATTGCGTTATAGTATTTAAGTTCATTTAGGTCATGTTTATATTGTGCTGCGATTGATAAAAATGTTGGTTCTCCGGTACATAAACTGTTTAAAATGTTTAAATATTGTACGTACTTTTCTATATTGTTCATGTTATTTCAATATGTGGTAATGTTATAATATACAACCAACTTCCATTCGTCTTGTATAACTTGCATATCTGATATTTTGTCAAAGTAGGCCAAGCGGTCAGAGTCCAATGAAGTGACGTTTGCAAGCTGTTGTAAATATAGATGCCAGGCTGTTCATTATTTTGTTGCTAGATCGCTTTGTTGTTGTCGATCTTGTAACGTTGTTTCCGTCGGGAGATGTAGGTTTGTCGTCATGTTGGTTAATTGGGAAGGCAGATAATTCGATAATAGGTCGCTTTAAAGTACCGTTCTTGGTTTTAAAGAAATGACTCTTACGTATCCATCGTTACCAGGGTGAGTATCTACTATTCTGCCCAATAACCATCTAGCTGGCGGCACATTGTCCTCCTTTACGAGGACAAGGTCGCCAACTTCCATGTTTTTTGATGGGTGGTTCCACTTCCCTCGACTGTGCAGCGATTGTAAATATTCCGACGACCATCGCTTCCAAAAGTCTCGAAACATTTTTTCTGTGGGCTGCCACCGTGTGGTGATACTGCGAGTTTCAAGTTCGCAGGATGCTGGGGAGGCTAGAACAGGCCCCCCTACCAGGAAGGGCCCGGGAGTCAAACAGTCCAAATCCTCAATATCGTTGGTTAAAGATGTGAGTGGTATTGAATTAAGACAGGCCTCCACTTGCGCTAACAATGTAGTATTTTCTTCAAAAGCACACGCTTTAGATGATGTTTAAGGCTTTTTACCGCAGCTTCCCATAATCCTCCAGCAGAGGGCCACGGCGGCGCGTTAAAATGCCATTCGATATTTGATTGTGCGATTTAGTCCATAAATTCCGTCCCTATATAATGTTGTACTGCCTCCTTATGTTCCATCTGTAGAATCCTGGCTGCTCCCACAAAGTTAGTCCCATTGTCACTGTATACGTGTTGGGGTTTTCCTCGACGCGAGCACAGGCGTTTGAATGCAGCCAGAAATGTTATCGTGCTCAGGTCCGACACTAGTTCGAGATGAACGGCCTTTGTCGCTAATGTACCCCTTCGTAGTTTTTATTCCTCTACCCTTGTTTGCTTTAACCTCAACTTGGCCAGTGAAGTCAACGCCAGTATGTGAAAAAGGGCGTGAAGGTCTCACTCGGGGCTCCGGTAAATCCGCCATAATTTGATTGTTGTTTGTAGGTTTAAATCGATGACACCGGGTGCAGGTTCTTATTTGTTTCTTTACTGTGCGAAGTCCTCCCAAGATCCAGTACTTAGTCTGCAGGAAAGTCAAAGTGAGCTTCGCACCACCGTGCAATGTTGTTTTGTGAGCTTGGTGGATTAAAAGCTCCGTTAACCTGTCATGTGACGGGATAACGATTGTATGTTTTTGATCGTTACTGCAACTTGAGTATTGCAGCCTTCCGCCAACTCTCAAAATGCCACTCTTGACTAAAGTTTGATTCAAACTTAAGATTGCACTTCTTCGTTTCACAATTTTATTCGATTGAAGTTGTGAAATCTCATCGCTAAAATGTTTAGTTTGCACGGCATAAATAATTATGTTGAGTGCATTTTTATATTCATCATTTGTTAGGTGCATCGTTGTTAATCGTTCTGCCCTCGTTTTTGTTCGAACGTTTGTTATGAAACTTGACACCCAACATAATGTTCGCGTTGCGCGTGTTATAGAACTGTGATTATGTAGAAGGGTCTCAATTTGCGGATAAATCATTTGTATAACGTTGACTGATTTTGTTTTCCATTCCTCCTGTGGGCTTTCTATGGCTTGTGGCTGTGTTGGTAGTTGCTCTTGTTTAAGCCAAGCCGGGCCGTCCCACCATATTGTATGTGAGACGAGTTGAGTTGGCGTGATTCCTCTGCTTGCACAGTCGGCTGCGTTGTCATGGGACCTCACATGTCTCCAAGTGTTAGCCGGAAGGACCTCAAGAATCTCTGCAACTCTGTTCGCAACAAAGGTTTTCCAACGCCCTATTTTACTTTGTAGCCATCCCAGTACAACCATTGAATCTGTCCACCCGAATAACTTGACCTGTCGCTTCTGTTCACTTGTTGTTTCTATGGCCTTTTTCATTAGTTTCGCTAGTAAATGTGCACCGCTCTAAGTTCTAATCGCGGTAATGTTACAGCCTTTTTTAGTGAAGCTAATTTTGTTTTAGCCACTAGTAATCTTGTTGTAGGTATGCCGTTTGTGTATGACTTGCAATAAATTACACAAGCAAACGCTTTTTCAGACGCGTCACAAAACCCATGTAGTTCTATGGTTTCCTCTGTGTTTCCAATACAGCGAGGGTCTATATTGGGATCCATAAAATTTTTGATCCTAATTTCTAAATTCCTACTATTATTTTGTACTAGTCATCTATTGTCCTAAAACAATATAACCTAATGAACTTAACTTAATAATGATTTTCCTAATGTGGTATATCCTAACATTTATTTACTATAATCCAACTCGTCCTATCATTTAAAAACACTAATATTATTTTCAATAACACTGTATTTCCTAACCACTGAATTCAAAATTTATTTTAGATCGTTACATAAAATTTCTTACAATGTTATAAATATGTCTCATTGCTATTTCAATGGCCAAGGCGCTGCATATATTATGATAAATGTTAATTTCTTGACGTTGTGGGTAGTATTGAATATTTGATGCAAATAAATTATCGAGTTGTCAAATCACATAAAATTGTAAGAAGTGCAAATAGAAGATAATCGTTTACGTTTCGTCTTTAATATTTGGTATTATTTCAAAAATGACCGATAATACCTATTACAACACGTTTACTACAAGTAAAGCCGGTATTAAATTGAATATAGACGGATTTTCATTTGAGAAAAATCGTGTTGTTGGCGAAAAATATTATTGGGTTTGCGAGCTCAGAAAAAACAAAAGTTATATGTGCAAAACTAGAGTGATTACAAAATTTGATCAGGAAAAAGGTTTGCATTTATGTTTGTCTAAAACTAAATTAGAACACAATCATGAATCTAATGCATTGAGGGCAAAAATTGCTAACGCAATTGACAACATAAAACAGGAAGCAAAGTCTGATCCTTTAGAAAAACCCTCGAATTTAATATTAGAAAATGTATCAAACACACCAGCATTGACCTTGGCACATTTACCTCCACAACACAATTTGAGACAGATTATATACTGTGAAAGGAAAAAACTTCGACCAAACATGATTATCGAGCCGCAAGAAATAAATTTGAAATAAATTACAATTATTTGAATAAAACAGATGACGAGATTATTATAAAAGACAAAACGTTTAATGGAAAACGAATTGTCATGATTACTTCCAAAAAATATCTTGCTTATTTAAGTAAATCTGCTTACTGGCTAATGGATGGAACTTTTGATATTGTTCCAAGTATTTTCAAGCAACTTTACACAATACATGGATGCATTATTGAATCGAAAACTTTCCCATTGATATTTGTTTTATGTACTCATAAGGACAAAACTAGTTATGATACAATGTTTGAAGTACTACTTGAATGCTGTCAGGAAAATGATACACATTTATGTCCACGGTACATCATAACAGATTTTGAGAAAGCGGCACAATTAAGTGCTCAAAAATATTTTGATAATACAATTTTCAAGGGCTGTTACTTTCACCTCGGGCAGTTTATCGACAAGTTCAAAAACATGGATATCAGAAATTGTATGGCAATAATGTAGAATTCGCGACTGAAATAAAGTGTTTATTGGCATATTATCTTATATAGAACCTGAAGAAAAACCGACATATTTTGATGATTGGCGCAACAAAGCCTCTAATGAAGCACAGAATTTTGGCGAATGGTTTAGTAGTAATTATGTATGGGGAAGTTGTAACAGCACACCAAGATATAGTCCCAAGTTCTGGAGCACAAAGGAATTAACTGAAAACGATATTCCCAGGACCCAAAACAGTGCCGAGTCATGGCATAATAGAATACAAATAATTTTAAATAACCATCACGTGGGCTTCTACAAACTATGTAATAAAATTATAACAGAAATTAAATACACAACTGCTGAAATTGATAAAATGTTAAATGGAACTGCGCCGCCTTCTAAAAAAAACGTTATATGAACCGCAATGACCGCATTCAAAACATTATGAATAATAAAGAATCATATTTATGTAAATATGATTATTTAAATGCAATCGCTACTAATTTGAAATTTTACATTAATTTCATTTAAAAATTACAATTGTTCTTGTAATTTTTAAATGAAATTTTTTGTTTCATGTAAATGAGATTATTTATTTCTTAATTGTTATTAAGATAATTATATTAATCAATAAAAATTTTTTTGATATATTTTGTATTTTACTTGTTTTTGCCAACAAATTCAATAAGTAAGAATGCATCATGCAGGCAAGCATGCAGGCAAACATGCAAGCATCCAGGCAAGCATGCAAGCATGCAGACATGCAGGCAAGCATGCAAGCATGCAAGCATGCAAGCATGCAAGCATGCAAGCATGCAAGCATGCAAGCATGCAGGCATGCAGGCAAGCATGCAGGCATGCAGGCAAGAATGCAGGCCTGCATGCAGACATGCAGGCAAGCATGCAAGCATGCAGGCATGCAGGCAAGCATGCAGGCATGCAGCGTGCAGGCAAGCATCCATCATACAGGCAAGCATGCAGCATGCAGGGATGCAAAAATCATGTTCTAACCTAACCTAACCTATCCTATTCGGTTCAGGTGGTGTTTTCTTTTTTTGCTCCCCCTCGGGGGCTTCGCCCCCGGACCCCCTTCTCTGTTGAGCGCCAGACATCAATTTTAGGTCTAAAATGGCTTAGTTCAAAATTGATTATATTTTCTGATTTTCTGACTAATCATAATAGTGATTATGTAAGTTATGGCATTACAAATTAGTTCATATTAACATTATGATAAATATTTGTTATGTCAAGCTTTACATTATAGCATATGTTGTTTATGACAAATTGACTTAGAACAATGGTATGATGACAAACAATTTTAGGACAAATTATATTAGGGAAGTCAAAGGACACCCATACAGCGATCTATGGATATTTTTTGTACCACACCTAAGTCTTCTGTGACGTCCATCTACTCCTTTTGTATTTAAATATGTCCAGGGAGGGGTTGATCACATTCTACGCCCAAAGTCCAAACTTGTTGAATAATCATTTTTGTTTGATTGTTAATGGCGATAACCAGTCTAAGGGATCATATATTTTTGATGCTTCGGACAGTAGGATGCGCTTCGTTATGACGTCACTCCGACTGTGAATCTTTATTGCATGTCTGAACGTAAATTGATCTGGAGGCTTAGCATACGTGCCGCGACAATTATCTCACGTCATGCTGTCCTTATCACATTTAAAACTATAGACAGAGATGTAAGCGTGACAAACGCATGACAACGTCTTGTCACGGAGTGCCATGCTAAGCTAGCAGTATGCAGATTCCACGTAATTTCAAGCGCTTTATTTGTTTCGGCGTGACTAAAATCACGCATGTTTTGATTGATTAAATCTTCACTTAGATGGGTTAGCAGGTGCGGGTCACTACTAGCACATTTACGTAGATTGAATTCGCCTCCTTGTAGTAGCTTGATGAGATGTTCTTGTGTTTGTTTTGCTTCTTCAAGGTCAGTGCTGCCGCCTGATATATCATCGACATAGAGTTGATGACGTAATATATCGGCAGCAAGGGGATAATTGTGCCCATCGTCTACAATCAACTGTTTCACCGCACGCATTGCCAAAAATGGTGCCGCTTTTGTACCATATGTAACAGTCGTCAGCTGATACTCGTCGATTGGCTTATTCTTCTCGTCACGCCATACTATTTTTTGTAAATGTTGGTCTTGTTCTTGTACCATGATTTGTCTAAATAAATTTTCGATGTCGGCTGTGTATACATATTTGTAATTTCTCCATCTCATTATGATGCTCATGATGTCTTGTTGTAAGTTCGGTGTTGTTGCCATAAGCTCATAAAGATTGAAACCAGTTTTTGTCGCAAACAACGCGTCAAAAACAACTCTAAGCTTCGTGGTAGTAGATTCGAGTCGTAGTACCCCGTGGTGCGGCAAAATACAACTTGGTTCTTTGGGGATGGTAAAAATGTACCATCATGTGTCCTAACTTCACATATTCTTGTAACTTTCAGAAAGCTCTTCGTCTGTTTAGCTTTCTTTCTAGCTGTTTGAACTGCGCTATTGCCATTGGCTTAGATGGGGCCAAAGAGTGCTCAAAATCTGGTTTCATAGGGATTCTAACTTGATATCTTCCCTCCGGTGTCCTCTTTGTAGTGGTTTGAAACAGATTTTCGCAATACTTTTCCTCTGACGTCATAGCCTTCGTAGCAGTGTCAGTAATGTTTTCGATTTCCCAGTAATGTGCGATCTCGTCTATGTTGTTTATTATGGCATGACAATTGAATGCTTTTACATTTCCCATTAATATTCACCCCATCTTTGTTTGTTGTGCGATGGGGGCTTGCGCGGTGCCCTTCAGTATGCCTTCCATTATTATGTCGGCATAAATCCCAGCATCCAATAGTATGTCAACTGGTCGTGAGACATTATAGTCAGGGTCGGCCAGCTTTATGTTTTGAATATGAGGCCATTGTTGTTTGTCAAATGTGGTATTAGGTAACTTATTCAGCATTTTTGTCATTACTAGAGCGTCAGTTGTGAATGTATGATCGCCTTATAAGGACTCACACACTAATTGTACGACGCTGCTACTTATATTCGACGATATGCCCATACCTGATACGGTTGAATTTTGTTTACGCTTTTTCAGTCCCAAAATTTGGACAGCTGTATCCGTAATGAGGTTTGTTTGTGAGCCTTGGTCCAATAAACATCTCATAATTTTGTAAGTACTATTGGCTGCTTGTACTTTCAACTCAATGGTGGATGGTAGTATTTCTTCAAACTCCCCGGCTACGTGATTGGCGGCCCGGTCATCCGTTGACGTACTCCTGCTGTTCCACGTGGAAGACGCCTTTGGTGGCTCTTTTGGGCGGTCGAGGCCGTTGACCGCGTCGTGCAGTGTCGTGTGATGTGATTTGGCGCATACTCTGCATGTTTTTCGCGACATGCATTTATTACCATTGTGGCAATATAAGCAATTTAGACAAATGTTTAATTTACTCATCGTTTTCATTTTTGTTTCCGACGACATTTCTTGAAAAATTTTGCAATACAATAATATATGTTCCGCATTGCAAAATGGGCTATTTCTATCTTTAGTTGTATGAAACGAATTTGTAAAGGTTTTGTTTTTGTTGCCATGCGAATAGAGAAGTGTTCTGCTAGCTTAGACAAAGTAACATTTAAAAAACGATAGCGAAGTTAGAAAAGAACAAAATGTATGGGATTGACATAAGCCGCGCTAAATCACGTGGTCAATCGACATCGCTATCGCAAATTGGTAGACAATGTTAAAATCCATTACGAAACCATAGATTAACGAATTGTTATCGAACGTTATCCATGTCGTTACCATACAAATGCGTAGACAAGCAGCACTTTTTAGGTTCGCCTTCGTTGCGATCGCGATTGTCAAAAAAGTTATCGAAGCGAACACAAAGATGCTGTAGATATCGAAACAAAATGGCCGATTTCATTAGTCAGCTGTTATTTTAACTAGACGCGTTTAGGAGTTTATCAGTGGAAAAAGTAAATATGCATTCTTTACGTTTATTGTGGGCTGCACACAATGAGAACACATGGCAGAGGCGCCAAAGGCGATTAATATTAAGAAGACAATTGGAAACAATTGAAGATATGCCAGAGTTGTTGTTCATGCAACATTTCAGGCTAAACAAAGCTGCATTCAGAAAATTGTGTGACGACCTACGAGATCATGCTAGATTAAAAGGATCCGCTGAAATTTCCCTGCAAATAAAGGTAAAAATTGTATATATATTCGGTATCTAACAGTGATGTAATGCAAGCAATTACGTGCTTGTGAGTACAGTTTTGTTGATTGTTGTACTTAATTATACTTACCGAAATTAGCATTTTAGCATTAACGTTTGTTGGTTACAATAAATACCTACCACACAATAGTATGTATACAATACTCACAAACTAAGTATCTAGGACTTCATAAGTATTTTCTAATTTTCAGGTCTTGTGTGCCCTTAGCTTTTTAGCTACAGGGTCTTACCAAAAAATTGTGGGCATAGGCCAACATTTGACACAGCGGACAACAAGTCGTTGTATCAGGGAAGTTGTCAACGCCCTTAACCATCATTGGATGATCACCAGGTGGATAGTGTTTCCACAAACACCACAAGAAAGATCCCATATCAAAGAGAAGTATGTAATAATATTAATACCTATATACTTAAATAAATAAAGAATTGGAAGCTTTCCTGAAGCTGACGGTTCCTACTTATGTATATAGTTACTTGTTGGTATATATTGTTTATTGTGAACTGATTTACAGATTTCTAAGAAAACATAATCTGCCTGGAGTGATAGGGTGCATTGACTGTACCCATATAGCAATTATAAGGCCAGATGAGGAAGAACACATTTTTTTTAATAGAAAAGGATATCATTCCTTAAATGTTCAAATGGTAAGTAGCTAGAAAAATTCTACTCATATGAAGAATATAAAAAGTGTAAAAATAAAATTATGTAACTTTGATTCTCACTACTTATTATTATATATTTCATCCAATTCTGTTGTCTGTGAAAACCAAATAATATTGCTATATGTACTTAGTTAGCCTACTTAGTTTTATTTTATTTACAGGTATGTGATTATGACCTAAGAATCATAAATGTAAACTCCAAGTTTGGTGGAGCAACACATGACTCACACATATGGTCTGCAAGTCAGGTGGAGACATATATGCAAGAGCTCCATAGTAATGGGGAACAGGTTTGGTTATTAGGTAAGACATTGACCCTGGAACTGGATGATGTGTTCAATCAAAAAGGAATAATTAACGAAAATTAATAAAGGATTTTAATTAACAATTGTTTTTTTTAGGAGATTCTGGCTATCCACAACGGCCCTGGCTAATGACGCCTATATTAAATGCTGAACCAGGATCCCAGGAAGAGGAGTACACTCGGCGTCATGTCCAAGCCAGGTCTCGCATTGAGCGCTGTTTCGGATTACTCAAGGCACGTTGGAGGTGTCTGCTTCGACACAGAGTTCTTCATTATCACCCTGACATGGCTAGCAAAATCACCAATGCATGTTGTGTGCTACACAACATCGCAGTAGCTGCTAGATTACCACCTCCGAGTGATATGCCAGCCAGTGGTCTTGAAGGTAATGAAGACCATTCTGTGCAACAAAGAACCACCACTAATGACGATGGAAATGAGTTAATTCGAGGCAGGGCTATGCGCAATGTTTTGGTTAGAAGAATGTAGCTAAATTAATGAATTAAAAAATACTTTTACGAAAGATTAAAGATTTTGAATAAAACTTTTATTTATTAGTATATTTTAATTAACAGTCATCCTTATAAATTTTTTGGACATAGGTAATAAATTCTAATAACTTGCTTGGCATAATCTAACACGCAAGCTAGATTTACTGATTACAAATTTCTTACATATTTGTGTCAATGTGTGACACTTACTAAAATTAACATATAAAAAACAAGGAGCAGTCTTTACAGTTGAACAACATTGTCGAACAGTCTTATCGCAGTCTTAAAATTAATGAGTAAAAATTTTAAATTAGGCAACAATAATTCGACAAAATCTTCGTACCTATTATACAACAATTATTTTTATTCTATAACTGAGTAAACGTAAACAATTCAACAAATATTTTTTAAACATTCATTTGGCATAACTAGCGTATTGTAAAAAAAAACTCAAATAAAACAATGTACCTATTTTAAAACAATCTACTTATATATAAAAACAAGGTTTGAATACTTTGAATACGATCGCAATAGGGACAGCACCATCGCTGAACACTGAGATTGTAAAAACGGCTGTATCGATTTTGATAAAACTATCGGTAAACTCAACAAAGAAAAAAATAATAAAATAATTAATAGATTTAAGAAGTCCAAAACCGCGTTTTTAAATGTCCTAAAAATAAGAAAATAACCCTACGGGACTGAGAGAGGGGCCATTCAAAACGTGGGGGGCGTAGGTATCTTTGCAAGTGTCACCCACAATCTACGCTACGCTTGGAGTGGCCCCTCTCAGCCCTGTAGGGTTATTTTCTATTTTTGGGACCTTTTAAATACATGGGTTTTTGGATTTCTTAAATCTATTATTCAACATTTAGCGGTTCTGTGTTGTCCCTGCTGCGATAGTAGTCGAGCCAGGCTTGTGCGATATTTACGATCGCACCCAAAAGTTCATTTCGCTCGTGATCTACGTCTAAAGCTCTCATGTCGCGCTCGTGTTGTAGATCCATAGCTCTCGAGTCGCGCTCGTGTTGTAGTCTTGTGCGAGTTTCCTCCGCCGCCAGGCGTCGTGTTTCGACGGCCACAAACTCGGAAGCCGCTCTGTCAAACGGAGTCGGTGCCTGCCTCCGGCGGCGGGCGCGCAGACGCGGGCGGCCGGCGGAGTATCAGGCGCACGGGGGGCAGCTGTCCGCCGCCGGGGGGTAGCGGGCGCTACCGGCACTACTGGCCCGGCTGGAGATGGTGAGGCCGGTGGAGGTGGTGGGGCCGGTGGAGAAGGCGGAGCCGGTGGGGCTGGTGGGGCCGCCGGGGATGGCGCAGCCGGCTGCCGTCCCTGAGACGAATGGGGAGTGCGCGAGAGCGGACGGATTGGCGGTGTTTGCGACTGCGATGTGAAAAGAGGGAAAAGCCGATCGCTCGAAGGCTGTGAAGAGGAAGGTTCTAGAACAAAAAACGAGAGTTGTTTTGAAATATTACCAATTCTATTTTAGAGAACTGGAGGCATGAATTCAATAAAAATTACAGAATTCAATGTACCTACATATGTATTACAATAAAATTAATCTACTCAAGAAGACATACCATCAACAGTTTCCAAGTACTCCGTATCATCTACAGTGACAACTTCTTGTGCAGGATATTGTGATCTCTGAAAAATATATTTTTTTTGCTATCATACCTAGGTTGATTGAAAAAATATTACATAGGTACAACTGCTAATAACCATTACAGAATGAAAAAAAATATTAAAAATCAAATCCATCGTCTAATCTCTACTAGGAATAAAACCCTGGACCTTTGGATATTGTGCCTTGATTACTGAGCTATTGAGGTGAAAAACAGTAAATTTTGAATTCTATACTACTTTTCACTATAAGCCAGCATAACTTCATGAGAGTGATTTGACTTGCAATAATACCTATCTTCACAGAAAGCAATTTTACCTTTTTTTTATAAAGATGTTGTTTTGAATCAATTGTAAAAAATCCATCTTAATCAATTGTAATCATTACAGATGATGTACAATTGAATAACAAATCAATGAAATATTAATTGTACTTATGCGAAAACTCGTTTAAAATAAGCTCAGTGCTCAAAGACTAGGACTATCTATGTTATGTTATATTATGATTCCTAGCCAAGGTGGGAGGTATTTTTCTAGAATATATTATATATATACTGACATTAAGTAAATAGCACTGTAAATGCAAAAATAAATAACTAATTTTAACATCTTTTATGTTTGTATTTTCCATACTATTTTATGAATTCTAGAAAAATGGGAGAATGGTCAGCTTTGAGAAGTAGCCTCGAGATACTTACATTAAATCCAAGTTCTTCTATGGAGGCTTGTCCTTCCACCGCTAAAACCCCCATTACAGCCAGCAGCCTCTCCTCCATAGGCGACAAGGTTTGCCGACTTGCTGGCCCTCCTCCAGTCCCTCCTGTGTGTCGCCTTATAGCCAATCCTTTTTTTTTGGTCTTTGACTTCCAATCCGCCCATACCTATATTGAATATATATCAGTCATAAGTATTTGGTAAGCACTGGGAAGACTTGAAATATTATTTGAACTTTTTGTTTATTTGCTTTAATAATGCAATATTTGCTACTGAAATTTGAAAAAAAAAGATTTAAAAAAATGGAAAACTGAGCTATGAAGTTGATAGCTCACAGTGGTCCAGTCTTGAACAGTGAACAGGAAGGTTGCTAGTGTATTTGAGTTCCATTCGAGCTAGTCATGTAATGGATACTTCATCAACCATTTTCTGATTTGAACTAGTTTTATAAAAGCTAAATATAGAAAGTATTGCTAGTCACTGTTTCATACAATGAATGATTTAAAAAATATTCATGGTTCTTACTTTTTTCCACTTATCTGTCGTCTTGTTGACGCCACCACCAACAGCATTTAACATACTTGCAAGTTCCGTCCATAATCGGTCCGACCTAATTCGACCTTGTGCTCCCGCAAGAGGCCTAGACAGGTCACCATGACTGTAATATAAACAAACTTAGATTCAATAAAAGGGTCCCATTGTTACGGTCGCGTCATTGTTTACATTAGATATTAAACTTGCCGGTGTCAAAGTTTTCTGCTTATGAATTAATAAATGTTAATTAATGAATATAACCTGCATTTACTTACGTTTCCATATACTCAAGCAGAGTTGATAATTGCTCAGGACTTGCCCGTACTCTTGAATCCATTCTATCACTAAAAATTAACGTAGAACTTCATTTTAATTAATTGAATTTGCACCATCCACAAAAATCAATCTATTTTGAATGCCAAGTTTTGGAGGCTACTTTATATAATAATACTCCATTTACTTACCACACTATCAATTTCAATAAGGTTTTTGTTTTAATATTAATAACGCAGCAAAACTTTTGAAACTATTACACAACAATGTTCAGTTGACTTGCTTGATACTTCATGACACTGACAGTGACAGCTAAATTGGCTATGGTATCGAATACCATAGCCAATATTCGTTTTCTTAGCGAATAACAATTTCGCCACAACGATCGCGACAGTGGTAGTACTTTGGCTAGGAAATTGTTATCGTTATCTCAAAGACGATAGCGAATTTCGGTATCTTTTCGCTACGAAGCCATGTTACTTTATCTAAGGACCCTGCTTGCAAATTCCTTTACTCCTTGAATTGGTTTAGTATTAAGTTGTTGTACTTGTTTAATTTTTCCTGTTGACAGATTCTAACGCAGTAAATCTTCCCAACCAGCAAAATTGTCCTGGAATCCAGTTTTCTAATGCTAAATGGACTTATATAGCTCCGATTATGGGTTTGATGTGTGCTACTGCGCTTTTAACAGTTTTAATAAATGCCGTTTTGACTTCAGTATGTTTAATCCTATAATTTGAACTTATATCGGTATATAGAAACAATTTCATGGCTACTTCAGGATTAGCACTCCTATAAAAGCTGTGAACAAAACTAATTGCACTTAGGAGTAAATAATCCTGTAGCTCAGACTTATATGCGCCTATAAGATTACATATCAGGAGCACTTTAATCTTAAATTCCTCTAGAAGCATTTACCAGGAGTATATACACTTAAGTGCAATCGCTCCTTTTACTTATACTTATATCCTCATATAAGCTAATATTTTATGGTCAATATAAGTAACTTCAATTTTAAGTATTGAAAACCATTTATATTTTCTGTCGGATTTTAGAAGCGATTTTATATCTACGATTCAACGATTAATAAAATCATTAACATTATATATCACGCAAGAAAATAAGATGTTTTTATATAGAATTATCATAGGCCGTTATAATCTTACGTACACTTACAAAGGCATTTCAGAGTAGTGTTATAGTCTCAGTAATCTTAAACAAACCTGGCCAAAACTCTTATAAGATAATTTGTGCTTAAAACGACCTATATAAGCAAAAACACGCTTTATATAGTTTTGCAAATTCTGGTATAGGATTTGACATCAGCTATGAAGATTGCAACTAGTGTTGCCGCTCGATAGGCCACTATCGATAGCCTATCGATAGGTCGAAAAACATGTACCCTATCTATAGCACAATCGATACTATCGATACTATCGATAGTATTGCTCTCCGATATTGAATACACAATCGATAGTGATCTTTTTTTCGATAGTATTGCATTCAGTAAGCAGGTATAATGGGTGGTAGATTCGAAATTGCTGGCCAACTGACTGACCATACTTACTTTATATTCGTCCGTCATACATTCTACCACCCATTATACGTGATCATGTCATATATTCTACCACCCATTATGCCTGCTTACTGAATGCAATACTATCGAAAAAATTATCACTATCGATTGTGCAAAACTATATATATATATATATTATTAACTATATTGTGTATTCAATATCGGAGAGCAATAGTATCGATTGTGCTATCGATAGGGTACATGTTTTTGACGTTTAACAATCAATTGTAAAACTATCGATTTTTCGACAACACTAATTGCAACTAAGATTGGTAACAATATGGCGTCGGTTTTTGGGTTTGAGCACATGCCAATATAGAACTAATATTACTTATATTGGTGCTAAATCAGACTTGACAATGCTCACCGAAAAAATGGCACCTATTTATGATATTTTTATAGAAAACTATTAAATAATAAAATGCCAATAAGTTAGATACGAGAGGCGCTTTGAAAATTTAATTAAAAACATGCCAAAATATTCAGTAAATTCACATTCCCCTACGAATTTACAACAGACTAACAACAGAAATCTTTTGATTTTGTACTATGGCGGACAGTTAAATAAAATAAAATTATGTAGTATTCATATAAATACTCAGTAAAGCAGTTTAACAATTTCTAGATTGACAGAACACAATCTGACAGATCACAAAATGTGAGCTTATAGTAGGATTGCGAGGCTCAAATTCATCTCACTTTTTCCTATAACTTACTTATATTGGGATTTGCAGGACTAATTGAATTTACGTAATTCTATTACAGTAGCAATATAGGAGTAAACGGTATTGAAGCAGTCTAATATAAACAAGATATAAGTAAAAGTGTACTTATAAAGTGGGCCCTTTTCCGGGTTTATATGTGGATGTAAGTCTCATATAGTCCTAGGAAAATTGATCCTGAAGAGAGATTAAAAACCACTTTTTGCTAGTTGGGTTCCTTCCATAAAATGCATAAGTTCGTCAAATGATAGTAAATAACGTGGTTCCTTTCTCGCATCCATGTACGCCTTGTAAGTGTCGGCATCCACCTTCTCTGTTATTAGATGTACCAAGATCGGATCCCAATTTGTTGTATCCACTCCGAGGTTGTGGATCGCGTGCACGGTCTCTAGGCTAGTGTCATGCAACCTTTTTAACTCCGCCGAACTCTGTTTTTGTATTGTCGCCTGGTTCATAAAAATTGACATTTGTGTTGTGAAAAGTAGTTGTTTGTTGTTATACCTGTGCGTTAAAATTTCCCAACAGGTATCATAGTTTTCTGCAGATATTGTTAGATGCTGAACCAGTTTTTCTGCTTCGACCTTGTGTTTCCCTTTTAAATGTTGCATTTTCTGAGTTTTTGGTATGGATGTATTGTCATGGATTGCTTTTGTATACAAGTCCATGAATGTTGGCCATTGAGCGTAATTCCCAGAAAATGTCGGTATCTCTATCTGTGGCGTCGATTTGTGTAGCTGCGTTTATTTTTCTGTTTAGATCTCGTTTTGTCTTTTCATAACGTATTTCGTGTTCAGCATTATCTTGCTCGTAGTCTATATCTAAACCGATCAGTATGTTATCTATTTTCCAGTGTATGTTGTCCACGGCTTTCCAACGCTGTTGTAATATTTGTAACTTGTCCTCTAATTCTCACTTTTCGTCGAGATCGTCTATGTCTATTGTCTTGATCGCTCTTGTCAAAGCTCGGAAATTGGTCCGCTGTAGACTTATAAGCTCATCACTTCAAATAAGCAAAATTTTTGTTCAACTACCGAAAAATCACCTGCGGAATTAGTATATGGTCGACCTTTACGCGCTAGATTAGATTTAATACGATCAGAGTAGTGTCATCATCATACCCATCCACAGACCTAAATCAAAACATAGAAAGGAAAAAGTGCTTACAGGCTTAATACTATAAGGGAATACAAAGACCGGACTATGAGGAGAACGATACTGTTTGGGTAACAAGAAATATTAATCAGAGAGTACAATGGACTAAAGGAATAGTTAAGAAGAAAGTAGACACAGTTTTATATAGAATTTATGTGCCTAGCTTGAACTGTGAAGTAAACAAACATATAGATCGAATTAGAACGAGAATAGGCGTGGAGTCGATGGAAAACAATTGGGACCCAGATGTACCCGACCAGCAACTCGAGAGCGAAGGCGTAAGGACAACAACAACGACAGTCACACTGACGACAGCTACGCGCCGCGACGGACGATGACGCCGCGACAACGACACAACAGACAAGAGAGGGAGGGAGTGAGGCGGAGAGTTGTCCCTCACTGACGTGTCAGGCAACGAGGGTGAACCCTCGTCGATGCAAATTGACGCCTTTCTACGACAATGCACCACCAGAGCAAGGTGGCGGCAGTAACGCTCCTCCTATTGGAAGTAGTCCCGGATCTTTACGTTCTTTTCTGGATTCGTTTTTGTAGTTGTAAGTTTCAAGCTATAAGGGGAAGGGGTTGTTATATATGTGGGAAGTTAGGTTTCCTTGTAATGACATTTGTACGGGCTGCGCCCCGGCAACCTGCTTTGGGCCAATTAAACAGTATGTAACTGACTGCCGTGTTTTACTGACGTGCTCCGACCTTAGTTAAATATGTAACATTTATGTCTTCTATAGGTATGACCCGTGATAACTCGTACTGTTCATTGGCGATTAGTGGTACGTTTACTTCAAAGATAAGAAATTCTAACACTTCATTAAAATATAAAACATTAAAACATAAGTAACACTTCATTAAAATTGCCACTTACATGATTGGCAAACTTTTTTTTTGCATAAATGGAGCGTTGTCGTTTGTAGACGCGGAAGGTTTATGACCCGATACCATCAGTTCGTTGTCGCGAAGTGCATCGTGGAGGTAAGTATGATGCGATATTGCAGACTCGGCATCGCTTACGCGACGAACATTCTTGCCCATTATGTAAGTAGAGGCAATTGACACAAATATTTAATTGTGCAATTGTTTTTAGCTTCACATCCGTTGTCACATTTCGGAATGCTTTGCAGTAATATAAAATATGACTTATTATTGGACATATTGGACAATTTCTTTCAGTATTCGCATGATAAAGTTTTTAACGCTCGTTGGTATTTGCTGTTATTCGAGTCTTTTGGCACTGTAGAGCCTAGCTCTTTAGTTTGAGCGTTAAAAGGCTTTGACTGTGGTAGTGTTGTCCTTTTCTTACTCACAGGTTCGAGGGCAGTAAACTTACTCTCGAGAAATCCAATAATTCATCGAGAACAGCCAACTCTCGTGGGGTTTTCCTTGATTCCATGTATGATGCGTAGGTCTCCGCATTCAGTTTTCTTGTTAGGATGTGAACCAGTATGGGGTCCCACGTAGTCGTATCCACTCCCAAGCTATGTATAGTTTCCATACTTGTATCGTGTAGACGTTTTAACTCAAAAGCGTTCTGTTGTTGTAATAAGTTCTCCATAATTGTAGTTAGTGGTTGTTATTTGTTGTAGTAGCTGGCAAGCGAAGTACGAGTTCAATTCAACCGGTGAGACCCACTTGTGGGAGGGCGATTTGAGCCGATTTGCAACCGAAGTTCAATCACAAAGCACATTGCACAGCACATATCTAGTTATTGAAACGACGATCTTAAGGTCCCTAGTTCATTCCCGGGTTTGGCACCAATAAATGTAGAGAGGATGTATCCCAAAATTTATTAGTTGTACGAAACGGTATGTATAGGCTGATAATCAAACCAAAGTGTCCGTATCTGTAGAGCGTTTATTTCACAATAAAATTAGTAAGTACAAAGTACATGCATAAAAGAAGTAACGACGCACCTATTTCATACTGCAGCCGATTTAACCTAAATAACAAAGTGTCTAGTTAGCTCGTACAACATTGATATTAGAAAATCGTTCCTTACTACTGTTACTCACTTTCCCTAGCAACTTAATCAGTATATCACTTGTAGTAATACTTTGGCTTATACTACGCTGGCTTTTAGAATTTCTACCTCTATGTCTAGAACTACGCTTGCTATATTTTGAGCTACGAGACCTGCTGCGGCTTTTCCGCGGCGTTCTAGGTGGACTTCGCTTTGATCTACGACGGTGCATAGTATGAGTACGGGACGTACTTCGACTTCTCCTTGTTGAGCGCTCATCGTCCTCGGAGCCATAAGACATTACACGGCGGCGCTTGGAGTTTCTTTCCAAACTGTCCTCGCTGTTGGACCACCTCCGACGACCACGTCTGGTTGCTGTGGTCCTATTCCACAACACGGCTCCTTTCGCGACGTCGTCTTTGACGATTAGGCGGCGAAGGTATCGCCAGCTGTCGCACAGGCGTCGCCGCGAGCTGTCTGCAGAGGCGACCCATTACTAATATTATTCGGAGGTCGGGTTCTTGATCCCGCTTCTGACATGAAGAAGAATTCAGGATTTCGGGATTGTAGAGCAGTAATACACACTCACTTAAGTTTTAAAACATTTATTAAAATACTTTTAACTCGTCTGAATACTTTAACAGACCAACAAGTAATGATTAACATACTGAGAAACTGGCAGTCCCCACTCCCGCCCAAACCATACCCGACGGGTACGGAACGGTTGTGGCGGGAGCCAAAATTATCACTCAGTAACAGTTCTAATTATTATAATCTTAAATTAACGCAAATAATTCATTCTTGTGAATAGACTAAACTCGAAAAAATAAATTCGCTTCCCCATACAAAATGCTCAATCAGCTGATCGAGTAAGTGTGGGCGATCCAAAAATTTTTTTCGAGTTACGACCCATGTTCCTTGGGAAAAGTTGTTTAGTTTCATGAGGACTATCGCTGTGTTTCGGCATTATACCCCCTTTCTGTTACACTTTGTATAGAAATCCTAACGGTTCATATGATACTTTTGAGGAAATCATGGAGACTGTTCTTCTAAAATTAAATAACACTATAAGGATATTATTTTCTGTGGAGACTTTAATATTAATCTTTTTTTGATTTCAACACTTTCGAAAAAGATTTTAATATTTTTCAAATGTTACAATCTAATTAATCTTTTTTTTAGAACCTACTAGAATTACTGCTACTTCAAAACCTGTATTGATTATATATTTACAAATATAGAATCCACAAACTTGAGTGAAATAAATTAAGGTCTGACCATTGCGGCTTGAGGGCAGATGTTAATATGAACATGAATAAAAAAAACATTCCAGTTACTGAGGCTAGATTAAATAAATTTAATAATAATGTGAGTTACTAATATGTTGCATAAAAGTAATTGTCCGATTTTGGTAATGCATAACAACTTTTCGACGTATCATATCGCCGAACTTCTTTTCGCATAATTTTGTTATCAATACATACATTTCGCATAATTTTCTATGTCATAATAATATTTTCACAGAACTTTTTTTGGACTAATTTTGAATGGCATAATATTTATTTCGGCGAAAACTCTTCTTGATGCTATTGTTATAAGTTATTGATTTGATTTCCCAGTTTTTCATGATTATACATTTTAGTACCTACTTGTCTATATTGATTCCAGTTTATTACTTTCTAGATTTTCTTGACTTGAAATCTTGACTACAGGATTACTTTCTTGGTGTCAAAATCATGAATATGTAAGCGAGCTTGCAAACAAACAAACAACATGCAAGCAAGCAAGCAGCATGCAAGCAAGCAAGCAGCATGCAAGCAAGCAAGCAGCATGCAAGCAAGCAGGGATGCAAAAATCATGTTCTAACCTAACCTAACCTATCCTATTGGGGTTGCCTGGGAGTTTTTTTCTCTCTGCGGGGGGCGTCGCCCCCGAGGCCCCCCTAAGGGGCTCCGCCCCCGGTCCCCTTCGCCCCTCATTCGTTGCCGCCAATACGAAATTTACAAGATTATTATGCCACATTAAATTCTGCCAAATGAAGTTCGGCGTACTAAATATATGCAATATCATATTCTGCCAAATTGTTATTATGATTGCTGACTGTTATGGAAAGTATATATTTATGCAAAATTATAATTCGATTATTTAAAAATCTGCGATTTTTGTTATGCAAAGTGTAATTTCGAACAATCAATATTATGCAAGATAAGGGGAACCCTATTCATAGAGGTCCCATACGCGGAACGCAATAGGAATCGGAACATTCTTCTCCACAATGGACATGAAACGTAGTTTTTTTTCATCACACACTTTGATGATTGGCACACGCCATACTATACGCGTAATCTCAATGGAAATATTCTTGGTCGGCGCACAAGTTGCTGCATTCAGATTAGTACTCGCTCGGTTGAGAATAATCTCATGCTTAGCGTTCACTATAACTATTTTTTATTGTCCTCGGCGAATCCTAGGAAGTGTGAGAGTGGTATGGAGAAACTAAAATCGCCATCGGTAATGGTTGTAATATTTCCCGTGTTCCAGCAAGCGTTTTCTAAGGCATATTCAGATCCTTTACTATAGGAGAGGATACCTTACATGGTGGTGGTGATACCGCAGTTCCTCGATCTATCCACTTCTATATCGTTCAGTTCATACCGAATTTCTTGAAATAGAAATGCTGGTGCGTTGTTCGTAAAAGTAGCGTCACCGCTCACTTTCCCCTCAATAAGTAGAGAGCTCTGACTGGGTAGTACGATTAGATCTTGTCTATTGATGCATATACGTATTTCATCGTTGTTATTAAACGAGTTGTGATATGGATTATATGAGTGAATCTCTACACTTCTATACTCTCATCGAATTGCACCTTTTCAGTGATGTTTAAAACTGATTTTGAAGGCATGTTTAAGTAACCACTTTTAATTTGAGTGCTTTTAGAAATAACTTGTTATCCTTTGTTAATTTTTTAATTCTCACTGATGATGACGACGATGATGATGATTGTCGTGGTGGTTTATTGTTCGATATGTTAATACTTGTCGCTAACGCTTACACGCTTTGACTGTTCTCATTCTGATGTATACCGTCATTTTTATAGATTATCATTGTGATGATTATGAAGCTGTAGCAATTTTTCTTCTAATATGAAGTCTTAGAGATATATTTTCACCTCTAAAGTTACCAAGATGATTGTGTTCGTTCACCAGACGTACGTTGATATGATTAATAGTATCCACTTTAATGGGGAGATATACAACATTTGAAGGACACTCGATAATTTGATAACCGGGTGGTACAGATGGTGAAAATTCATGTATTATAATTATGTGCAGGTCTTTCATTTATGAATGAAGCCTCTATATTGTTAGACTCTACTCTTATAGTGTTTGTGCTCAATATATTGATCGGTTTATCAGATAAATGCATCTTTCCCGCTTCAAGAACACGCGGTGAAAAACCGAACAGAGAACCGGTACTATTTTCTTTGTTGAGATAGATGGGTACTTTAGGAGAAAACATCATACACTTGGACGTGTTCATATTAGCCTTCATATCGATCAATTTGTATGGTTCGTCCTTCGATTGTTCCAACATAACACTATTTATATATTTAAATATATCATCCACCTCGTAAGCGCCCTCCGGCACTTGTGTTACTTTTTCTCCATAGTGAAAGAGGTTATTCCGCTTATCGATGTTCGGTATCGAGTTGTATGTCTTCAAATAAATCAGTGTTTTTCAATCTGTCAAAAACCCCCAAGGGGGTCGCGAAGCCTTACTCGGAGGGTCGCCAGCTGAAAGAAAAAATCGAGGTTATTACACAACAAAAACACAATTTTAATGAGAAGGATGTGCTTGTTTATTTTTCATTAGTTTATCAAATTGTGGTGTTATTTTTGAAACATTAATAATTAAATCATTTTCTAATTGCAGTCTATTTCTCTTTTTTAGTTTTAATGTCTACCATTGAAGAAAATGTCAGTTCACACAAGTATGAAGTGGCGAATGGCACTAATAATTTAAGAGCTTCCCTTGCCAGCTCTGGATATTCGTGTTTTCTTTTTATCCAAAATACGTCGACACTTTGCGAATGAAATTCCATTTTAAGCATGCCATCAGTAGCTAATTCTAAAAGATATTCTTTCATTTTTGTGTTGACATCAGCCAGATCTATTGATTTGTCCAAAAAAGGGTTTAAAATCCATCTACGCCCATTATCAGCTTCAGAGTGCAAGTCTGGAAAGTATGTCAAAAGTTTCTCTTGTAAATTATGCAAGCTTTGTATCATGCAAGGAATATGAGCCGATACTGCAAAACTTTGGTCTGATGCATTATCTTCAACAATCTTCTGAACACACGGAAAAGACTCAAACATTTTATTTTGCAGAGAGGTTGACCCACAAACGAAGTTTTGCGTGAAATGCTTTTACTTTATCTTTAGCTGTTAAAATATTTTCTTCTCTTCCTTGAAGGTTCTTGTTCAAATTGTTAAGGTGGCTAAAAAGATCTGCCAAAAATGCTAATTTCAAGAGCCAAATAGGGTCAGAAAAACGGTAAGCATATTCTGATTTTGCATCTTGTAAGAACATTAACAATTCAGCTCTCAGTTCCAGAACTCTTGTCAATACCTTTCCTTTGGATAGCCACCTGACCTCTGTGTGATAAAGGAGATTTTGATGAAGCGAGCCCATATCTTCACAAACGATTTTGAATAGCCGGGTTTGCAAAGCTTTACCTTTGATATAATTCACAATTTTTATTACCTCCTTGAGCACGTCATTTAAATCAGAAGGTACTACCTTAGCAGCTAGAGCCTGTCGATGAAGAAAACAGTGTGTCCAAGATATGTTTGGCATTATCGATTTTAATTTTGCAATGAGTCCGCTATTTTTGCCAGTCATAGCTTTAGCGCCATCGCTACAAGTAGCGATACATTTTTTCCAATCAATATCATAGTCGCAAGTGCTTTCTAAAAACATATCGTACAAACACTGGCCAGAAGTGTTTGCAGGAAGTGCTTTGCAAAATAAGATTTCTTCCGTAATACTACATTCCAATCGCTAATGAATAAGTATTATATTAATCATTACATTTAGTGTTAAGAAAGCTTCTATAGTAGAAAGACTCATTAGGACTCTCAAAAATTGGCTCTGGCAACACTTTAGTTTGATAGGTGCCTACAAATGGACTAACCATTTAAGTAAACTCTTAGAAAAGTATAATAGTAAAGTTCATCGCACTATCGGTATGACGCCTAAATCTGTAAACCCCAACAACGCTGATAAGCTTTTAACTGGAGTGTACAGCCACATAAAAGTTAAAGCGTGTAACAAATTTAAGGTTAATGATAATGTGCGAATAAGTAAATATAAATCAGTATTTGACAAGGGTTACACAGGTAACTGGAGTACGGATATATTTCAAGTTGTTAAAGTGCAAAATACTAATCCACCCACATATCTACTTCAACTTCAAGACTGTAAGCGTGAACCCATCATGGGTGCTTTCTGTGAGCAAGAGTTGCAAAAAGTAAAATATCCAGATGTTTATCTCGTGGAGAGGGTATTGAAGCGGAAAGGTGATAAAGTTTACATTAAATGGATAGGTATGAATGAAAAAAGCTGGATTGATAAAAACAATAGAGTGGCGTCGTGATGATAAAACTACACAACTGTTGTGAAGATGTAACTATGTAATTTCACTATAGTGTATGAAATAATAAACGAATGAGTGCTATACATTTTGTTTTTATTTTTACAATAAGATTACACAATTTTAAACACTTATGTACATAACAGTGGTATTCTCAAGAATAAAGTTGTTTAAGTATATATTCAAGTTAAGAAATAAACTGGATTACAAAGATTAATTACAAAGAGAGATAGAGAGAGAGAGAGAGGAAACGTAGATCACGAATTACATTTGCGATCCACCCAAAGGCTAAAGTACAACGCCTCTACTGTAGGACAGTGAGCGCACTTCCCGTTTTTTAACAATTCATGTTCCCCACAATCGTAATAGAGTACGCGCAGTGGCGTGCCTAGGATCTAAGGACAGGACAAGCCAGAGATCCTAAAATAAACTATTTTAACTCGACTTCGTAACCGATCGTAAAAAAGTGTTTTCGTACCTACTGAGTTTCGTTTTCAACATTTGCCCTTTCTTCTTTTAGCACTAAGTATGTTCTTTTTAGGCGGTCGGAAATACGATTACGTTGAGTAGATATATCAAAGCACACGAAAAGTTATACTCACTCTAGACAGAATTAAATACATGTCATTGACAAAAGCCGTTGTTTGATTGTGCGGATGAATAGATAACATAACCTCACTCTTGCTCTGGTTTGAAATGCACGAAAACCACATATGAAAGAAAGTGCGTAGATTTAATTACGTTATCGTAAAAAGTTGGAGACTTACTGAAAAACGGAATATTTAAATCCGGGGTTGGCTTTTCCAAAACGATGAGCTGCTTCTTTTCATAAAAGTCAATGAATTCACTTTGCGTCGTTGATCAAAGTTATTAACACATTTCAAACCTTCACAAGGCACCACGGCCTTACTTTCACTGCTCATTTTTGTAAAGAAATTCAATTTATTACAATAAAACTATGAAACGAGCAAAACTTTTCATAAACACAAAAAAAAAAAACAACAACCGGCCGGCCGCTGATAAATAATTTGAAGTTGGTCGCAGTCGCAGTCCGTCCGTGACGCGAACGAGTGAACGAGTCGCGCTGCACACTACAACGCGTTCTGATTGGCTAAATTCGTCTCGCAAATAACTATGCTCATAGGCAAATCCGGCTTAAGTTTTCATACAAACTGATGTGATTAGCCGAACAAATTACGATGGTTTTTAGGTAATTTCGCATACATTAGAGTAGTACAACAGCAAGCCACATAAGAAGCGAATGAGTGCGAGCGAAACAGAATATAGACGTAGTAGTAATCCGTCGGGTTTTACTTGGTGGCATGTTTATTCATAGATGCGCGCTTTTTTGGCTGATAAAATGTACGAATTTTAGTATTTTTTTGCCTTGGAGTCTTAATTTTAAATTTTTTGAATATTTTATAATAGTAATTTGTGAAATGAATTTGTATTAGGTGATGTGATATTTTTGTAAGGCAAGCCCGGCTTTTGGGCTTGTATGGACGTACCGCCACTGATTTCAAGTATTTCTATATAATCTAACCGAATCTAACAAGTAAAATAAAAATGACTATTGGCTGGGATCCTTTCACCTGCATCTCATCATTATCATGAGATTCTATAGATGTATCATGTCTACGAACCACCTCACACAAATTTAATATTGAACAAGATAAGGAACCACATTCAAATCATTTCACTCATTGAAGAGATTTTAATGCCACATATAAATACATAAACAGACATAAATCTTATAATATAATATAATTTTTGCATCAGAGGTTAAAAATTGATACCTACATAATATTATAATGTGGCCACGATTTAACTAGCTGTTTCTTTCTTATGCCTGTTATAATTTATAACAATCATATAATTTCTATTTTAGGTCAAAAGTCCACGCCAGAATTAAAGGTATTTAAAAACCATCTTTTGGTCGCGGAACATCCAAAGAATCTGACCAGGAAATAGACAACAAAGAGGATATTATATTAACTTCGCCACAAGAACACCTAAAAAAAAGAAAAGCCAAGGAGATGAAAACATACCTTAATGCAAAAAAACTGAAATCTTTAATTTACAACGTTTAAAAAAACAAACAATATTTTCCAAACCGTTGTGTACTTTTCATCATATTCTGGATACTTTCTAAAGATTAATAAAAAACGTTTGTACCTAATAATAGATATCCGTCTACAACGAATTCAACAAGATCGTATTGTTGAAGCGACATGTTCAATGTTCATCCATCAGTCAGACCTGAATATTATCTTGCACTATCACGCAACGGAGGCTTATTAGGTAAATAAATATAAAATGTGTTTAACGAATCTTGTTTCGTTTTATTTCAGTACTTAAGCATCAACGGAATGACAACGGGGTTAGGTAGGTATCTGATCATATCTGAAAGGCGATAGGTATTACAAAAATGCTCTCTTCTTCTGAATGTTACATTGGTAAGGGACTTAATGACTGCTTATTTGGGTAGGTAAGATCAATGTAGGGAAGACCGTCTGGACCAAAAGACCGTCTGGTGGCAATAACTCCTAGTTTTGAATAGCTAACACCATATGCATAAGTCGATAAAACAGTATTCTTGACTTGGCAGTAATGAAGCCATTCAAGGATCGTTGGGACCAACTGCTTGTAGGATAGCAGCGTTTGAATATTGGGGCAGCATTGTCAAAAAAAGAGTTTGCGAGGCTTATTGGATTAGTTTGGGCGCAAATTGATGCTCAAACTTTGAGCAATGGTTTCCGCAAAGCTGGAATTTTCCCTTCAATCCAAAAGTAGTTGAAGAGAAACATTTTGACTTATTGATGCTACAACGCTGGAAAGATTTACAAAGAGAGTGCCAAATAAATCCCGATCAAGTTACTCGAAACGAGCCAAAAACTTTGCTATCATTAGCACTTGACTGCGTTAAAGAAGTGGCTTCTATAACAACTCATGAAGAACTAGATGACCAATAGCCTTTAAATACCTATGAGCAAACTTTAGATGGAGGCAAAAAGCAGGAAGTTTCTTTGTATGATGGCCCTTATGCAACAAGTATCGAAATTGGACTGCAAAATGAAAAACCCTCTCCCTATCAAGTTCCCGAACCCATGGACTTTTCAAAGAAAAGTGGAAAAATCCAAATTTGTCTTCTAGACAGGATTATAAGTATCGAAGAACTTCTTTTAATGAAGATTATTTCTTATTATATTAAACCTGGAAATACCAGACCACTCAAACGACAAAAAATGGGACCAGGAGCTGAAGTCATTACTCATGACGATGTAATTAAGCGTAAGATGGAAGAAGCTATCAAAAATATAAAGAAAGAACCCAAAAAGATTATGAATAAAAGACAAAAACATCTTCATTCAATAGAACCTATGCGTGGTCCGTCAGGTGTAACGAAACAACCTTGTAAAGTACAATCGCAGCCAATATTTATTTCAAAAAAGGGTAAAGGTATCGGTAAGAAGACTTTGTGATAATATAAGTTGTGTCGGTATTTGTAAAATAAATAAATGAACCAGTCATTGCTAGACCTTTGTGTTTGATTCACGCGTCCCCCTGCACCTGACATGGCGCAGTCGGTATAAATTGAATAATAATTAAAAAAAAAAAAAAAAAAGTTTTTTAAATAAAAAATTAACTAATTTCAACGATGGAATCAGTGTTATCGCCACCAGAGCCTTTTCGGTTTAATGGAAATTCGTGTGATTTGGCTGCTGGCAGTCTGAGCGAACAATGGACAAAATGGCGGAATAGTTATGAGATTTATAGTAAGGCGTGCGAAATAAATAAAAAAGAAGCAACAATACAATTAAACATATTATTGCACGTTTTAGGAGAACAGTGCCGTGATATTCTGGATCAATCTACAGCTACAAAAAATACCGTTTCCAATGTTTTTGAAATTTTAGATGAGCATTTTAAAACAAAGAAAAATGTCACCGTCGAGCGGCACCGCTTTTTTACAAGAGATCAAAAAGATAACGAAACAATAGATCAATATGTGTTCGAGTTACGCAAATTATCGAAAAGTTGTGATTTTGGTAATAATAACGACAGTCTAATCAAGGATCGGCTGATTTGTGGTATTACCAGTTCTGCAATCAGAGAAAGATTACTGCGAGAAGAAGATCTCACTCTAAAAAAGGCGTTAGAAATCTGTCGCGCGGCCATTGTGTCAAGAATGTATTCGGAGAATATTAAGCGCGAAAGTGAACAGGTTTATGAAATCGCTGAAGATTGCATTCAACCAGGCCGGGATGGCATATGTACTTTGAGATGGTCGAGTGCTTCATCTTTTGCATCCCGAGGAGGTCGGTTGCATAGGGGCATGGCGCGCAGGCAGTTACCGCGCGGCCGGGCGAGCGCGCCCGGGTCGCCGTGGCGCGGCGCGAGTTCGATGCCGGCAGGAGTATCCGCCAATATTCAACAAAAAAGTAATGGAAAGCAGCAACAACGTCGTTTGCAGGCAGGGCAGCACGCCATTACCGTTTGTAGTCGATGTGGAATTGTTCACAAAAACAATGAACGTCCGGCATTCGGCAAACAGTGCAGGAAGTGTTCAAGATTCAACCATTTTGCTCGAGTCTGCAAAGTTTTCGTCATAGAAGAATCAGAGGTAAAACATTCAATAAATAAATTTAGTGATTGGACTATAGACTTAGAAATTAATAATAAAATTTTAAATTTTAAATTAGACACAGGTGCCGACGTCAATGTTTTGCCATTACAATATTTATCATTATTAGGAATATCAGAAAATGATTTGTTAGCAACAAAATCGAAATTACAAGGTTATTCGGGAGCAGACATAAAAGTTGTTGGTAAAATCATTCTAAAAGTAAAATATAAACAAAATAATTTCACTTTAGAATTTAAAATCGCTGACGTGATGTCGGTACCTATTTTAGGCAAATATGCTTGTTCAGAATTAAATGTAGTGAGGCGTGTCATGTCATTGCAAAGTGATGAGTCAATAACAAAAATAATGAACATTTATGAAGATGTTTTTCAAGGAATAGGGTGCTTGCCGGGTGATTATACTATAAAATTAAAAGAAAATGCAGTGCCAGTAGTACACGCTCCTCGTAAATTACCTTTTGCTATTAAAGAAGCGGTTAAAAATAAATTAAATGAAATGGAATCACAAAAAATTATATCAAAGGTAGAGGGTCCATCTGACTGGGTTAATAGTATTACTATAGTAAAAAAGCCTAATGGTGATTTGCGTATTTGTTTAGACCCGCGAGAGCTAAATCTTGTAATTAAAAGGGAGCACTTTCGAATTCCAACTCTCGATGAAATTGTGTCTAAATTATCGGATGCAAAGTATTTCAGTACTTTGGACGCATCAAATGGTTTTTGGCAAGTGAAATTAGATGAGAGTAGTGACTGTTGCACTTTTAACACCCCATTTGGGCGATATAAGTTTCTTAGAATGCCGTACGGAATTTGTTCGGCCTCGGAAGTTTTTCACCGAAAAATTCATGAAAACTTTGATGATTTAGAGGGAGTTTGTATGTATATTGATGATTTGTTAATTTATGGTACAACCAAAAAAGAACACGATGAAAGATTGCAAAAAGTTTTAGAAAGGTGTAGGAAAGTTAATTTGAAACTAAACAAAAACAAATGTAAATTTTGCTTGGACGAAATCAAATACCTAGGTCATAAAATTACCAAAAATGGGCTACTTCCTGATGAGACACACATTTCGGCTATAAAAAATAGGCCTATACCCAAAAATAGGAAAGATGTTGAACAATTTTTAGGCTTAATAACATATGTTAGTACTTTTATACCTAATCTATCAAATAAAACTGAACCGTTGCGTGAGTTGCTCAAAAAAGAAATTGAATGGCATTGGAATGAAAAGCATAATCAATGTTTTGAATTACTAAAAAACTGCTTATCAGAACGTCCAATACTAACTAAACTGTCTATTATAACCTAAATATACCAATTGTTATGTCAGTTGACGCCAGCAAGAGTGGGTTAGGTGCGTGTCTTATGCAAAACGGTTTACCGGTTTGCTATGCGTCGAAGTCTTTGACTAAGGCCGAACAAAGGTACGCACAGATCGAAAAAGAACTATACGCATGTTTATTTGCATGTGAGAGGTTTCATTCATATATTTACGGTAGAAGTGATGTAGTCATCGAAACAGATCATAAACCGTTAGTTTGTATAATAAAAAAGCCAATTGTTGATGCACCTGCCAGATTACAAAGAATGTTGCTTAGGCTACAGAGATATACATTTAAGTTGGTATATAAGGCGGGAAAAGAGCTGTATATCGCAGATACGTTATCTCGTGCGTATGAATCGCCGGAATGCAGTGCGACACATTCCAGTGCAGAATTATTGCAAGAAGAAATTTGCTTAGTCACTCGCGAGACAATACTATCACTAGAAAATGAACTTTCAGATTTAGAAATAATAAAAGTACAAAAATATTCAGAAATTGACAATGAAATAAGTAATTTAAAAAATATAATTTTGTCAGGTTGGCCAAATGATAAAAACAATCTTCCCAATATATTAAGACCATATTGGGGTTACAAAGAGAACTTATATTTTGCTCATGGTTTAGTATGGAATGGTGACAGAATAATAATACCCAAGAAATTAAGACAAAACATTTTAAATAAAATTCACATTGGTCACATGGGCATCGAAAAATGTACGTTACTGGCTAGAAGTTGTGTATTTTGGCCAGGAATAAACAATGATATAAAAAATTTAATAAATAACTGTGGAGTTTGTCTAGTTCACCGAAAACAAAATCAAAAAGAGGAATTAATACCGCACGAGATTCCAAAACAACCGTGGTTAAAAATAGGAGTTGATTTATTTCAATTAAAAAATAAAAATTATTTGTTATTGGTAGATTATTACAGTAAATTTTTTGAACTTTCTGAACTGCACTGTACAACATCAAATTCAGTAATACATGAACTTAAAAATATTTTCAGCCGTCAGGGTATTCCTAAAATACTAATGTCAGATTTAGGTCCACAATTTTCGTCCAATGAATTTAGACAGTTTGCACTAGAATGGAATTTCAGGCATGTAACTTCGTCACCCCACTATCCGCAGTCAAATGGACAAATTGAACGAACGGTGCAAACTGTTAAGAAAATCATTAAGAAAACATCACATGATGGTACTGATTATCGCCTAGCTTTGTTAGAACTATTAAACACACCACTATCTGAAGGTATGCCCTCGCCATCAGAGTTATTACAAAGCCGAAGGTTGAGGAGTATTTTACCAACTGTTCCACATCTATTAGAGCCTAAAAAACAAAACAATATTCATAAAAAACTAATGGAAAAGAAGCAAGCACAAAAATATTATTACGATCGTTATACAAAAAATTTTGATAAGTTAGTAGTTGGTCAAAAAGTGTTAATTAATTTAATTGGTACAAAAAGGGTTCCAGGAATAATTGTTAAAGTAATTAATGACCGTTCATATCAAATCAGATTACAAACAGGTAAATTGTTGGTAAGAAACAGGAGACATATCATAAAAATGACGTCACCACAGGTACTGACTAATGACACGCCCCGCTACAGTTTTGAGTACGACGACTGTGGCGCGAGCGCAACAGCTGATCCCTTGCCTACTGATAATAATAACATTCCAGTTAATAATTATGTAACTCGTTTCGGCAGGACAGTGAGGCCGCCGATTAGATGGGGATACACTGAGTGACGCGACTCCACTAGCCCGCCGCGCACTAGATATAAAATGTATACCATATTGTCAAATTAAGATTATGCATGTATGAGTGTGTACCATAATTAATATTTAATTAATTAAAATTCAGATTTATAAATGTAACCAAGTCACTTTTCTTTCTGAAAGGGAAAGATAAGTTGTAATTATTTATTGTACATTTAGTATATTACATAGAAAGGTAATTACTACCTCATCAAAATATCAACTAGTTTATCTAGTAATAGTTAATGTTAGTTGTGTTGAATAATGTTGTAAATTAATATTCGCATGATTTATATTCTTAACTTATTTTTAGAAATGTAATAATGGTAATCTTCCATAATACCAAGCTATATCAGTCTATAGTTGTGGTTGTAAAACTTTACCATGATAATTCATGTAATTAAATAGGCCAATTTCTTGCTTTTATTTAATTATTAAGAAGGGAGATGTGATAATATAAGTTGTGTCGGTATTTGTAAAATAAATAAATGAACCAGTCATTGCTAGACCTTTGTGTTTGATTCACGCGTTCCCCTGCACCTGACAGACTTGTGTCAATGAATAACAACAGGAAACAAAAATAAAATATGGAAAGAAAAAGTGAGTTAGAGCGGCTTGAGAGGACTCTACAAGTGTGTCGGATTCCATGAGTATTTACAGTGATTTTGATACTTATAGCACCGAAGTAGTATATTATTGGGCATTCTACCCCACCTATCGTTCGCTTCGCTCTCGACCGTTCGCTGCGCTCACTTAGGTGTGGTAGAATACCCAATAATGTATTTGCGATTGCGATGGACACGAACCATTTTTTCGATTTATTAGTTGTCTTACTCAACGTTCGCGTTGTACTGTTAAACCCGTTTAAGAACGTATGAAAAAAATAAAAACAATATTAGTGCGTGTTTAAAAATATTACCTTGTTAACGTAATGTTAAGAAAGCTGTTCGAGTAGCTTAATTGTTTCATTAACCTCACACTAATACGCTTGTTATAATAATATGCATACACTGTCACATTTTTAAAGTATCGTGAATAAGTTTTCGTCAATTTGTTCAATGATTGTTCGATTGTTGGCTGTATTATTTGAACAAATTGATGAACACATATTTTGAAAATGTGATACTGTATGCATATTATTGCGATGTGACTGTACCTGTTGTATATTGAACAACTTTATACCTTTACCATATTACCAATACTATTACCAATACCAATACCTGAACCAAACTTTACCATTCAAAGATAAGGTCGACAATGAAAACACATAATAAAATTAACTTATAATATTTATTTTGTCCGAATAAAAGTGAGGTTCATCCTCAAATAATTTATCGGAGGATGTGACAAGTTTCTGCAACATCTTCCACTGGTCGGAGTCTCCCGTCGTCTGCAGCTTGAGACGCAGCAACGCCTTGCGCCACAGCTCCTTGGAGTCGGTGTCGGCGACGTCGTCCGCACGGTACACCTTCAGCTCCAGCACGTACTCGCCCTCGAAGCGCGCCGTACGTCGCTCCGTCCCGTTCGCCACCCGGTTCACGAAGTACGATGTTATACCGTCGATTGCTTCATGATCAGCACCGTGACTTAAACCAAATACGTCGTGCGTTTTCGGTTTTTTTCTGAAACAAAAAATAATAAGATGTTAAAATATATAATATGAAAAAATGCTGTTGGAGTTTTAATAAGAAATATAAAATGAGCAAATGCTGTTTGAAGGATTTAAATGAATACTTTGTTAATGTCAATTCATAAATTAAATTTACTGCAGACAGATTATAAGTTACTATAAGAACCGAAATGTTTGAAAGCGGATATTAGTAAAAATAAAATATGTGACTTACTTGATAACAGTATCGTGCTGTGCCGACGAAGAGCGCCGCCTCTGCTTGTCGCACCGGGCAGCCGACGATGTCGAAGCGGGTGCTTTCTTGTTGCGAGCGGGGGCGCTCGCTCTCTTGGTACACGACAGGGATTGCTTTGGGGGAACGACTTCATATTCAGAATCAGACCTGAAATTTCACGGTACAATAAAAAAAACGATATATTGACACGGTGCTTAAAAAAGAAAAACAGTTGGTAAATAAACTTTATTCAAATAAGCGTTAGTTTTTATCTGTTTCTATAATATCTTGCAAATAGATTTAAAAATTATGAACAATAAAATATTAGGGAAGAAAAAAAGCGATGGAATTGTAAATGGTAGAACTTACATTTTGATGAAAGTAGATTATTTTTAACGATGTGTTCAGCGGTTGACTAGTCTGGTGTAGATCCAGCGGTGGTGGCGAGTCGCAGCGACAGAGATTGCAGCAGGCCTCCGAAACTTGGTTGGCGGCGGCGGTTCGTACTGTCGTTGGTTGCATCAGCTGATGAGCGGGCGGATAGCGGGCAGCGATTCCAGCTGGCTTCCAAAAAATTTCTTCTTGTCGATGCACTTGTACGCAGAACTATCACGTACAACTTCCGAAACGGTTTCTGATGTTCTCAAAAAAATATTAACCTTTTATACCATAAAATCTAAATGTCCAGCTATGTCACGTGTGGTCCGCAAAAATTGCAACGTATATTAGTATATTATGTCCAACCAGTATAAACCTGGCCTCTCACGTAGACCAAGACTGAAAATTACGATAAACTTTGTTTTTTTCCAGCGAAATGACAAATTCAACAAAAATAAGTTTCAACCAGAGCTCATAAAATATAGCAATGTAAATTATTGTAACCTTTAAGTACCAGTTTACTGTGGTCCTCAAATTTTACAAACTTATTGATGCATGTCGAAATTGAAATTCAACATAAGAATTTAATTTAGTCGATATTTTTTTAAATGCAAACTATCAAATTTTGTATGTTAAGCATAATGAAAACATGTAAAACTGCTAATTCATAAAAACGTGAGTTGGCTGCCTCGTGTCGTTGTCCTCAATTTCGGAAGTCTTCAAAAGTAAGTAGGTATAGGTAATTCATTATTTCATTTAATTTTTTGTTTCCGTTGTGACAAGTATTCGGTAAATTAATTACCTCTTTGGTAAGTGGTTTTATTTAATAACAATAGATAATTATCAAAATTTAATCATGTTTTTTGTTTTCATCATTTGTTGATACCTTTTTACATGTATTTTATTCATTAATTTCAGATAACAAATTAAACGTTTAAGTATCTAATGCCATCTGGAAAAACGGGAAATAAGTACTTTGTCTAAATTTGGTTAAATCTAAATCTAGTAAGTACCTATATTCAAGTGTATAATTAAAGTTATTTCAAACAACTTTATGTAATTATTCAAAATTATTTTAATTTGTTACAGTTTGCAGCAGAATATATTATAACAGGATACAACTAGAACACTTTGTGGAAGATTATCTATTGAATCCTTTCAGTTTTTATAAAAAAGCAGATCTTTGTGAGTAAAATTACCTATTTTATATTTTACGTATTTATGTACTACTTTTCTGTTAAAATAATATATTTTTGTTGTTGTTTTAGATTGCGGTGCAGACATAAGCACAGATTTTATTTAAAACTACTTACTTTACGAAGGCCTAATATCTTATCAAGTAAGTGACTTTTTTAATATACATTTTTAAAATTTTACTCCATGATTTTAAATAAGTACTTATATTTTTTCTTTTTATTTTTTCAGCTTACAATAAGATTACTTAGCAAGGAATAAGAGATCCCGTGACATCCTGTGAGGTCCTGTGTGAAGCTGAGAATTACTGTCGAAAGAAGATCTAACATCCGTTACCGGTACGTCTTAAATTAGATATTTTTATATTTAGTATTAGGCGTTAGAAAGTCTCATCTTATATTTTTCTATTGAACCTATTTAGTTACGTTTAAGTAGTGTAATACCTATATACTTTAAGTACCCAACGCTACATTTGAGGGTTTTTGTCCAGTAGTGAAATTTCAGATAAATATTTCAATTTTAATTGTTTTTTTGTTTTCAAAAAGAACTCAAAATGCCTTTTTGCTCTGTTTGCAATATCGGTGTTAAAAAGAATCAATGGACTGGTCATTTACGTAGTAATAATCATAAAAATAATAGTACTACACCACTTTATGATAATGTTGAGATTATTAATTCTGCTTTTAAAGGTCGAATTGCTAGCTATAGATTTGTTGCATTGAATGATGAAGCTCGAAATTTACCATCACTTTTTTTAAATAATATTCGGAAACGTGTAGAATCCCTCATAAATCAGTCTTTAAAAGACCATACTTGTGTTAAAATTAATTTTGAGATTTTTGTGTCATTTCTTATGCCGAAAACCGATAAAGAAGAAGTAAAATCCTTTTTTACAAAAAATTATGTTATACATTTAAATTACAGTTTTAATAAATTGTTTGAAGAAGTTACACAAATATTATTGAAAAAAATAAGTGAATTTCAGGAAAGAGATAGTGGTTGGACGTTTTTAAATAATTCTCATCTTGAAGTTAACATCAATAAATTTAAACCCTTAGCTGGATCTAGTTTTATCAAACTGCCTAATTATTTGAGTAGAAAAAAGGCATTAATAAATATTCACAATAACGACAATTTTTGTTTCCTGTGGGCCGTGACAGCTGCTTTACGTCCTGCAAAAAAACATCCTGAAAGAGTTACATCTTATCCTCATTTTCGAAGTTTGCTAAATACGAATGATCTTAAGTTTCCTATTTCTTTTTCTGATATAGCTACATTTGAAACAAATAATCCTAACTTACGTATTTTCATTTATGGTTTAAGTAAAAATAATAGAGAAATAACAGGGCCATTATATAAATCTTTAAACAAAAGTGGCAAGCATATTCATCTGTTACTTTTAGAAAGTAACACATCAACACATTATTGTTTAATAAAAAATCTGTCTCGACTTATTAGAAACCAAATAACCAAACATCATGGGAAAATATACTTTTGCGAAGAGTGTTTATTATTTTTTCCTTCTGTTGAACAAGTCGATAATCATTCGTGTGGGGGAACAGTAACTGTTTTACCTGAAAAAGGATCTTTTATGTCATTCAAAAATTATGAACGGAAACAAGATATACCTTTCGTAATTTATGCAGATTTCGAAACAATATTGAAACCTCTGAAGGATGATAATGACGTAACAAGTAACACTGTAAAGCTGCAGCAACACGTGCCATCTGCCTTTGCCTATAACATTGTCTCTTCCATTGATCCAAATTTTACACGATTTAGAAAATACCGTGGCGAAGACTGTGTAGAAAAATTTATTAAATTATTACTTGAAGATGCATCCGAAATCTATAATTTATTAACCACAACAAAACCAATGATATTCACTCAAACAGATGCGCTTAATTTTGAAAATGCTTTACGCTGCCACATTTGTGATAATTTTTTGTGGAGTAATAAAGTCCGAGATCACTGTCACATTACAGGACAGTATCGCGGCGCAGCACATGCACATTGTAATTTACTTTACAAAATTCCTAAATTTCTTCCTATTTTCTTTCATAATTTATCTGGCTATGATTGCCATTTATTTATTAAAGAATTAGGTGAAATGAAAGGAAAAATCACAATTATTCCTAAAACGAAGGAAAAATATATTTCTTTTTCCAAATTTATTTCTATTAATGACCAAGAGTTTGTTCATGTTCGGTTTTTGGATTCATTTAATTTTTTAGGCGCGAGCTTAGATAAACTAGCTAAATCAATGTCAAAAGATGACTTTGTTTGTCTGCGACAACACTATCCTACTGAGAAACAGTTCAATTTATTAACTCGTAAAGGTATATATCCTTACGATTATATTAATTGTTGGGAACGATATGAAGAGACAGTATTACCAGCAAAAGCTTGTTTTTTCAATTCAATAAATAATGAACACATTTCTGATGAAGATTATGAGCACGCTTTGTCTGTGTGGTCAAAATTTAACTTGAAAAATTTAGGTGAATATACTGACTTATATTTAGAAACAGATGTTCTTTTGTTAACTGACATATTTCAAAACTTCCGAAAAACTTGTAAACGTCATTATAAACTAGATCCAGCATTTTATATAACGACTCCGAGCTTATCATTCGATGCAATGTTGTTAAAAACTGAAATTAAACTCGAGCTTGTTTCCGATGTAGAAATTATCAGAATGATTCAAAATGGTATCAGGGGTGGTGTATGTATGTGTTCTCATCGTAATGCTGTTGCTAATAATAAATACACCAATGACTATGACGAAACAAAGCCTGAAACTTTCATTGTCTATTTAGATTGCAACAATCTTTACGGTTTTAGTATGTGTCAATATCTACCTTACGCCAATTTCAGATTTTTAAACCAACGTGAAATTAATGATTTAACTATTCAAAATATTGCTGACGATAGTCCATGGGGATTCATATTAGAAGTTGATCTTTTTTATCCAGATTATTTACACAAAACTCATGACGACCTCCCATTTTGTCCTGAGAAATGTATTCCACCTGGCGGCAAAACTAAAAAGCTGATACCTAACCTGTATAATAAATATAAATATGTTATTCATTATATTCATCTCAAAAAATGTCTCGAACATGGTTTAGTATTACGCAAAATTCATAGAGTAATTACATTTAAACAAAGCCCTTATTTAAAAAAGTATATTGAATTAAATACACAACTTCGACAACAGGCTAAAAGTAATTTCGAGCAAGATTTTTTTAAATTATTGAATAATAGTGTTTTCGGGAAAACGTTAGAAAATAGTGAACATAGAGTTAACGTTCATTTAGTTAATCAATGGACAGATGTAAATAATAAAACAAAAAAATCATTACAGGCAGAGCGTCTGGTGGCTAATCCCTTCTTTCATAGTGCTTCTGTGTTCACCGAAAACTTAGTTGCGATACAAATGAAACCTGACCAAATTATATTAGATAAACCTATTTACATAGGTTTCACTGTCTTAGAGCTTTCAAAAAGTCATATGTATAATTTTCACTACAACGTAATTAAACCTATTTACAAAAATAATGTAAAATTATGCTATATGGATACTGATTCGTTTTTGTATTTATTATCTACACAAGATTTTTTCCTAGACTTAAAAAATAAGTTTCTTCGTTATTTTGACACTAGTAATTATAGCCTTCAGAACACTTGGAATCTACCACTCATAAATAAAAAAGTCCCTGGTCTTTTTAAGGATGAAATGAGGGGTAAAATAATAACAGAGTTTGTTGGATTGCGATCCAAACTTTATTGTGTTAAAATATGTGATAAAAAAGTAATAAAAAAGGCAAAAGGTGTAAAATCATCTGTTGTACGAGATCTTAATTTATGCGATTATAAAAAAGTTCTTTTTGAAAACGAAATTATTAAGAAAAAAAACATATTATTCAAGTCAATAAAGCATCAAATTTTTACACAAAGTGTAAATAAAGTAGCATTGTCTTCTAATGACGACAAACGATTTATATGCAGTGATAAAATACAAACCAGAGCATGGGGTAACGCCTCAACTTTTAACTGTGATAATGCTGATAACTAATGTAGCGTAGGTCCAATATGTGTAAGGTTGTTACACTGTAATTTTAATTATTGTTTAATATTTTGAATTTTGAGTTACATTGTAAAATTAATATTTCTCTATAAGTAAGTAGGTAATATATTTTTTTGTATTCTTGTAAGTATTAAATTTCATAGAGGTAACTCCTAAATATCTAGTCAGTACTATGTTCATAATAATAATCCATAGTTAAATACCTAGCAACTAAGCAAATTGTATTTATCGAAATAAAATAAATTATAAGTATATCTTTAAACTTGTGTTTGTTTTTTAATAATTTATTTTTTATGTCAAGTCAATGACCGGTTATGAAACGTAAGGTACCTACCAAACGAAGTATATTTTTTGCAGAATTTACATAACCTACATAAGCGCACTTATATTTTAAGACGCTTAGCTTGCAAATTACGAAACACTATTCTAAACAGCTAAATAACTTATTTTTTATTTGCTTTCATTGAGCAAAGACATAGTGATAGATTCTCGAAGTGGTAAGTTGATAAATACCTTTGTAAAAATATAAATACACCTTATTATTGTTTTTAATATTTTTTTTAAACAAAGCTTACAAATTGCCTATTTTGTTTTAAAGTAAATATACTTAGGTACATATTTGTTAATTCTCCTATCATTATTTTAGGTAATCATCGTCATGGTATATTGAAGTATAATACACTATTTTGATTTACAGACCATCCAACATGTCAACCGAAAACACATCAGTCATGTTTGAGCAATACGCGCAAGATCCATTGGCTAACTTCGATGAGGATTTCCCAGATCTAGCGAGACTGCAGCGGGAACCTAAGAAGAGGAAGCCCACTAAACGTAACGTACGTGAAAATGGCAGTCACAATACGCCGCCGAACAAAACGACTCGGAAAGAGATCTCATCGTACGTAATTAACAGACAGAACTGTCAAGGTTACCGCATGATCCGAATACAGGTGCTGGATTTGCAAACTGATCCTCCAGAATTAGATGGTGGATCCAACGATGTGGAAAACGTTGTAATGGAGGCGCAGTACATCGTGCGAAATAACGGATACGATGACGTCATGGAGCAGACGGAGGAGTTGATTGAAAAAATATCAGCAAAAATATGTTATAATAATTAATAAATAAGATAATAAATAACTCCCATTTTGTTTTTGTTGTTTGCCCAGTTGCTTAATAGTATTTTTTATTAATTTTAAATTTTAAAAGTTATACCTCAATTAAACTCAAAAAATTATTTAAAATGTTTATTATTATTTGATACATTTTGTTACACAAACTTTATCTTAATTTGTTTTTACCTTTATATTAACAGAATAAATTGAAAGCAGACATATTATTATCAAAATACCATTTTCTAATAAAAATCACATTTCTAAGAGCACACGATTTCGCATGATTAAAAATACAATGTTTCACATTTTTACTTTCACAGTAAATATCATACAATTTCACAAGACAAGGGCATCCTTTTTCACCCAAATCTATAACTTCACAATTTTCACACAGTTCTTTCACCCACTTTACTTTTTCTTGCCCTTTTGTCAAAATTTTTTTATTAACGAGATAAGGAAGTATTATACGTTTAAATTCTCGGTAATCAATAAATCCTTCACTCCAATATATGCCCATATGAGATTCAATCCATTTCACTTGTTTTTTCTCTTCTTTGGTTAAATTGTTAAACAAATACGGTGGTTTGATCAAAAAAGTTTGAGTAAGTTCTGTTGTTGCAATAGCTAATTCTTTTATAATAAATTTATTGTGCATTTAAATCCTTGCACGTCTACTATAATCATATCCGGTTTCATGATATTTTTTTCACGATGTTGCTGAGTGGTTTGTACTCTATTATACAATCGTTAAGAATAAGGCAATACGCAGAAGTTTGATCTGGTATTTCTTGCTCACTTTCTATTTCTACGCGAACATCAACGACTGGACCCGTTTTGATGTTTTCAGATTGTCTGGAACAGTCGATCACAAAAAACGGAGCTATCTCTTTAAACTCCTTTGCGTTTAATAAAGGTTCTGTGCGACGTCCGTAATACGACTGTTGAAAACGTGCGTATTGTTCATATAATAAAGCAATTCTGTCATTAGAAAAACTAACATTTAAATTTTCATATGGATAATAAACAGAATTTAGGTACACTCGAACGTCACGTAAATTACAATGATCAAATCTCGACATATCCATCAGACCATTATTTTTTCTACCAGTTTGAAGACCAACTATTACGTAACGAGGTTTTTCTATGTGTGAAGATGTTTTTATAGACCAGGTATGTTTTGTAGTTTTAGGTAAGAAAGGATATTCATAAAGATCCCAGTTCCTAAATGTTAATTGGAGAGACCTATCTTTGTCGAGTATTTTAAGCAAGTTTATTTTTTCTCTATCCGATACTTTTACATGCGGCACACGCCAGATGATTTTGTTTATTAGAATAGAATCAACCACCTCACCGGTGTTAAGTTGCACTGCATTCAAATTAGTGTTGCTACGGAGTAATATCAATTCATGTTTACAGTTTATTATTACTTTTTTATAATCTTCCGCAAACCCAAGAATATTACTCAAAGGAATAGAAACGGAGAAATTACCACTTTGAGTATTTTTAAACCCATCAATATCCCATCCCCAAGCTCTGGACATTTTAGATTCACTTTCATTCATAGATAATATAGATTTCATTGTTGTGGTAATGCCAGCGTTCTTAATTTTATCTATCTCGATACCATTTAACTCATAGCGTATGTCTTGGAACAGGAATAACATTGGATTATTAGTGAAATGAACGCTAGGAGCCAATTCTTTCGAATCGCGGCTCTTCTGCACGAGTACAGTTCCTTCCAGATACAATGTACTTGCTGATGGTAACACGTATAAGTCCTGTTGGTTGATAGGTATTCGTATTTCATCGTTCCTGTTGAAACTTGTTATGTAGGGTTTGTAAGAATGGTATTCAATACCGTCAACGGTATTATCATAAACAGGAGTTGATAACACATCTAAGATATTCATTTTAGTAAACCGATGGATTTCAGAAATTGAATATTTTCTTTGTTTAATTTACGAACGTTTTTATTTGTCCGTGTAACTTTGTTACTGGTCTTTTTACAACTAATAACTTTTGTTTGAATGCTGTGATATTTATTATAATCAATCATTTTCTTCTGAGATGTAGGTACAATTGTATTTCTTCGCCTCGTAAATTTAGCAAGTTGTTATTTATATCCAATAATCTTATTTGAACGTTATTTATTATATTTTGATTAACCGGAAAGTAAATCGCGTTTTTCGGTACTTCGATGATTCTGTATCCAGGAGGAACGTTAGGTGCAAACTCGTGAATTATATGACTTTGTTGGCCGTTTATGTATGAACCGCTCACTATGTCAACTCGCACCACGGTCGTAGACAAAATGTTGACTGGATATTCAGATACATGTAATTTATTTGCTTCTAAAATTTTATCACCGAAACCCAATAATCTCCCAATAGAATTTGGTTTTGTAAAATTTATATTTTTTGTACAGTATAAACTCGTCTTTAAAGTGTTATTGTTACACAGTAAATTTATGGTGGCGCCTTTAATGTTCAACTTTATAAAATCACTGATATCCTGTAACTCATACGCTCCATCAGGTATTTCAATAACTTCACTCTCATCGTAATAAAATTTATTATTTCGATAATCTATGTTTGGAATAGAATTAAATGTAGATAAATACAATAAAGCGCACTCATATTCGTCTTCCAGTTGTAGTGTTGGTGAATAATAAGTTGACAACGTGGAAGAGTTTCCGGTTATTGACAGCGTGAAAGACATTTTGCAATTGATATAAATTAAACAGAAACATTCGTTTTATAGTTTATTTAAAAAAATCATACAAAAATTTTAAACATAAGTGTCCACAATTTACAGTGTTAAATCTTTGGTGTGTGGTATAATTATAATAAATTTGACAATTATTGAAATATGATATAAGTTCTAAAGGAGGTTTTAAATCGCCGTAACTATCGAAATATTCACAGTAATTATTAATTTTGACATAAGCTACCCAATGTGTTCCTTCGTTGCAGGAATTATCTAAGTTGACTACACCACATTCATAGCGTTTGATCTTTTTCGGTAATGCGTCCCGCATAAATACACCCCGAAAATATGGTAAACCACGGGCTGCAGTTTTTATATCCACATCAGTGAGAGCACGATTAGGTAGCTTGGAATTTAGTTTTTTGAACAATCGACAAATAGTCCATTTCCCTTTTTATACGGTTTAATGTATAAACCTTTGCCAAGCTTTACAGATTCCATTGCTCTATTATGCCGCTCTGCTTCGCGTATATTTTGTTGGGCAGCTTTATAGTCATTGACTGTCTTAGCTATTCCAGCCGCTCCGCCTGCCAGCGAACCCAGCGCTGACAAACCAGCAAATATGGGTATCAGTGGTAAAACCCCACCTGTCTTAGGCAAAGGAATGATTCGAGGCACTTGTATTTGTTTACATTTAGGGTAAAGTTTCTTTGCTGCGAAATATGCTAACTTAGCTATATTTTTTGAGCCCTTGAGTTTACTTTTTTTTATATTCGAACGAATTTTTGAAATAAAGGACTTAAAGGATTTTAACCCAGCACCTGTTTTTAATTTGGTTTTCATAATTTTGCTAACTAACCAAGAAGCCATTTTTTCTCCTTTACCAGCATCCTTAGACTTAACTCGTTGTTTTGCCATATTGAGTAATTGTAAGTCAGCTTTATGTCGACTCGATATATCTAAATTATTAGCGTACGCTATATCGTGTTGTTTGCAAGCTTCGTCCAACTGGTTAATACCTTTGTCACCACGTAATAAACGTTTTTGCAATCGGGTTCCCGGTCCACAATAGTTATAACCCGGTAAATGTAATTCAAACGGTAAGTTATTTATAATACTATTGACAAGTCCGCCACCTTGCATTGCTTAAAGTATTCTGATATTTTTTTGAAGTAGTGTACAATTTATAATACGTTATTATATTTAAAATTCTGATATCAACGTATAAGATTTTTTCTCTCTATCCAACTATTTTCACTATTATCTAATCCAAGCCACTTAACATACATTTTATTGCCTCTTTTTTTCAAAACTTTTTCTACAAGGTAAATATCAGGAAAACAAGTCTTTTGAAGCTCTTGTTCATAAAATGCTCCTGATATTATTTGTTTTCGTTGATCTTCGATGTGGTAAGTTACTGGATTAGTATTGTTCACACTTGTAACTTTGAAAATTTCAGTGGACCAGTTAGGGGTGTAACCCTTTTCAAAACAATTCTTATATTTACTAACTCTTACATAGTCACCTATTTTAAATTTATTTTTCTTTGTTTTCGGTTTATTTAATAATACAAAACGGTTTCTTACAATACCTTCATTTTTTCTATTAACGTCTACCGGTTTCAACTTTATAGTGGTGTGTTTAGTATGATTATAACCATAAATAACATTTTCTAATGTTGAACCTATCCACTTATAATTACCATTTAAACTAAAAATTTTATAAAGTCTATTTTTTAATGTTTTTATTAGTCTTTCCACAATTGAAGCTTTTTTGGTAGAAAATGAAGAGTAATGATTGATCCTCAAAGATTTCATTAAAGACGAAAAATTTTCGTTGTAAAATTCAGTACCTAAGTCAGTTTGTAAGTTTTTAGGTTTACGACAACTTTTTTGCAAGATATCTTCAAATGCAGTTGTTACTTTGAGTTTAGTTTTCGTTTTTAGAGGAGCTGCCCAAGCATATTTCGAAAAGCAGTCAATAACAACTAAGATAAAAGTGTATCCCTTATTTAAGGTTTTTAATTGTTTTAAATCTATAAGATCAGCTTGCCATAAGTCATCGATGCCTTTCAGTATGACACGACGTCGAGTAAAGTTTTTACGCGCGGATCTATGTAATTCGTTAACCACTTGCTGCTTTGTCATTTCGCTTTATTTCACTCGTCTTGTCAGCATAAGCTTTCTTAATACTCTGATCCACGTAAGCTGTAGTCTTTGTTAATAAATCCTCAATTTTACTTTCTACCATTATTGTCATTACCCGTCTCAATTTTGCGAGCAGTAATTCAACTTCCTTTTTATTAGGTAAGTTATGTAATATTTGATCCACATATCCTTTATTGGCTGCATCGTCAGCTGTTACAGGTTCGATTACACCTCGAAGTCTGTTTTTTTGTAAATCAAAATCCCCGTCAGAATTCTTCAAAATTGTTTTCTCTGAGATATCAAACACATCAGAAAATCGCATTCGTTTATGAATGTGATGACCAAATTTATCAATGTTCATTTTTACGTCTTATGCTGTGTCAATGTGATACTTGAATGAAAAACTTAGTAAAAGTAATTATTATTTATTTTATTTGAAAATGAAAAAAAAAATTACAGTTTATTGGCTATTTAATGAAACCACCTTCACGTAATTCTTCAACAATCGATATTATTTCATTGTCCAATCCGGTGTTGCCAGCTTCTCTAGATGCGTATAATAACTTCAGTCGTTCAACTAATTCATTAGGATCATCCCAATATACATAGTCAACATTATTATTCCATTTCTTCAAAACCGATAGTCCTTTTCCTTTTGAAACAGGTTTCTCAGGGTTTTCAGATTGTTCATACAATCTAAACAGCGGTTTTATTATTTGCATGTATTTAACTCCCTTATTACTTTTTATTGGTTTTTTGACATCAAAATCTCGTCGATGAGCATTTGTAACTAATAACAATAATTTATAATTTTGCTTGTCCAATTCACTTATTATATTTAAATTTGGTGTTTTTTTAAATAACAACTCTTTCAATCCAGGTGTCAATTCATATGTGCTACCAGCTACGTTTATGACATTACCGTCTAAGTCCACTGACGCTGACCCTAACATTGGTTTTCCTTTTACAATTCTAATGCCAAAAGGAACATCTTCGAATGCTTCTGAACTGAGAGACCAAGATGACACATTTTGTTTTGGACTGTTATTAAAGTCAAGAGTTTTGAATGAGTCACCACTCTCATCTAAATCGTTATCAATATCTGGATCTGAAAATTCTTTTTCATTGAAAGGTAAATGCTCAGTTTCTTTGTCCGAGTCAAAGCCCTCACTTGTATTTTGAGAATAATCAATATCTTCCATTTCAGTTTTCCTATTCCTCGCATTTTGTGTTTTTTCTTTTTTAAATTTCTGCGGATTTTCACTTGAAATTTCAGTTTTCCTCTTTTTATGAGATACTATTTCATTTAAAGGACTAATTAATGGCTTAAATACGGTCTCTATATGTTTGTTATTAGTATCCTCAATATCTCGCATTCTTTGTACTTTTCTCTTCACAGCTTCTGCTGCATTAACGATTTGTTGTTTTAAAGATTTCTCCATAGTTTAGATGAAGCTTGTTTCTCTATTGATGTTAAGGTAAGAATAGTATATTATAAACAGAATTATGGTTTATATACTTGTAAAAATAAGTATTCAATCATTAAAAACAACAAATCGATCAAACCTCATTCGATAACACCCATTATTTTTTTGACAGTCTTTATTTATAACTAAGTAGTTGTAACGATCTTTCCATACTTTAGAACACATTTCATGAAAATCGTTCCAGGTCATATCAGTGCCAACATGTTCATCATACACATGTCTTAAATTAGTTTCATCCTGTTTAAATAAAATTATAAGATTTGCATTGTCTCGGATAAGTTGTTTAGGGACCTTACTATACGTTTGATTCAAATAAAATGAATCTATGTTTTTATGTCTACCCATTGAAAAGTAATCTCTAATATTATTTTGATTTTGACATGCAACGTCATCAAAAACTATTATTGAATTAGGTTTTGCTTCATGAGGACTTAAAACTTCTTCATTTCCACTATATTTTGAAAACGAGACATCTGGAACCAACTTCAAAACCTTTTCCAAAAATATATATTTTGGTTGTTGTAATGTCTTTGAATATACATATACATTCTTATACCTTAATCCATTTTTGTGTAATAATAAACCAACCACTAAATTAGTTTTGCCACAATTAGAAGGGCCACATATAATACATCTAATCGTATCGGGTAACAGTTTTCCGTGTCGGTCGCGATGTTTTTGCGTACCGAAACATAACGCTTCAACCTCAAGCGTTTCGGGTTGCTTAACAAATTTCATCGATGTGCGTTGTTTAAAACGGTTGCAATAAAAGTGAGAACGCAAACAAAATTATTTCCGTTTTATACAGTCTCTGTTGTATGATAAAATACTAAGAGCATAAAACGCAAACAAAAGAACGGTTCGTGTTCATCGCAATCGCAAATACATTATTGGGTATTCTACCACACCTAAGTGAGCGCAGCGAACGGTCGAGAGCGAAGCGAACGATAGGTGGGGTAGAATGCCCAATAATATACTACTCACCGAAGACTTATTTTCAGAAATTTCAAATAATTTCACTGAGGTAAGACCTAAAGAAAACAAAAAAGTTGAACAAAATTGGGAGTTTGAAAAAGAGAATAGGGGACCAAAGGATAGAGAACAATAGAATGGAGAACACGAAGTTGGAGAACAAGAGAATAGAGAGCACGAGGACAGGGAAGAAAAAGAGACTAGAGAACACGGGGATAGAGAACAAGAGAATGAAGACCTTGAGAATATGTTTTGAAGAAGATAGACCGAGGTTCACTTTTCAAAACCCCTGTATTATTTTTATGTCAGCAATCTTAGCCGTCTCGTTGTGCTCATCTTTTTGTATCAGCACACCCATTTGTGAACATACACCCTTCCAGTCATAAATATCTTCAAAGCATAGCTCATTTACCCGAAATGGTTCACTCTTTTTGCGTGCTGCCTTAATTGCACCAATAAAAGCATCTGGGGTGTACATTGGTCCGCTTTTCAATTGTCTCTTTACTTGCCTTTCAGTTTGAGAGTGAGTTTGAGAGTCACCATCATTTTGGGTATGACCTTTAATGAGGAATTTGTGGGTAATGGATCTGATATTTTGAAGCTTTTGCATGGCAAACAAGTACATTGCAATCATATATTTATTTTTTTGCTGTCCAGTGCAGTTATTAGAATAAAAGATAACGTCTATTTCCTTATCAAGTTCAGCACGATCAATACTTTCTAAATATTTATAAATACAAGTCCCTATCTCGTTAACTCCTCTGTGAGCATTAGACTCATCCCACACATAACAATCGACAGTATTTTTGTGAAGGTCGTATACGGTTAAAATCAAAACATTAAGCTTCGATTTGTAATAAAATACTGATATTTCTCCTTTAGGACATTGATGCACAGCTTGTAAATCGTAAACAGCAAATTTAACATTCTGGTTAGCTTTATCTTTTCCTTTTTCAATCCGCGACAGCTCTTTTTCCGCCTGATGTCTATCATAAGCTTCTTTCTTCAACTCTTTCTCTTCCTCTGAACTATTTTTATATACTTCACAAACCTCACATGTCTTTTTTTGGAGTAAAAATTAAATATTAAATTCTTGTGTAAAAATGCGGTAAAAAAGTATGTAGCTTCCATAGCCAGATCCATTTTGTTTGCACTGATCCACATAGTCTTTATGAAGATCAGCCACAGTTTTGCTTACATCAATATAAAGCTTACTAGAGTTTGCTCGCGTATAATGTGATTCTACCTTAGGTATCTTGTTTATAAATTCTTTATTATCCGTTTTTATGCTCTCATCTACTTTAGGCTGATTTCCATGACATCCCCGGTTATCTTTCATATCAGAAACTTAGTCTTAGTCTAAAAATTAGTCTCTTTATTTTTCTTGCTTAAAGCTGTAGATATTGGGCGGCTGTTAATACCCAAGGTGTTCATGAAAAATAGCTTACACACTCTTATTTTCGTGCCAGAAACAGTGAAATGAAATGCGTTATTTTTTTCTCGTTTAGGTTTAGCAATGTTTCCATCAGGATCAACCTTCACATAACGGTGTTTTGGCTCGACTGCGTCTACAGAATTTGATATGAAAGTCCATTGTTTTTCAATGTTGCCCAAGTCCCAATAGTCTTTATTAATTTTCTTCTGAACAGACTCATTTATATTTTTCCCACATTCAAACTTACATAATTTTTTACAGGCCCCTTTCACTAAACGTTCCGATACGTTTTTATTTGTTTTAATAGTAACATATGACTTCCCGCTGTTTCTTAACCTTTTTATAATATTTTTATTCCAATTTTCTTCGTTTCTTGTACGCTTTCGACCTTTTTTCTCTGGACTCTTTATTTCATTTTCTGAACTGGCTAAGTTATGTTGTGCTGTAGATGAAGCTGAATGAGATGAAAGAACTGGGGTATCCGAGATGTTATCTACTCTATTTACTTCAGTACCAGTGACGGGGTCTAAAGATACCAAATTACAATTATCATTATTAACGCATTCATTTTCGTCACTGGTACTTTCTATACGAATATTAGGTCGATACTGATGGGAAAAACCTTCCATTGAATTATCTGTTTCATCGTAAAATGACGAACTAGACGATCTTTTAACGAATGAATTAATCATGGTTTCAAATGTTGTAGGTTAGCATTGGTGATGTTCTCTCTCCTATTAGGTTGCTCTTCATCGGAACTATCAACAGGCAAATCAGGCAAAATCATAAAATCGGGATCTCTTACAGAATCGTCCGAGTCCTCATAGAATGATGAACCGCTCGTACCTGAGCTACTTGAAGAAGAACTAGAATCACGATGTCGAACTGCAACATTAAGACTATTTCCGGACCCTTCATTTTCATTCTCATCCTGTTGTGTACTGTCGACTACGGGTGCTCCTCCTTTCTTCGTATTTATTTCAATATTTAGTAAATCTAATATTTTCCGGCCTCTTGACTCCATCTGCAAAAATAAAAACAATATTTATTAACAAACAACGACAGATTACAGCAAATTTTTACTTAGGTAACAAAAAATGTTATTGCAGTTTTTTATTTTATTTATCATTATAACGTTACAATACGATAAATTTTTCGCCCTTTACAATACCTTTTCAGAAACAGTGTGTTATATAACAAATATTACAGTTATACAGCTATAGTTTTAATTTTGTTTTATCATCTACGTCATATCACAAATTAACACACTAAAAAAACTATTTTTTGCAAGAAATGTTACATTAGTAATATGTTAACACAAAATCCTTCAAAGAAATTTCAGCAAAACCGCAATATATCGTTATATCACTATTTTGTTATAAAATAATATTAGCTTTCATTACTTACCTTAACTGCAAAAATGCGATATTATTGAAGATCAAACGAACTTACCTGGAAGTGAAGTTCGATCCCAATTATGCGAGCAGCTTCTTTCGACGCGTTACGGTCAGGATCAAAGTTAATGCATTTAGAAACAACAATTTTATTGAATATCGGGAACCACGGTTGTGTAGGCCAATACGGAACTACAATAACACCATCTGCTTTCTCATTTATTATTTTTTGTAATACTTTAAGGATTAACGCAAATGGGGGGAAAGCATAAAAATACATATCTTTCCAAGACACTGTAAATGCATCAACTGCCCATGCGTCTGGATCATTGGACCAGCTTATGTAGCGGGAACATTTTGCGTTACAACGACTTGCAAATAAGTCGATGTGAAATTCACCAAAAGCGTGGACTATTTCTTGAAAAGCTACATCATTTAATTCCCATTCGGTATCATTATATTTTTACGCGATAGGGTGTCCGCTTCATAATTGTCCTTGGTATTAATATAGGAAGCAAAGATATGTATTTTTCGCTGTTCGTTCACACCATTTCCATATATTTTTAGTTACATTATGTAAATGTTGGAACTGTACACTACCCATTCGATTTATGCACGATATTGTTGTGGTATTGTCGATTCGCAATAAAATTTCTGTATCGAATAAATGTTTAGCAAAAACCTTTAACCCGAAAAAAGCTGCCTTAAGCTCCAACTCGTTGATATGCAAATTAGATTCATCTGATTTCCAAAAACCAAATGATTTTTGTCCATCACAATATGCGCCCCATCCAGTTAGAGAGGCATCAGTAAAAATTTCTAGTTCGAAATTATTAAAGCGAATAGGGCTATATGACATATTTATTTTATTTAACCACCATTGTAGGTCTTCTTGCATAACATTAGGTAATTGAATGACTTGTTCGTAAGACGGGTTATTAAGTAAAGCTAAGTATTTATGACTTTCGAATAGCTTTGTATACATCCAGGAATATTCTACTGCTGGACAAGCAGATACCAACAATCCAATTAATCTTGCAAAATCACGCAATTTACATTGCTGAATTTTAGTGAATTCTAACTATTATTTACTTTTAATTTGAGATTTTTTGTCATCTGGTAATTGCAATATCATTTTTTGAGAATCGTAAACGAATCCTAAAAAATTACATCGTTTACTTGGAGAAAGACTACTTTTTTCACGATTTATAATAAAACCTAGAGATTCCAGTAAATTTATAGTTGTGTTTACATTATTTTGGCAGTCTATTTTTGACTTCCCAAAGCATAAAATATCGTCTAGGTAAATGACTGATGTTAAGTTTTGAGTTCTCAGACATTCCATGACCGGTTTTAACAGTTTTGTGAAAACATATGGGGCCGTACATAAACCAAAGGGTAGGCAGGTAAATTCATATAGGCAGCCACAATAATTAAAACGCAGATATTTACGATCAGATTTGTTAACACTAATTAGAAAATAAGCATCTTTTAAATCGATCGACGCCATGTAACAGTGTGGGGTGATTAATTTTGATGCTGTTCTGTAGTCTTCCATTTTAAAATGGGATGGTTTTATAAACAAATTTAGTTGTTTAATATTTAAGATGAACCTTTTATCGCCATTTGGCTTTGGTACAAGAAATACACTAGAAATGAATTGTTCACTATTGTGACTGCATTTACGAATCGCATTTATGTTTATGAGAGTATCGATAGATTTCTTGGAATGAATCATTTCTTCATGAGATTTAGGATAAACCGATGGAATATTATTTTGAAATGGTTGTGAAGTAAAAGGAATTTTATATCCTTCTATCCATGATAATATAATTGGATCATTTGTTATGCGAGTCCAGTAATTGATAAAATATCGTAAGCGACCAGCATATTGTACCTCTAATAAAGGCGATGGCGGTGACGAAGACTCGTTGCGTCTGGCTACCGGCGGCGTGCTGTCCGACGTGGCAGGTCCCGCGTTGGTGGCGGCGGGGAGCGCTCGCGCGGCCGGCGCTGCGCCGGCGCGCTGCTCGCTGGTGCGCGCGCTGCAGCCGTTGTCTTCCCTGCATCCGGCCGGCCTGCCGCTCGCTGATGCAGGGGCTTGAAGTTTGACCGATTTGAATTCGGGTAGCCCTTGTTAGGAAAATTATTTTTATTAAACTGGGTTTTTTGAGGCGCTTTTAAAGCTTCTCCAGATTTCTGCACCATCTGAGCCGCTTTTAATTTATCAGACATGTTGTCTCCAAATAAAAACTTGTCCGTAGAAGAACTCGAAAGAGCATCTTTGAGTTTCGAATTTATAGAAGTGATAACGAACTTTCGTCGGGTTTTGGTCTCCAAAAAATGCATATCACACAGCAATCTACAGGCATCACTCAGCGGTTTTATTATTGTCTGTCGTAATACCAGTGCACTAGCGTCTTGGTTTGACACAACCGTATCTAAAGCACGTGCCAGTGCGGAAACTGCTACGCTGACCTGTTTTTGTCTGGCCATGAGAGAAGCATCGCGCTTGACGAGTTGCTCAGCGAGGGCTGCTTTTGCTTCTGGATTCAGAATAGGTGGTGTAAGAAGTTCGCAGTTGCTGGGAATTAAGTAGTCTTTCACGATTTTGTCTTTCGTCTCTTTATTGAGACCTTTCTTCAAGATCTCTTGCCACCTGCTAGCAATATCGTTATGAATTGGCGCTCCAAGGGATGTTTCTGGCTCTGGAGCATAGCCAAGAAGTAACAGGATATCCTCATCTAAAGGTATCTGTACAGCCTCTTCAGCCACAGCTGTTTCAGGAGTTGTTTGTGTGGCAGGAACTGATATTGGTTGTCCGTTAGATGGCGGTGGCGATGCTTCAACACGCGGCGGTGACGGACATGGAGATGCCAAGTGTGAGATCGGTGAGAACGGCGCACCGGATGACGGCCCTGGCAGCTGATCTTCACTAGGTGGAGGAAGTGAACCATCATCTTCCCATGGCATATCCTCAATGGTCGATACTGAAAAAACAAAATGTTCTTTAGTTTTTGTATTGATAGCAAAAGCCCAAAAATGGCGGTTGCGTATCGTAAAATATTAAATGATGATTAAAACCCAAATATTTGGTAATAACGCATCAAGTTTGCCTATTAAGACGGTAAAAGCCCAGAGATGGCAGATACGCATCAGACATTTTCGAGTTTTAACAAATTTCATGGAATTTGCTAAAGTAGGTAGATAGGTTACACTTACTGTTTGATTCTTCGTTCAATACGGTCTGTTTTTCCCTTAACTTTTCTTCCAACTTCGGTATAAAGAATTTATTCTCATTAAGAACAATATACAGTTCACTTAACAATGAGATTTAAAAATATTACAAATGTGTACTTAAATAATAAACAATCAGTCGGCATGCAATTATAATTAAAGATTTACAATTTCAAAATTATTAAATAAGTAATTTAACAATGTACTAGGTTCTTTTAATCTAATATAATATAGAAACATTATTTATGTAATGTTATTTTAATGTAAGGACACATCTTTTTAGTGGGTATTATATAGATATTATTACCTATAGTTTTATATTTTCAGAAACATAATTTATAAAATTTATTTTTAAAAATATTTATGCTACTACTGTCCTTTATATCGTCAGGTAGAGTGTTAAAAAGGTGTGCTCCTTCAAATATTATTGTCTTTTTGCCGTATTTTTGTGTTCTGGGATGTGGTAATGATATTTTATTGTTTTTTCTTAAATTGTACTTAATTTTTCTTTTATCAAATGTAATGGAAGAATGTATAGTTTTAGTAATATTTTTTTTAATGAGGATGCATGTGTTGTACGTATATAACTGAGAAAGATTTAATAGTTTTGTTCTTTTGTAAAGCTCGATCGTGGGAGTTAAGCGATTGTAGTGGAAAAGTACTTTGATGAGTTTATTTTGCGAGGTCTGAAGTTTTTTAAGTGTAGTTTTGGATGCAGTTCCCCATACTTCAATGAGGTAGTCCAGATGCGATTTTACGAGTGAGTTGTATATGAGGCTTCTGATTTTATATGGCACACAATTCGATATTCTGCGCAACGCCCCTGTTAATGATGTTAGTTTTGATCGCACATGGTCAATGTGCGACTCCCAAGTGAGTTTATTATCCAAACGCAGACCCAAGTACTTTTCTTCGTTTGAGCGGTGTATCACAGTGTTACTGAGTTTGAGGGGTGTGAAATCAGTGATCTTCTTGTTTTTAGCACTAAGTATTATGTATGAAGTTTTTGTTGCATTTATGGTTAGTAAATTGCAAAGGAACCATTCATTCAGCATGTCTAAATCATTTTGAGCTCGAGCTGTTATTTCGCGAATGGAATAGCCAAAATAAAAAAGGCACGTATCGTCTGCATATACCGTTAGGTCACCGGCTAGTGGAACGTTTTTAATATTATTAATATAAATGAGAAAAAGCCATGGTCCAATTATTGAGCCTTGAGGTATGCCGCATGAGATTTGTTTCAAACTGCTGCAGAAGTTACCAATCCTAACAAGTTGTTGTCTATTTGTCAGGTAAGATTTCATCATGTCTAAGGCTGTTTCAGTAATTCCAATGTTGTTTAATTTAGCAATTAACTTAGTATGGCTTACGGTGTCGAACGCTTTTTTAAGGTCAATAAACAGGCCTAGTGCAATATGTTTTTGGTCTATATTCGTTTTTATTTTAGTGACTAAATCGATGGTTGCTGATAGTGTGTTAGATTTTGGTCTGAACCCATACTGTTCATCAATTAGAAACTTTTTGTCATTTAAGTATTGTTCTATCCGTGAAAGAATTATTTTTTCAAATATTTTTGACATTACTGGAAGTACAGATATAGGCCGGTAATTGTTGGGGTCAGATTTATAGATCGGACTAACTTTAGCAACTTTGAGACTATCAGGGAATATACCTTTGTCTAGGCATTTATTGATGCAATTTGTTAGTTCTTTTCCTATTATAGATTTTATGCATTTGATTGCTTTTGTACTTATTCCATCAACTCCGGTACTTGTGTTATTGTTTAAGCCATCAATTATCCTAAGGACTTCATCTATTGTACATGGTCTCAGATGTGATAAAGTAGTGTCGTGTTTATAGTCATTTTTATACACTAATGTGTTAGTAATACTTGTGTGATAATTACTAGGAATGTTTTTTGCCAAGTCACTGCCAATTGATGAGAAAAAGTTGTTAAAAGTTTCGCAGATTTTATTGCCCTGTGTTACTGGAATTGAGTCAATAATTAGCTTTGGAGGATCACAGGTTTTGTGTATTTTATTCCGGGCTAATGTGTCTATGAGTTCCCACATCTTCTTAGGACTACTTTCACATTTTTTAAAAGCCTCAAAATAGTACTTTTTTTTTGTTTTCTTTATTATGTCTATTGTTTTATTCTTTTCATCTTTAAATTTATTTTCCAGGTCCTTATTTTCAGTGTCTTGTTTATAGGTTTACCACAGTATGTTTCTTCTATCTATTTGGTTTATGATATTTTTATTGATCCAGTCTTTCTGTGGTAAATTTAATATTTTTGTCTTGGGGATCTTGTTAAGTGTGATATATTTTGTTATAGTAGTCTCCAGTTCCATATACTCATTTTCGTCGGTTGAAATATTGACATCTGATAGGCTAGAATAAAGTCCTTCGTAGTTTAGGGCTTCGTAGTTTAGACGGGGATTCTTATTTTTAGATGATTTTAGTATTTCCAAAAAGATCTGTTTATGGTCCGAGAGGGAGGAGTCTATCAGCGAAAGTGTGTATTTTTCCCCTTTCAGATTTGAACAGACATGGTCCAGTATGGATCTGGATGAATCAGTGATTCTTGTACAGTGTTCGTTATCAATTTTATTCAATAATTCGTATCCAGTCTCTTCTAGCACGGTCTGGTATTCTTTAGTGTATTTGTTTGGTTCTAATAGATTGAGGTTAAAATCTCCGAGGACAATACATCTGTTCCGTTTCTCTAATTGTTCTGTGTAGTATTTTAAAAAAATATTTATATTTGTGTCTACTGGTTTATAAATTCCACCAACACTTAAAGAATATTTACTTAAAAATATCCATAAGTAGTGGTTTCCATTTTCCGTGAGGTCCTCCGTTACTTCATATTTAACTGTATGATGTATAAAAAATGAGATTCCTCCTCCGGGTCTATCCTTTCTGTAATTATATATGTGGTCATAGTTTGGCAGTTGGTATTGCCTAGCATCGGTTTCGGATTTTAGCCATGTTTCTGTAAAAACGATGATATGTACAGGCGACGGAAGGGCTTTTATGATAATTTTAATTTCGTCGAATTTATCTTGTTTTCTTATGCTTCGTATATTAGCGTAAAATATTTCCAAAGAGTTTATATTGGTGAGTAGATCTTCATATTTTTGTATTATATGGTGTGATATTGTTTCGCTTCTGATTATAGGTAATTTTGTATGGTTTATTAGTTTTTTTGGTTCTTTTTGTCTTGCATAATTTTGGGTATACCTTGAATGTACTTGATTATAAGGTTAGTTTCTCCATTTGATTCCCTGCGACTGAGTTCCTCCTTAAGGCTCAAGAAATGCTTTTTTTGCGCAACAGTTTGGTCCGGATAGATGCGTGAATTTTCTGGTAGTTTTGTTTTATTTTTTAGCAGTAACTTAGGAGTTTTGCTTGACTCAAAGAATATTTTAATAGGTCCATTGGAATCTGGTTTATATGTACCTAACCTCATTGTTTTAATTGGTTTTGGGCAGTCTGTAGTCACGGTATTCAATATTTTTACTACCTCATCGTAATCATATTGTTGTCTGGCGGCAATTTTTTTTTTTTTTCCGTATTTTTTCTCGAATTCTACTCTCACTTTGCTCTCTTTTTCTTTTCTTCCCCATGTTGAAAGTCTGTGGCTCGTAGATGAAATGAAGTTTAAAAGAAGGTTGAAGTGACGACGACGTGCGAAGGCTTCGGCACGGAAACACAGAATGACGAGCTAAGTGAAACAGTAGTAGTGGGAATACGAGTGGGGATGTAGGAGGGGACGACACAGTTTATAAAGACAGTTAAAAAAAAAAAATTTACTTACCCTTTTAAAAAATCCGTGCAAGGCTAGAGCGTGGCAACGCAACTACAATAAGTAAACACATCCTAAATCGCAAAGAAAGAAGCTGCGAAGCATAATCGTGTTATCACGTTTTTGTAGAAATCCGGGAGCACCTCACTCTTCGACGGCCCGGTCGCAACTGACTTGTCTCACTGTTGAAGTGAAACACCTGGAAAGGTGAGACAGCACGATAACGTCACATTTGCCGTTTCTCTACCGAATTACCTACTTCTAGTAGGGATAGAAAATATTGCGTTTTTGCAGAATAAAGTGCGCAAGATGGCGAATTTAATAATGTAATTTAAAAAAATTGTATTTTCCGAAATATAACGTTGTTGTCGCAAACAAGCGATATTTTTAACGTTTTTTGTATAAAACCTAAACTTATCACGTTTTCGCTGAAAAAAAAACAATACTTTTCGTGCAATATTATCAGATATCACGTTGTAGTTGTGGGACATTTTTCTGAAATTGGGTTTTTATATCATTAAAACACAATAGTTTCAGCAAAAAATATCTTTTATATTTATTATTTATCGTTAAAAACCCTTATAACTTAAATGAAAGACCTAAAAAAGTATTTGAAAATAATTTTGCAATAATAGAAGATTTTTTCCTACAATAAAAATTACACATTATGTACAACTTATTTGAAACCTAAAATGTTGAGATATGACGTATCAATTTCTTACGATTATTGTGCCAAACAGCCCCCTACCGCTTGCGCCGAACACCTGCGCGCCCTGTTTCGAGCCCCTTTCTACCTGCGGTAGAGCGGTGGGGAGAAGTTATATTACAGGGCGCGCTTGGCGCCTTGCTTCAGTTTACTCAACATGCAGTTATATACAGTGGCGTGCCTAGGACCTAAGGCCAGGGCAAGCCTGAGATCCTTAAATGAACTTTTTTTATTCAATTTTGTAACCGATCGTAAAAAAACTGTTTTCGTACCTAGGTAAGTACCTAGTTTCGTTTTCAACATTTGTCTTTTCTTCTTTTAGCACTATGTTCATTTTAGGCGGTCGGGTTGGGAATATAAGAACGATGAGTAGATATATCAAAGCACACCAAAAGTATGTATACTAATACTAGACATAATTATATTCATGTCATTGACAAAAGCAGTTTGTTTGATTGTGTGAAAGAATAGATATCCTCACTCTTGCTCTGGTTTGAAATGCACAAAAACCACTAAGAAAGAAGGCACGTGAAAACTAAACGAAAGCTTGTTAATCAAACCGCCTTTCTTTATGCAAAAAAGATTTTATTGCATTATCTTAAAAAGTTGGTGACTTACTTAAATACGAGGTTGGCTTTTCCAAAACGATACTTCTTTTCATAAAACTCAATGAATTCACTTAGCGTCGTTGATCAAAATTATTTACACATTTCAAACCATCACAAGGCACCACGGCCTCACTATCACTGCTCATTTTCGTAACGAAAGTCAATTTATGACAATAAATCTATGAAACAAGCAAAACTTTTCATAAACACAAAAAAAAAACAACAACAATGCCCGAGTGGCTGGCCACTGATAAATAACTTGAAGTTGGTCGCAGTTCGCAGTCCGTCCGTCTCGCAACTATACTCATAGGCAAACCTGGCTTAAGTTTTCATACAAACTGCTGTAATTAGCCGACCAAATTATGATGGTTTTTAGGTAATTTCTCATACATTAGAGTAGTACAAAAGCAAGCCACATAAGAAGCCAATGAGTGGGAGCGAAACAGAATATATACGTAATCTTAATCCGTTTTACTTGGCATGTTCATTTATAGATGGCGCGCTTTTTTGGTTCATAAAAATGTACAGATTTTGCTTTTTTTTTGGCTTGGAGTCTTAAATATAAAATCTTTAATTATTTTAGAAGAGTAAATTGTGAAATGAATTTGTATTAGGTGTTTTGATATTTTTGTAAGGCAAGCCCGGCTTTTGGGCTTGTATGGACGTACCGCCACTGGTTATATACTTAGGTTTCAAATAAGTTGTACATAACATGTTATTTTTATTGTAGGAAAAATTCTTCTATTATGTACGACACTTATTTGAAACCTAAAATGTTGAGAGGTGTTTATAATCGCATGGTGATCAATATAAATAGACCAACTGTGATATAAAATATTTTATTCTTAGATTGAATAATAAATTATAATCAGCAAAATCAACTACAAATACATAAACATTAGAAATACTAGTTATAGCATAAGTTCAGCAAAGCATAAAATCAATTAATTGGATTGAAAACAGAAGCCATGGAAGGCACGTTTGCGTCCGGTGGTTGAAGCAAAGGTTTCCGGTAAAATTAAGGCATCGTGTTGCGACTCCTCCAGTTCCCTCTAGCCAAAATGTCCTCGATGTTGAATTTTTCAACCCAGTTCAGGGAAGCAACAGCAGATCTAATAGATTTAGCAGAATCATTAATACCAGCGTCTTTAAGAAGTGTACGTATCCAACCACCAATAATAGTCCTGCTTGCAGCTTTAGCAACACCTGTTGTTGAAAGAAAAAGGTTAGGTATATTATTCGCTTCGATTCGTCGTTGAGACGATAATCGTATGACTTCCTTTATCCAATAAACTGGATCTAAATTTCTATCTAAACCAGATAGTAACTGCCAACCTGATTGTTGAAAATTTGGTGTATCTGTTTTAGAACCATACTCAGGCCAAAACGTTATTTTATCCTCTTCAATAATGCACTTGTCAGAGGATATTGACAAAAGTGTCAAATCATGAACTCTTGTACCAGATGCTAATAAAAGTAAAGTAGCGCAACGTCGTGAGGCTTGAAAAAGAGAGATAATAGATGGAGTATTTTTCTCTAAATAAGTAACCAATATTTGTGGGTTCCAGATTGGTGGTTTTTCAGGTTTCACTGATTTATTAGCTATACCTTTCAAGGCTTGTTTCACTAAGGTATGACTGCCGAGATCTCTATCTAGGTTGGAAAATTTTGACACTACTGACTTATGAACGAGAATAGTTCTATAAGCTAAGCCAACTTCAGTGTGCAGGTGAATAAGATATTTTGCTAACAGTTCCGGAGAACAACCTTTAGAGGAAAAATTGTTAAGCTTACACCAAGAAAGCCAGCGATCCCAGGCTTGTTTATAGGTTTTCAACGTAGAAGGTCTCCAACTCGCTTCTAGAACAGATTTCTGAGTATTAGACCAGTCTTTAGTTAAATCTTGCCACCCCGACAACGCCAAGCCTCCAAGATCAGTTGACGAATCCATGGCGGGGGTCTGCTGGTTCGAGTATCCACTAGTACACGGCAAAGATTCTTGATCGTGTAAGGTGCTGCCGTTGCTCGTTTCTTGAATTCTGTCCTCCAAAACACGTTTTTTCCATCTCGGTCAAACTATGATGAACGTCCCCGTGGCGGTGTTTAGCTTGGGCAGGACTTGTGGCATGAGACAAGGAGGCGGAAATACCCATGCTAGACGAAAATGCCATTTCCTGCTGAAAGCGTCTAAAAAGCTCGCATTCTTGTCTCTTATATCCCAGGAAACGTAGCTCGGGACCACATGAGCGTGACCGGAGGCTAGAAGGTCTAATTCGTAAATACTTCATTTCTTGAAAAATTTTTGCGTTGCAGAAGGGAGAAGGTGCCATTCTGCCTGTATTTTGTTCCTGGACAAACAGTCCGCTATTGTGTTGAGTGGTCCTGGAAGATAGTGTACAGACAGCTGTATCTGCTGGTTTTCTACAATGTTGTAGATCTTTCTTGTTATGTCTAACAGAATTTGGGAACGAGTTCCTCCTTGTTTCCGAAGATAAGCAACGGCAGATACATTGTCGCTCTGAATGAGAACCGTGGATTTCTTTAAAGTGTGTTGGAATTCTTGCAAGGCAAATAGAACAGTTGTCAGGTCTCTGGCGTTGCTGTGCATTTTTGCTTGTATCTGGTTCCAAGAGTCTGCTAGATGAATGCCGTCGACATACACTCCCCATCCTGATTCCGAGGCATCTGTCACGATATAATGTGACACAGGATCCGGCCACAGCTTGCTTGTTTTTGTCAAGTTCTTTAGCCACCAAGTCATGTCGCAACGGGCGTTGACTTGCAATTTGTCCACCTTCTTCTCCTTTAGAAGAGAGTTGAGTAGAATCTGTATATTCCGTAGGTTTAAGTAGCCCAGCGGGACGACGTAGGATACAAAGTTCAGCATTCCGGTCAACGTCTGTAGTTCCAAAACATTCCAGGAGTCTTTTCTTAGTGCTTCTTGTAACAGCAGTCGTGTTTTGGTGATCTTCTTCGTCGGAAGAGATTTCAAATTGTCCTTCGTATCCCAAACAATGCCCAGATAATCGATCTGCTGAACAGGGACTTTGGAAGATTTTTCTCTGTTTATGACCCAACCCAAAGTTTTCAGAAAGGAAACAGCGGTTTTGAACTGGTGAGTTAACTCCAGGGGATCTTGGCTTACAAAAAGAAAATCGTCCAGATAGACAATTACTCGCATACCGAGCTCTCGTAGTTTTTGCGTCATCCAGTTGGATAGAGTGGCGAAGGTTCGAGGAGCGCTCGACAGCCCAAAGGGTAGGCAAGTCATTTCGAAAGCGTTTTCGTTGTAAACAAGTCTGAGATATCGGCGATGTTGTGGGGCGATCGGTATATGGAAATACGCTTGTGAGAGATCTATTTTCATCATCCAATCCTGAGACTGAAGGAATTGCGGCAGGCGATGCATGTTGATGAGTCGAAATTTCTTGTCTTCTATGTAATAATTCAGGTTCTTTAGATTGAATACAGGCCTGAAAGTTTGATCCTGTTTTCGCACAAGAAATAGGTGAGAAATGAAACCTCCGCCCAGGCTGGCATCTTGCAGCACGCCGTCTTGGACCATCGTCTGAACTTGACGAGTCATCTCTTTGGAGGAAACTGTTTGCAAACCCTCGCTTAGTTTTAGAGTCGTGGGAGGTTTGGCTATGAAAGGAATTCGATAGCCGGATATAATCTTTAATATGTGAAGTGGAGCGTCTAATTCCTGCCATTGCTGTTGATAGTACAGAAGTTGCCCGGCCTGAAAACCCGTGGCATAGTCATTGTCGCTTGCGGTTGTCATTATCGTCGCGTCTGGAAAAAAAAGACTGTCGGGAAGGAACTTCCATTGATTTAACTGTTTTATCGTAAAATGACGGGCAAGCTAGATGATCTATTAGCGAATGTATAAGTAGCTATTATTCTCGGTTTCAAACGTTGCAGATTGTATTCCTATATTGCTGTTCATCAGAGCTATCAACAGGCATTTATTCATATAGGTATTTAAGAGCCGGGCTCTTGTCGGTGGAGGAAACTCCATCTTTGCCTTTCTTCTGCCAACAATTTGACTTCCTAATACGAAATGACGTTAATTTTTTCCTTCACTCAGGCAAAACAAGCAAAATCTTAAAATCAGGGTCTCTAACAAATCATCCGAGTCCTCATAGAAAGATAACCTACTGTCAGATGAACTACTGGTGAGCTTATAGAAGTAGGTACTAGAATAACGACATTGAACTGCACCATTACTATTTCTGGACCTTCATTTCCATTTTCATCCGGTTCAATCACGGGTGCTCCTCCTTTTCTTCAATTTTATTTCGATAGTTATCAAATCTTATACTTTCGAGCTTCTTTACTTGACTCCATTTGCAAAAATAATATTTATTAACAAGTAACGATAGATTAATATTAAGAAAAAACTTAGGTAACAAAAAATATTATTACAGTTTTTTGTTTTGTTTATCACTATAACGTTACAATACGATACATTTTTCACCATTTACAGGCATTTTTCTAAAACAGTGCGTTATCTAACAATTATTACAATTTTACAAGTATAGTTTCTAATTTGGTTCATCATCTACAACGCCGTATCACAAATTAAAACATTAGAAAATCTATTTTTTGCAAGAAAAATGTTATATTGCTAATATGTTTAAAAAAATTCTTCGAAGAAATTGCAGAAAAACCGCAATATATCGTTGTATCACTATTTTGTTGCAAAATAATATAGTATTGTGTTACTTACCTTTATCTGTAAAAACGTGATATTGTCGTGTTATCACGTTTCTATAGAAACCCGGGAGCACCTCACTCTTCGACCACCCGATCACAACCGACTTGTATCGTTCTTGAAGTGAAACACCTCGAAAGATGAGACAGCGTGACAATGTCACATTTGCCGTTTCTCTACTGAATTACCTACTGTAACTGAACCAAGTTAATTAAATAATAAATAAAACGCAAGTTTTATTTCGTAATGCTTTATTTTCGATAAACGCCATTATTTTGCATGCTCACATTCAAGCCAATGTATATCCCAACATATAGCTCTCGCTCACACGCAGTGCGATGACGCGCACCGAAATGAACTACAAGCAGGTCAACACTCAAACTTTGTGCTGGTTGAACAATATCAATCACACTCAGAATGAGAGAGACTCCAACCTGTGTTCGACAAGGTTTGTCCCAAAGATTTTCTACACACAGTGTAGTGTAAAACCTCAGTAACAAAATTTCACATCCCAAAAGATTGATCCCAGTATACTGATTTGATACACTATACTTTCGTCAGTCGAGATGACATCGTTTTATAAACCCTCCCCATTATATTCCCCAGCAATACAAGTCACTCACATAAAATGTTGTTCTTTTGTCGTGCTGAGTGTTTATTTACCTACTGATGAGCCACTTAATCTTGTTGACTTTACCAACTGCTTGGCTAAGATGAGTGCTATAGTCGAGGATAGTGAAGTTCAAGTGGCTTATGTCCTCGGCGATTTTAACGCGCACCCTGAAGCTAGGTTTGGGCAAGAGCTGTTACGCTTCTGTGAAAAAAGCGAGATGTGGAATTGTGCAGATATTGGTCGATTAGGTATAGGTTCAGATACCTATACCTATTGAAGCGAAGCTCGCGGTAGCCGGAGGTGGCTGGATCACTGTTTAACAACTGATTCTGCTTGGAACACGATAGTTGATATTTACGTTAATAATGATGTCCAATGGTCGGACCACTTTCCGCTTTTTGTGAAATGTGATTTTGGTTGTGCAACGGTTGACCCTGCCTCCGTTGATAACGCTCAGGGAATCGATAGGGGGATTTTATGGGGGACAAGAAACTCTAGTCAAATTGTTATGTATACCTTATACTGCAATACTAGTTTAAGATTTATGGATAATAGTATTAAATGCGACGATTGTAATAATGATTAAATTTGTAGTGACAAACAAGGACATTGTAAACATATAGATTCTTTATATAATAATATAACGAAGATATTACAGGAAGGTGCTAAACTGTGTGCAATTTCGCGTTCGGGTGGAAAGTCCAAAGCAAGTCAGATAACTGGTTGGAACAAACACGTGCAAGAGAGCCATCAGTTAGCTAGGTTGAGTTTTCAGTGTTGGAACTTGGCTGGTAGGCCTACTGCTGGACCTGAGTATAATGGTATGGTTTTGACGCGTAAAATCTTTAAAAATAAGTTGAGTTGGTGCCAAAAGAATGAGAAAACAATAAAATGTGATATATTAGCTACATCTAGGAAAGATAAAAACTTTACGAAATTTTGGATATGTGTAAAACAACTAAATTATAAGAAAAAGCTGCCCTCTTCAGTGGGGGGTTTACAAGACCCGAAGGCCATCGCGGAGATGTTTGCTGGCAGATTCAAGGTCAGCCCTCTGCCCGTAGAGGGTGTGCTCACACTCGATTCAAATAATAGTATGTTAGGACGTAGAGAAGATCTTATTCATATCAGTGAAGATGATATTAGAAAAGTTTTAAGTAACATGACAAAGGGTAAGTCACCGGGCTACGACGGATTGAGTATTGAGCACATTCTCCATGCGGGTCCTATGATAGTTACCAGTCTCTGCAGCCTGTTTAATATGTGTATACGGTATAGTTATATTCCGACTGCACTTATGAAGACGGTTGTTGTACCTATCGTTAAAAATAAAACGGATGATCTTGGATCTGCGAACAACTATAGACCCATATCATTAGGGACAGTAGTGGGTAAGGTTTTTGAAAGGCTGCTGCAGCCTTCAATACAAAAAGGTATCGATATTGATGACGCGCAGTTTGGCTTCCGGCCAGGTCTCTCAACGGACTCTGCCATACTTAGCCTTAAACACACGGTCAACTATTACAGTGACAGGGGAACATCAGTGTACGCATGTTTCCTCGACCTTAGTAAAGCTTTTGACCTCGTCAATTATGACGTGTTGTGGAAAAAACTTAATAGCTCAAAGGTTCCTTCTGAGGTGGTAGAGCTGTTGAGGGTGTGGTACGGTGGTCAAACTAACTCCGTAAGATGGGGTGACTCGACGTCTAGCGAGTACAAGCTAGAATGCGGCGTCCGCCAAGGGGGGTTGACCTCTCCGGACCTTTTTAATTTATATGTTAACGATCTGATTGTCGGGTTGAGGGGATCCAAAATTGGTTGTCACATAGGTGATGTATGGGTCAACAATTTAAGTTATGCTGATGACATGGTCCTGCTCAGCCCGTCAATCAGAGGCCTTAGAAGGTTGCTTCGTTTCTGTGAGGATTATGCTGATTCTCATGGAATGAAGTATAACTCCTCCAAAACAGAAGTCCTTGTTTTCAAGGCAGGAAGGGGTCCGGAGAGAGTACCAGAGGTTTTTCTAGGTGGGTTACCTGTGCGAAGGGTGCAGAAATTCAAATATCTAGGGCACATTCTCGAGGAGAACTTAAAAGACGACCTGGACATCGAGAGGGAAAGAAGAGCTTTATCGGTGAGGTTTAACATGCTCGCACGCAAGTTCGGTAGATGCTCCGAGGAGGTTAAGCTGACTCTGTTCGGAGCGTACTGCCATAATTTTTATACTGGGCAGCTCTGGGTGAAATTCACTAGGAGAGCAATAAATACCCTCAGGGTTCAATATAATGATGCCTTTAGAATACTCATGAAATTACCCAGATGGTGCAGTGCATCGAGTATGTTTGCCGAGGCGTGCGTGCCCGATTTCTTTGCGGTGATCAGGTCTCGGGTGGCTTCCTTTAGAAGCAGACTCGGAAATACTGGAAACTCAATCCTAGCTACCATACGAGATGATCTCTATAGGAATCATTTCTATAAACATTGGCTGGAGGTTCATCAGAACGCGAACCGTAAATGAATAATAGAATTAAGTAGATACCTACTTATTATTTTATTTTTTATTTTAAATGATGTGGTGTGTTCTACGATTTTACTTTATTTTTATTTTATTTTATTGTATTTTTATTTACTTCTTATTGTTTATAACTTAAACAGTAGCTTGTTTTATAATATTGTATATTGTATATGGGTACTTGCCTGAAATAAAGACAATTATTATTATTATTATAAATGCAAGAGACCTGTTGTTCCAACTAAATGGAATCGACGCTTTAAGCTTACGCTCATGTGACACAATATCCCTTATATTGTGTTAAGGCTCGTGATCTGTTCGTCCTGGTGAACTCACATTGTTGCAGTAGCAACTCATAGTTCTTTCGAACTTATATGAATGTTTGCCATCAGAAAGAAATTAACTAACAATCCTCCAAAGCCCATTCCGCGGAAAGGCCTTCGAGTTCCCTAACGTGGACACTCTACGAATTCACACGTGATGAACCTCATGGGCTCGGTACGCGTTAAAAACGTAAAATATGTGGAAGGCCCCAACCATCGCCTTTCACGGTGAGCTTAACACAACGCACCGCTGCGTCAACAGCTGTCCCCCACAAGGAGGTTTTGCCAGCATAAACCGCTGAACCGTTGCGGGTCTAGTGCAATACCATTCCCGTTTGAGGATACGACCGAAGTCGTCAGACAGAGGTCGATGACCTGGGTGTGGTGATTGTATGTTTGGACACGTCCAAAACCGATGAGAAGAACGGAAAGTTCGATAAACGAACATGACCGCCAACTAAATTCGATGAGTGTGTGTGTTGAGGGGAACGGAATCATCGGAACCCACTCAAATGGAGCGAAGAGCCACTAGTGCTCTGTAGTGCGTTCGATTGATTGGCTAGTCCAATCGGGTGCGAGGCGAACCTCTAGTGTTTTATAAGGTCGGATAAATCCGTCCAAATAAACACTAAAAGAATCAAGGTTATTGCTAACCAAGATTGTAAGGCGTTCGAGTGACCAGCATTCACCAGTCGGTTGTGTATGTTGAGGGAAACGGAATCATCGGAATCCACTCAAACGGAGCGAAGAGCCATTGGTGCTCTGTAGTGCGTTCGAATGATTGGCTAGTCCAATCGGAGGTGCGAGGTACACCTCAAGTGTTCTTATAAGTTCGGATAAATCCTTTCAAATAAACACTTTAAAAGAATCAAGGTTATCACTAACCAAGATTGTAGGGCGTTTGAGTGATCGACAAAGTCAATCAATGTTGTGAGGCGAACCTCAGCATATTGTAACCAAGAGATCGAACACAATCCGTCCGCATAGCCACAAGGAATCAAGGTGTATTTTACCAAGATTGTAGTGCGTTCGAATGATTGACAAGTTAACCAAAGGTGCGAGGCGAACCTCGGCGAATTGCGACTATTGGACCGGATACAATCCGTTCCGCTTAGCGGCAACATCAAGGCTATTACAGATGCCGAGATTGTAGTGCGTTCGAACGATCAACAAGTCAATCAATGTTGCGAGGCGAACCTCAGCGTATTGTGACCATTAGTTCAGATTTTTTCCAATCAATTAGTTACATAATGCATCAAGGTTTCATAAACCGAGATTGTAGTGCGTTCGAGTGATCAGCATAAACCGATCAAAGTGTGCGTGTTTAAAAGATTGAATTACTCCAATCAAACACAGAGCCGAAGCCCTCATTGTTGTAAAAATTGTTGAATGCAGCGTGTTCGAGTCAACCTCACACAGTGACCCTGACCAATTGCGTTCCATTTAGGATAACCCACATTTATCCTTTTACATTTTCATTCTGTCCAGCAGTATAGCCAGCTTTGGCTCTGCTCCAATATCATCAAATTAGATTCGCTCCATAAGATGTTTCCCCACTAGTGAGAAACATTATTCTTACTGGAAACACAATCTAACATTAGTCAAAGTGATTTTAGTCTCCCCGTCCAACGAGCCTTCAACTAAGACTCCATTATAATAGACATCGGCAGATTCCATTGAATGACTCAGAGATATCCACCTTTCTCCAGTCCAAGGACTTTCATCGATGATAGGAACCTCCTATCTCATTCCAACTAGAATCCTCCTCAGCCACACTTATAATGTAAATTTATAGTATGATGCAAAAGGATTATCATTGGAATCTAGTTCCGCGTAAACTGTCATCCACGACCCTCCAATCGCTTTCACACTGGTTTGATGCATCTCACTAGTCCATCACCAACCGTGGCTAGCTCTTACCATGACGGCTGTAACTAACTGCGACTGCATCTATAAAATAAGCCATGGTAGTCTGTATCCAGTCAAGTGCAAAATTCAAGGATGAGCTACCCAACTGTGATGAGTTCCCATCGCCCATATTATAAGATTTACCACTAACAATCGATCTTCCAACATATTCGACATACCCCGAGTCCAAAGAGTCGTCAAACAGTGCCGGACATCGATTTTAGCGTTATAATAGTACGGTGATCGCACTAGAATTTGATATATTTAAAAGAAATAAAGTTTAAAAGTTAAGTTTTAAATCCGTCTCCACAGATTCTAGTCCAATAAGACTAATTTCTTATTGAAAATTACATATAGTAACTTTCAGACCGACAGAAGTCAATTTTTCATACATATTTCAGCCAGAACCCAAAAAAGTCTAAAATATGCAAAAATGCGATAAATTCGGTAAAAGTCCATAAAACTAATTATAAACCATCGCCAAACATCACCTTCAAGTGATCAAACCAACTTTGAACACCTTTGATATTATTGACCTCCGACCCACCTCTCGGTCTGTCGTCTCTCCATACATATAGGTATTGACATTACTTAACGTAGAGCCGCCGCTGAATTATGACTGAAAATTAAACTTTCGAATTTTTGAAAAATTCAAATGTATGCAAACACCATCTCCTAAAACCAATTTATATTCGAATCGGACCCTCCACTCATGAGATAATTGGAATTTTCCTCCAAACAGGTTTCTAATACAAGAACCCTTTCGTCTCTCAGGAAATCTTAATACAAGATCACTTCTTGCCTTTTTCGCCTCCCGAGACAAGTTAATACATAGATCTCCTCTCACCATTTCCACCGTCTCGAGACAAGTTAATACATAGATCTCTACTCTGCTTTACCAACGTCTTAGAACACTGTAACTTAAAATCATTTTTCGATTTTAAGTTATAAAATCTTTTACCCAAAATATTTCTTAGCTTATTTAAACGACTTTCCCTATTTGTATACAATAATTTTAAAACCTTTCAATGTTAAATTCTAAGTTTTATTTCTTAAAGTTTTATATCTTAGGGCGCTAGTTAAACTACTTCTAGTAGGGATAGAAAATATTGCGTTTTTGCAGTATAAAGTGCGCAAGATGGCGAATTTAATAATGTAATAAAAAAAAATTGACTTTTCCGAATTATAACGTTGTTGTCGCAAACAAGCAATGTGTTAGGGCGAAATGGTTACTTAGAATTGCATCATGGGAAGTCAAGTGACACAAAAAAAAAAGGGATGATTGTAATACTTAAGCGTGGGATGGATGGTTGTAAGGATGCGTTCTTGGAAGGTCTGAAACACTTAGGGCCGATAATGAGGATGAGGTAGTTAGTGTTCGACAGTGGTGAAGTGCAGTGGTCTTGGTGTTGAGCGTCAAAGAACGGCCTGCGTGGAAATCAAGAGTCTCGGTATTGTCTGTAAGTACTAAGGTGCTACAGACTAACCGGTAAGTGACTATCTGACCTTGTAGTTATGGTTTACCCATGTAATATAAGACATTAGGTTGAGATGAGATGAGTTACTCTTAGTTGTGTTCGCGGGGGTTTCTATTTCGCATTGTATTTTGCATCATACATTGTATATTGCATGACCAGGGCTTTCTTATTTCTATGTATAGTTCGCACTAGCGCATCTGTTTATTAATAGCACTAGTAGGAACTCACCAATGTCCTGACGGGGAGATGTCGTGCAGTTCTAGCATATACTAGTTATTTTGAAACCAATGGGACCGCGGTCGCGAGGGTGACGGATCGATGAGGTGTAACTCACATGACGAGGGAGTTTCCAACTCTGTGTTTGATGCTCCATTTCTCCTAACCACCTTTTGTATGTCCAGTCCACGGAATCTGGCAAAGGGTGTCTAAGCTAGGCTCCCCAAAGTCTGCTGATCCACACACGGACATAAATTTATCTATGTCCACAACTTCGCAACTATTTATAGTTGCTAATTATAAGTTCTACCACCTAAGTTAGTTAAGTTAGTCATAAGTTACTTATAGTTATTTATATATGTATATAGATCACAAATACATTTACACACAACTCAAAGGCTGTGGCCTAACATAAAGCTAGGCTCTTTGACACCATAGTCGTGTATATACGCTGAGAGCTAAAGTTTATTGTGCTGTGTAAGCCTGACTCGTTCGCGTTTGAGAATTTTATATGTAACGTATCTCTAATACACTACTCTGTGAGTTGCTCAGCTTGCATGCATTGACATAGGCACTTGGCGCTAGAGACCGTAATCGTGGATCATAAACTTGTAGGCGTCGAGTTTGCGATTCATGAGGTAACAAGTGGGTTGTTAATTTTAAAGGTTAAAGTTAAGGAAATTCACAAATCAATGTTATTCTAATTACATTGCACTAGACTCTCCTAAGGAAGCTTATTATTAGACTTTATTGCCCCTTTTGATCATCCTCTCGTAATGCATGCTAGTTTGCCCTTGGGTGCATGTTTTACCATACATGGCGGAAGGATGTTCAGTCAGGGACGTGTCCCACGTAGTGCTGCAAAGGACTATAGGCTTTTAGGCCATTTTTTAAGACTAGCCTAAGAAATAACTAACCTAGTAGGTGAATGGACATAGGATTTCTGAGTATCAGCATAACGTACTTCTGACCAGGAGTTAGAACCAAATCGTTGCACGTCGTTTAACATTTTTAAGAAATTATCCGGAGTTTTTGGTACTGCTGGTTCTTTAAGCTTAGTTTGAATAGAAAACGTAATCTCAGCATTAGAAACGTTGCTAGGACATTCATCATTATGATATAAGTCACCACTGACTTCTGAGCAGAAAGATATGACATCGTCATTATTGCACGCGTGAGAAGTATTTTTTGATAAAATATTTTCACGTAGCTCACCCAGCTCCTTAGAGAGTTGCTTTACCAACTGACGTTGACTCTTCTTGTTCTTTCTGCGTCGTCGGCGAGACCGCTTGGATTTTCCAGCGTGAGAAGACTGCGAGGACGAGGATGATAAGTCAAAAGAACTGCTTTTACCACTGCTGGTACTGCTGGACTTTCTCCGACGATGTCGTCGTCTTTGCTTTTCAGGAATAGGAGGATCCGGCACCGTACTTGGTCCTGGATTTTCAATATCCATTCTTAACTAAAAATAACAATATAATTATACAGGGTGTAACGGAAAGGGTATATAATCCCGAAAGAGGGTAACTCTGGAAGGGGAAACAAAGCATATTCCAAAATATCAGCCCTCTAAGTCGCCATGTCTTATGATTCCAATTCGGAATATTATAACATGATTATGTGCGTTGGGTTAACCAACGGCGATTTAAGTGCAGCTCGCGAGCTCTATCGTGAACAATACATCGACGGGATACCAGCTGATGAAGCTAGGCGAATGCCTTCGTACGGCTGTTTCAGTCGCTTGGTAAATCGGTTGCATTCAACCAGCTCATTTTAGGAGTCCGCGAGAGGATCTGGCCGATCGGCGAACGTCGATCCTGACTTCGAGGAAGAGGTGCTGGAGCACTTTCAAGAGAATTCACGGACCAGCACACGTCGGATTGGGCGAGGAGGCCGAGTTGCCTGGCCGCCGCGGTCCCCAGACTTGACCCCGCTGGACTTCTTTTTATGGGGGCACATAAAGGATATTGTTTATGCCGTGGAGTGCTCTACTAGTGAGCAAATGGAGCAGCGCATTAGAGATGCGTTTAGTACCTACTGTGACGCCGGAGATGCTCAGAAACACAAGAGCCTCCACCTACAGGCGAGCTGGTTTGTGCATCCAGCAGGGAGGACGCCATTTCGAACCATTTCTGTAAATGTAAGTAAAGTTTTAATTTATTTTCAAACCTTATCGAATACCTACTTAGGTACCTACTTACTTAATTTTATTAAATTTCCATGTTACCTACCTATTATTTTTTTGTAAAAAAAATTATCTAGTAAATTACTAATTACTTAAGCACCTACATAAGCGTAAGGTCACTAATTTATCTTACTTTTGTTTCAGCTTTGATACCTACGATGCGTTACGAACAGCTGTTTTCGTAGACACGCACGTCCTGCAGCGCCCGAGCCGCCTTAGGTAATTACACGCGCCGCGCCGCCGTTATCTTAATAACATTATTATTTAGGTACCTGTTGAAGCATAAAAACACTAATTTATCTTACTTTTGTTTCAGATTTGATACCTACGATGCGATTTACGAACGATTTTCGTAATACGCAGGTCCCACAGTCTCCGAGTCAGAGCACTCTGCGTAGGTAGGCTGCTTTCTTACCTAATTACTAACGTACGTACTTAAGCATTTAATTGTAATGATAAAAGTGTAATGATGATAAAGTTTAGGTACTTAGTCGTAAAATCATCTAACTAAATGTGGTTAAGGGCTGAGAACAATCGTCAAGGTCATTCATTTAGGTACTTACCTAATTTACTTTTGTTTCAGCTACGATTTAATTTCAAACTTATTTAATTTAATTTCAAACCTTACCTACCTCCTCAGGCATTGTTTTTTAAATGAAATTAACGTGTAAATGTAACCACTCATTTTGTATAGGTACTTACCTAACTTTTGTAACTACTTAAGTACCTATTATTTTTTTAGCAATGAAAATTATTTAGTAAAATACTAATTTACTTACTTAGGTACCTACCTACATATGCATAATGTCACTCATTTAATTTACTTTTGTTTCAGCTACGGTACCTACAACGAGTTACGAAAGTATTCGAGAGACGTCAGTCCCCCCACCACCGCGCGCCCGAGCCATTGCCAAACGCCGCACTATAGACCGAAACTAAAAAACAAGGGACATAGGGCTCAAAGTCGAAAAATCGATCTAAAAAAAAATACTATTGGCTAGGAAATGATATTTCTAACAACATTTACCCTTGTGTAAAAAGTCCAAAAATGCGTAGTTTTTGAGAAAAAAAAAATCTTTATTTTTTTGTATGGGGAAAAACAGTTTTTTTTTTCTCAAAAACTAGGCCGAACTCAGGATCGACACTTGGTGTCATGTTAGACTGGATGCTTAAGCCTCGGAAAAAAAATAGACCGCAGCGATATCCGCACGGCCGTGGGTTTGCGGGTATTTTGAAAATTCAAAAAAAAATTTGCTGTTTTTCACTAAAAATGGCACTTTGGCTTTAAATTATTTAATATCGTGGTAATAAATTAACAAATAATATTTTTTTGATCAATATTTTTGACATTTTTGGGCAAAAAAGCGAAAAATATACAAATACCTATTTTTTAATCTAAGTGAAGAACATCACGAAATTATACATTATAATGATTTTAGTGGTACGTATTTGGTATATATGAGTCCTGTACCTAAGTAAGACTTAATTCTATGGTTCTCAGTACCGCTTATATGTTGGTCGAGTCCGAAAACCTTCCAGATCCTTTGATCTAACAGTCTGTAAAGGACTCGAAACATAAACAGCCCTTTTCAGGGCTACCATACCCATCATTTTGGTTTCAATACTTATACCACGTGTACATAATACGACAATAATAAAAAAATTGCACAAACATATGACTCATCATTGGTTCTCAGTAATGCTTATGGGTATCATAATAATACACCACGTGTACATAATAGGTACAACAATAATAAAACGATTGCACAAACATATTATGACTCTTCATGGGGTCTCAGCAACGCTCAGTTACCTGTTGGGAAAAAACAAATCGTACGTTAACAAATTATTTTTATATATTTAATGTAAGTAGGTCACAGAAATTATGCGAGCAATGCAATAAACTTAGTGTTCACTACGCACTCGGCGGAACTGGTTGTTTTAATTACTTCCTTCCGATTATCATTTTATCATCATCTCTATCACTATCATCTAATATCAATTATCACCTTTATCATCTATCAATAAGTGTAGGACACTACATTTATTTTGGTCCTTCGTATTATCAGGACTAGTGACTTTAATCATTTTATCAGAACTGGAACATTGTGTTGACGTCACAGTGCAACGACGTGGAACATTGCGAAATTTAAGTGCAAAGTTTTTTTATAGTGTCAATATCAAGAAAACATCATCTAAATCAAACTATAAGTTCACCTCAACAGTGTGAATTGTTTTTACATTGTATTTCTCAATACGATAGCGAATCGGCTTGCACGGCCTCCCACCAGCGGGTCTCACCGTGCCAGTTGAGAACAAGGAGACACACATATCGTAAAGAGATCTTACAATAATAGCAAGCGTAGTTTAATAATCATCATGCAGGAGTTAATCGATCGTCAAATCAGTCTCATAAAAGAGATAGAACGAGTTTATAACAACTTCAAAAAGGATTCTAAGGAGAGGAAGACACCTGAATACTGTAGGAAAAGGTTGGAAGCCATTGTCAATTTCTGGGGTGAGTTTCAAGTAAACCATAACATATTGGACACGGAGGATGACAAGTCGGCGGAGTATTGTAACGTGGTATCCCGAGGGAAGACCACGTGCTATGATTTTGCTGACCCTTAGTGTGCCACTGGCTGTGCTCGAGGCCAGTGACTTGTCTGAGGGTAGCGGATAGAATGTTCGAGGGCGTTAGAGGGCGAAATAAAATGCGGAAAGTAAACTAACAAAGGCTGTATATTCTTGGACAACACTTAATGCTATTTTACAACGGGGAAGTTATCACTCTAGCTTGGACCGGGACCACTAGGAGAGCGTGAGGGAAGTTAGGGCCTAAACACCTAACCGTGTGGTGTGTTTTAAACATGAAACACTTACCGGACGGGACAGCCGCTCCAGGGGTTTTATGTGTGCTCGTTCAGCGCGTTTTACGGGGAAGGGTTCTAACGGTTTTTAAATGACTCTAGCGTTACGGAAACGCTACGGGGTGGCCGGGACGCGCGGCGCGACGGAACTCAATGGCGGACGTACGAGTCTGCGTTAAGCGATCGTGCGGCGCGGGTTAGACGGGTTTGACGGGAATAAAAGGAGCCTGGTTGGTCCAGCGATCCAATACTGGTACGCGGTCTTAATCAACCAGGCGGGAGAGACGGGAATAGGGTTGGTCCAGCGATCCAATTACTGGTACGCGGTCTTAATCAACCCTAGGGTTACGGGGAAGGTGTTTCGGGGTTGGTCCAGCGATCCAATACTGGTACGCGGTCTTAATCAACCCACAGGAGTGCGGAGGATGGGATTTGGGTTGGTCCAGCGATCCAATACTGGTACGCGGTCTTAATCAACCCAAGGGGAAAGGAAGACGGGAATGGGTTGGTCCAGCGATCCAATTACTGGTACGCGGTCTTAATCAACCCAGGGGTAAGGGAGAGAGAGGGGTATCGCGAGAGCTCTTTTCGGAGAGCTTAAACGGAAAACTCTGAGCTGGTGGCGGCCGGGGCCCGCTTTATATAGGCCATGGCCAGGGCGAAATCGGAGCGGGGTCGCGACGGCGCGGTGCGCGCTGTGCGTGAGTCACGCTGAGCCGAGCGGAGTCCGCGTCATCAGACGGTAGCGGGGTAAGGTAGCCGCGGAGGATGTAGCGGCGCAATGCCGGGCGAACGCGGGGTGCGCGCGGGCGCAGGGATACAACCGTCCGTCCGGTCGGTTTGTGGTGGGTAGACGCGGCGCGTTAGCCTACTACCGTCACAGTATTTTAAGCAAAACATGTTTACTCATATGAAAAGTTACTACGAATCAGCACGAGCAAGTATCGAGACTTGTTCTAAATCCTCTGGAGGTGGAAACAGTTCAAAGTTCGATATACCTGTGTTTACCGATCCTATCATAGATCATTCTGAGTTGTTAGGACAGCAATGTGCTAACTTCCGGGCCTTCGGTAGACATACGAAGCGTATAGAAGATGAAAAAATCGAAGAAAAATGGGAAATCGAAGACGAGTTGAAGAATTTACAATACCGCTGGCGTAACATAGATCAATTACATTTACGTATCGATAGCATTTTACAAGGCAACGACAAGGAGTACGAGAACGAGTATGCAGAAATCGAGAAACGGTATATCAAACTAAAGAGGGACTTGAACAGGAAATTAGGCTCATCAACGCACTCTCAACAATCATTGCCTAAAATCGAGATACCCACGTTCTACGGCAAATTTAACCAATGGCCGACGTTCTGTGACCTGTATACGGAAGCGATTCATAACAACAAGTATTTAAACAATGCCCAGAAAATGCAATATCTGAAAGGTAAAGTAAAGGGAGAAGCAGAACGTATCATTCAACATCTTCACGTAACATCAGAAAATTATGAAACAGCGTGGGACATTTTAAACCATCGGTACAATAACCCTCCCCTTTTATTCGCAAATCAAGCGGAAATTCTTCTTAATCAACCTAACATTCACAAGCAGACATCCTACGAGTTAAAAAAGCTCTACGATACAACAACAGAGTGTATTCACGCCATACACAACCTCGGTGTAGACACTAACACCTGGGACCCACTATTGGTACATCTTCTATGTAAAAAACTAGACGCCGACACCTACAGTGCACAGAGCCACGCACCCTACCAACATTAGAAGAGTTCTTAACCTTCATAGAGCTCAAATTTACTGCGTTGGAACCAATACAAAGGAAAGAGAGGGAAAGTACGACAAAGTCACAGTATCAAACAAACAAACCCAATGTAAGTAACAGGCCCTCTACATCATACACTAATCAAACGAAGCCATTTCGTAAAGGATTTTATCAAGCCACGCCGACCTACGCACGAAAGCCCTGTATAATGTGTAAAGCATTTCATGACCTATATATGTGCAAACCCTTCCTTAGTCTGCCAGACAAAGAGCAGATTAACTTCATATCTAAACATAAAATCTGTTTCAATTGCCTTTATAAACACTATGACAAGCCATGTACATCAAATAGGCGATGCAAAGAGTGCAATGAAAAGCATAATACTTTAATACATGAAGCTATTGTGCAATCAAATAAATCAAATGACGTTGAACAGCAAGCCTCATCGAGTTCATCGCCCCTAGCAACAAGCGCGAATACGAACACCTCAGCCAAATCAACGCGACAACATCATGCTAATTATGTCGCAACTGACGACGAGGAAATTTTATTAACAACAATATCAATCAAAGTGAAATCAGGAGATGGCACATTTATCACTATGAGAGCACTGTTAGACCAGGGATCCCAAGTGTCACTTATATCCGAAAATGCGGCGCAGCGTCTCGGATTACAGCGCAAACGCTATCCCGCCTCGATATCCGGGATAGGGCCTAGCGCAAAGCAAAGTAAAGGCATGGTTACATTAGAATGCAAATCGATCTATGACGACTATCATTTTGCCACACAAGCATTGGTTTTATCAAAAGTAATTAACAATCTGCCTAATACGTCATTTAAAGAAAGGGCATGGACGCACATTCAACATATCAAGCTCGCAGACCCAGACTATAATGTATCCAAACCAATAGATATATTACTGGATGCTAGCGTATACTCAGATATCATTATGGAAGGTCTCATTAGAGGTACACATTGGACACCTATCGCCCAACAAACTAGATTGGGCTGGATATTATCAGGCAATGTAAAAACTTTCAATTGCAATGTCGTTATCAATCAAATCGAGGAATTATCAAAATACTGGGAGGTAGAAGACATACCGGAAGTACGAACGTCCGCGGTCTTGACAGAACAGGAGCAGTTTTGTGAAGATTTGTATCAAAAAACAACTACCCGACTGGACAGTGGGAAATATGAGGTCGCTATACCTATGAAACCACAATTTGAGCAACAATTAGGAGCCTCTAAATCAATCGCCATCGCTCGTTTCATACAACTCGAAAGGAAAATGGAAAACAATCAATTACTATCACAGGGATACCGGTAATTTATTAACGAATATAAACAATTGGGTCACATGCAGAAATCCGATAACTCAACGTGTAAGAGCGAGACAGCATGCTATCTACCACACCACGGAGTACAAAAGGCTGACTCGACTACGACGGCGCTACGCGTAGTGTTTAATGCGTCATCTAAGACGTCATCGAGCCATAGTCTGAATGATCTTATGGAATGTGGACCAAATCTACAACAGGATCTGTTAGCTCTTCTTATCAAATGGCGCGTATACAAATATGTAATGACAGCGGACATAGAGAAAATGTTCCGACAAATTAATATCAGGCCTAAAGATCAACCGCTACAATCTATCATCTGGAGAGAAACACCACAGGAACCTCTCCAAGTATATCATCTAACGACAGTCACCTATGGTACCAAAGCCGCTCCATTCCTTGCAATGCGCACACTCCGACAAATTGCCACTGACAACAAGGAAAAATTTAGGCTCGCCGCTCACGCATTACAAAACTCATTCTATATGGATGATCTTATGTGTGGGCACGACAACATACAAGAAGCAAAGGAACTACAACGTGAACTGATTGAGGTCTTGAAAAACGCGGGCATGAATCTTCGCAAGTGGTCCAGTAACAACCCAGAACTTACCAAGAATTTATCACCTGAACTTCTCAGTACTACATACGAATTTAAAGACAAGGATACTCGGAAAACATTGGGACTACAATGGAACCCTAACTCTGACACCTTCAGTTATCAATGTAAATTATCAGAACACAATGAAGAACAAAATATAACTAAGAGACAACTTCTTTCACAAATTTCCAAAATTTACGACCCTCTTGGCTGGTTGTCCCCGATCACCATAAGAGGAAAAATATTATTTCAACAGACTTGGTCATCAGAAATATCATGGGACGACAAACTTTCGACTTCGATTTTAAACGATTGGCAACAAGTGAAATCAGACCTAATGTTGATTGATACATTTCAAATTCCACGCTATCTGGGTCAACTCAGTCAATCACTAAAAATACATGGATTTTGTGACGCGTCAGAGAAGGCATACGCTTGCGCAATATATGCAGTGACAAAATGCGGTAAAGGCGAGTACACATCGAAGTTGATTGCCGCAAAAACAAAAGTAGCACCGAACAAAAAACAAATATCATTACCTCGATTAGAACTACTTGGCGCTTTGTTACTGTCTCAACTTATGAAAAAAGTTTTGGAGAATTTATCATCATCTGACATCGCGATTTATGCTTGGACAGACTCCATGATAGTGTTAGGTTGGCTACATGGGGATCAAGCCCGATGGAAACAATTCGTGGCGAACAGAATAAGACAGATCACTGAAGTTATCCCACCTGCATGTTGGCGGCACGTCAAATCCGAGGATAATGCAGCGGACTGTGGTACGAGGGGTCTCAGTAGTCCCCAGTTATCAAAACATTTGTTGTGGTGGGAAGGGCCTCAATTCATTGTAAATTATCAACCAACTGAGGAAACAACTTATCAAGAACCAATGGTCGAAGTAAAGAAAACACAGAATGTGCACACAGCTTTACACTCTACTGCACTGTCCGACTCTATCATAATAAAGTTATTAAACGAAATGAGCTCTATTACAAGAGTAGTAAAGACGATCGCTTGGATATTACGTTTTATTTCACGATCGCGTAAACAAAACAACGATGACGCATATAACAAGGTACTTTCAGCGATTGAATTACAAAGTGCATATAACTTGATTATCAAAACAGTACAATCGATGGAATTTAACGAAGAAATCTCATGTTTAAAGAAAAAAGGCCAATTGAAAACAAATAGTAAATTACTGAGTTTGAATCCACATCTGGATGAAAATGGACTGCTAAGGGTCGGTGGGCGTCTTGAAAATACAACTTTAAGTTATTCAGCGAAACACCCAATCATCCTACCGTCGGGCAGTCGATTCACGGAGCTTATCATCAACAAAGCTCACATAATCACGTTACACGGCGGTCCAAAACTCACGTTATCACACATCAGAGACACGTATTGGATTATCAGCGGCGTGAGAACAGTTAAAAAACAGTTACGTACTTGTATCAAGTGCAGACGTTACAGACAGCAAACTGAACATCAAATCATGGCAGATCTCCCTCAACCCCGAGTCACACCTGCACGTCCTTTTACGAACACAGGAGTAGACTTCACTGGCCACATAGAGATCAAACTCAACAAAGGACGAGGAGTCCGTACCAGCAAAGCCTATGTAGCAGTATTTGTGTGCCTCGCTACTAAAGCGGTACACCTTGAATTGGTATCAGATTTGAGTACAGAGGCATTTCTGGCTGCTTTCAGGAGATTATGTGCGAGAAGAGGCACGCCGAAAAACCATATTCAGTGACAACGGCACTAACTTTGTTGGCGCCGTCCGAGTCTTGAATAAAGAATATAAGGAGATTATTAGAACATTGAACACCGAATTTATGAATGAAATCAGTGACATGGGAATAAACTGGCACTTTAACGCGCCCGCATGGCCATCGGCTGGAGGTCTGTGGGAAGCAGCCGTAAAGAGTTTCAAACATCACTTCAAAAGGGTCATCGGAGAACAAAAGTTGACTTACGAAGAGATGTCCACCCTAATACAACAAATTGAAGCTTGCTTGAACTCCCGCCCTCTCTGTGCTCTTACGGAAAATTCCGACGACGATTGCTTGACATCTGGCCATTTCCTTGTTGGCGGTCCGTTAATATCCAGACCACAAACAGATACAGATATCACTCAATTATCATCCAGATGGCAACTAGTACAAAATATCAATAAACAAATGTGGAAAAGATGGTCTGGGGAATATTTACAACAACTTCAGACAAGATCTAAATGGAGAACACCTATCAAGGACATCGAAGTTGACGATGTGGTAATTATCAAAGAAGAAAATTTGCCACCTGGGAAATGGGCCCTAGCAAGAGTGTGTGAAAAACACCCAGGCAAAAATGGACACACTAGAGTCTTGTCACTTCAAACAAAAAATAACGTGATAAAGCGACCTATCAACAAGCTTATTTTACTACCAGTACAAGATTCAAGTAAAGAAAATTCGTCAGACAAAAGGACCGTAGAACAAACAAAAACAGAAGGGACATCTACAAGGCAAACAAGAGCAAAAGGACATAAACTCAAAAACTTTTTCATGACTGCACTTCTACTTATCATGGCTATGATACCATCAAGCATGTCACAAACACTCACTAACACACAAATAAATAATAACAATGCTCTGTACTTCGACAAGACAGCCGAAATGCAAGTTATCAAAGATCGATGGACTATGATCGTCTTCTATAATATGACGACATATTGGCAAAATATTAATGATATTGAACAACATATGAGTACGCTGAGAAGATCATGCAATGAGACAGATATGTGCTTGTCTATCATATCGCAATATGAACACGAATTAACGGAAATCAGACACTTTAACGATCTACTTATTGCTCCCCACAATCATATCAGAAACAAAAGAGGTCTAGTTAATGCTATCGGAAACGTAGCCAACGCTTTATTTGGTGTCCTTGATGACCGTTTTGCCGAACAATACAAACAAGATATAGAGACACTTCATAGCAACGAAGAACATCTACTTAAATTACTTAAAAATCAAACATCTATAATTGAAGCCGAAAACAACATCATACACAGACACGAACAACACATGAACTTGCAGTTTGAATTGATAAGCAATCAACTTAATAATATAACTAAAGAAAGCATTTTTATAAAAAGATCATTTTACATTTTAACGAATGCTATGGCTATCGGCACAATGATATCAAATATCAGACGAATTCAAGAGAGCCTAATGGACACAGTCACAGACATTTATCAAGGTCACCTAGATCTTCACATAATAACCCCTGATCAACTTAAAGAACAATTGAATATTATTTCCGGTCAACTAAATAGCGGGCTATCCCTACCTATCAAACCAGAAGATCTGAAACATTTGTATGAAATCCTTCACGTGAGAGCAAGAGTGAAATGCAACTATTTAATTATTGAAGTCAAGATACCACTGACTACGGACGAAGTCTATGAGTTGGATCACTTGATAAGCTTGCCACAAACAATTAAAAATAAAACAGTATATGCGATCCCTATCACTGATCATATTGTATTTAATATGCGAAAAGATACATTCATCCCCATGACACAAACCGATTTACTATCATGCACTAAATACTATCAAGATAGACTACTATGCACCCTAACAGCCCCTATCTACGAGATAAAGATGGGACATTCAATATGCGATGTTAAAATTATCACATTAAAAAGCAATCAAACATTTTGTAAAATAAAATCGGTAGAATGTGCAGACATGTGGGTCAAATTACATACAAGTGAGGCCTGGCTCTACTCGTGTTGCGGGGAGTGTGAAATACGCGTCATGTGTCCAATGAGTGTGACGTCACATCGATTACGCCGCAGCGGCGTCATCAACATAGGTCAAGACTGCGTGGTGAAAGGGGATACCTTTACTCTGTTTGGACATCACGATTATCGAAGCAAAATGAATGTCTCTTCCCAAGATTTCGGCATTGAATGAATTTATCAACACTTCTATCATACATTTACAATCACCGAGGACAGAAAATGCTGAATATAACAGGATTAAGGAACAGATTCAGACTTTGAAAGAAGCCACCATCAATGACGTCTCAAACCATGATAAACATCACTACGTCATGATCTACGTGTCGCTCACTATCATACCAATTTTACTAGCTTGTGTGTCATATTTATTCTACTCTTTCAGATGGCAAAGGCGTTCACGTGAGAACGAGAATCAGGTAGAAGGGCCGTCACCACAAACAACAGCAGCAGGGGTAGCCGCTGACAAGCAGCCCACTACGTCACACGACACCTACTCGGAGCCTACGAGTGAATGGCAATCTAATCAATCCTAATCAATAAGTTTGACATTAATGTAACTAATTTCAAGTTATCATTTAGAAATTAATTTACCAAGATTTGTATTTTATGTTGTTATTCTTTACACAGATAATTTTTAATTCAATCAATTTATCAAGTTAGTTTATTGTAATTGTTTTTATTAATTTCCTTTTCCTTTTTTAGACTGGCAAGATGTACGAACATTCGTACGTTAACAAATTATTTTTATATATTTAATGTAAGGGTCACAGAAATTATGCGAGCAATGCAATAAACTTAGTGTTCACTACGCACTCGGCGGAACTGGTTGTTTTAATTACTTCCTTCCGATTATCATTTTATCGTCATCTCTATCACTATCATCTAATATCAATTATCACCTTTATCATCTATCAATATATAAGGGGGGGGGGGGAGGGCATAGAATTAAGTCTTACATAGGTACAAGACTCATATATACCAAATGCGTACCACTAAAATCATTATAATGTATAATTTATGAAAAAATGTCAAAAATATTGATCAAAAAGTCAAAGTGCCATTTTTAGTGAAAAACAGCAATTTTTTTTGAATTTTCAAAATACCCGCAAACCCGCGACCGTGTGGATATCGCTGCGGTCTATTTTTTTTCAGAGGCTTAAGCATCCAGTCTAACATGACACCAAGTGTCGATCCTGAGTTCGGCCTAGTTTTTGAGAAAAAAAATAAAGACTGTTTTTCCCCATACAAAAAAATAAAGATTATTTTTTTTCTCAAAAACTACGCATTTTTGGACTTTTACACAAGGGTAAATGTTGTTGGAAATATCATTTCCTAGCCAATAGTATTTTTTTTAGATCGATTTTTCGACTTTGAGCCCTATGTCCCTTGTTTTTTAGTTTCGGTCTATAGTGCGCCGCCTCGGCCGCGTAATCCTTTGATAAAGCCGCCGCCGTCGGCCGCCGCGCGCCCGAGCGTATGCGCGGCATGGCTTTGTGCAAGGAGAGAGAAGGAAGATGGGCGGGGTTGTCGTATAATGGAGAGAGAAGGAAGACGGATGGTGCTAGTGATAGTGTACAGTGCCATATGATTAGAGGAATGACCTTAATAGTGTTGGGACACGTTTGTTTGCATTCTAAAATTAAAATTAATCAAAATAAAAAAAAAAAAGTGTTTATTTTGATTTGAAATACGGTTAGAAGACTTCTACAAAATGTACAGAGTATGCCCTTTTCCGCTTTATATACCCTTTCCGTTACACCCTGTATAACAAGGAATTACTTAAAAAGTAATCGAACGGTAACACCGTTAAAATTTTTCGTAAAAAATAATAATATAATTTGAACACTTACTCGGTTGGTATTTATTATACCTTTACAATTTAATAATAATTTGTGCTCTGTGCACGACTAGTCTCTTCGGGAAACTAAACGCCAATGAACTAAAGTGGGGAGCGCTCGGCCATTTATGGACCGCCGAGCGATCCCACCCCTGTGCTACCTGGGTAAAAAGTACCACGCGACGACTACCTGCGAAAAATATCACGCGCGGCGGGGCGAAGGGGCGCTAGAAAGGGACAGGAATAGGTAAAAAACAAGGAAAGGGAAACGAAACAGCCTATCTCAATAATAATAAGCTTCTAATAACGGTCAAGTGGTTTAATGTTAGTAATCGCGTCTAATCTTGAAATATATGTCGCTATGTCCTCTCTATTTACATTTCCAGGTTTATAGGTAAACCTATATAAAAAAAAAAAAAAAAATAGGTAAAATAGGTTTACCTATTAAAATTACCAGTACTGAACTATTCTCAAACTTTGATGACAAAATTGTCTCCAAAATCCGAGAACAATCCGCCCCTGGCATACAACTTTTGATTACATTATTATCATTATAATATTGGCTAAGGTGGCAACCCATATTTTTACCTATTTCATCACTATAAATAATTAAATTTGTGCATTGATTTTTGTTTACAGTAGGTGAGAGGGAAGTAATATTTTCATGGTCTATAGCTGTCAAAGATTGACCAGTCCCACAGTCAGACACAGGGGAAGTTGGTATAGATGGGCTGTCATTACAATTACAGCAAATATATTTTTGTAAAGACTCAAAACGTTCCTGATTGTCTTTACAAGATTTTAATAACTCATCCATCGCCTGAGTGTGAGAATGAATCTCTCTTTGTGCAGTTTCATATTTTATTGACATAAGATGCAATGATTCTAATAATTTGTCTATTTGAGAAGTAAACAATTTATTATCATTTTCACTATTAATTCTACAATTTTTTAGTTCACATTGACACTTGATTAATTCACTAATTAAATCATTGCGTTCCTTAATTAGGCTGACATTTTTGAAAATTGATTTGTTTTTAACCGACTTCAAAAAAGGAGGAGGTTCTCAATTCGTCTGTATGTATAATATTTTTTTTTTTTTATGTATGTTCACCGATATTTTCGTTAATTATAGACGGATTTCAAAAATTTTTTTTTTGTTGGATAGTGTTCACTTCTGAGGTGGTCCCATTTTCACCAGTCCAGGATCTGATGATGGAATCCAGGAGAAATCGAAGGCAACCACCGAAAATTGTATGCTCGTATGGTGTTTTTACCCGACTACGGCAAAGCCAAAAGGAAGGGTAATGTTTTTGGCAGTCTATGTATGTACGTATGTATGTATGTATGTTTGTACGTATATATGTATGTTCCACCGTAGCGTCTAAACTACTAAACCGATTTTAATAAATGAGGTGTCAAAAGATTTGTAATAATACAGCGGGTGACATAGGATACCTAGTTTTGCAATAAGTTTAATACTTTGCCCACTAGTGGGCAAAAAGTCACGAAGAAAAAATAAAAGTTTGTAAATGGTGTTGTGTGGAATATCAAAATCAAGAGCTTAGCGAGTACATTCCAAAAATATATATATCACTAGGTTTTGCGCACGGATTTGCTTGTAAACTAGTGGACAAGAAGTCGCGACGAAAAATATAAAATTTTTAGTGTTATGTACTCTATCAAAAACTTTAACACAACTAAAAATCATGAAATAAACTGACTTTAAAAAAAAAAGTAAACCGACTTAAAAAAAAACACAAATGACAAAAACTTTAACCAGACAAAAGCATTACCTACATAACTAAAAAGCGATAAATAACCTAATTTATCTTCTTAATGCATATTATATATATACAATTATTTAAATATTTACAACTTAATACCTAATACTTTAACAAAGTCATCTTAAACTATTTAAATATTTACAGTTATCACTCATTTTTTAAGTCGGTGCCGTACTTGTTCGTACTTGTTTAAATTATCTAATACTTCCCTCTCGCTATCCTCTCTTTCCTTAAGCAGTTGCTCGCTCAGGGGGTCTAAAACGGCCACATTGGATGTTTCATCTACAATATGATTCATCTGATGAATTGTAGCTGACACCCATCAAAAACCTTAAAATGGTCGCTTTGTAATGTGATTCATCTGCAATTCATATCATAAAATGTTTCATATCTAACGTCAATATTGCTATATCAAAAAAATAATAGTGATTTCTCGAATCGTAATATTATGGTTTTTGTTAAATTGAAATATTTTTGAAATCCAAAAGAGAAAACCATTCTAAACAGTCTGTAGTACAGTGATTTCATGATTTTTATTAAGTTTAATGAAAATAATATAAAAGAAAGCATAGAAATAATTTCTAACATTTTGAGCGTGATATATTTTTTTTAAAGCCTGGCAATACTATGTGTGTCAAAAGTCTTGATTGTTTACCTACGTTACGAATTGCAAACAGAAATTATTTTATTACTGTTTTATTTGCGTTATCGAAGTGGCAAAATGTGAATTCCGATCGGAGAATCATACTGTTTCAAGGAGCTTCAGAAGACCAGAGTTTTATACATTCTTAAGTTGATTCTCGATCGAATCGAAGAGAAAATGTAAGTAAAATGTAAGTAGGAGTGTAAATAAATCAAAGTAAGCAGAATATTTTTATTTATCTTGTTTAAAAAATAGAAATAAGTACTGCTATCTTTTCGCTCGCAGTTAATGCACAACTTCGGAAATGCAACTTCATAGTCTTGATAACCAACTACTCTTTCATTATAGAAATGCAATAAAAAAATTAAATAAAACAGAAATACAACTTCATAGTCTTGTTAAATATATTTTCTTTTATTACAGAAATGGAAAACTGAACCCGGAGGGGATCTGCGGCCCATTGTAACATTGCGTTGGAGTTCCAAGAACTTAATTCCTCATGAATCCTGCGTCCTGCATTGATCCTTGATTGTTTTTTCTGGTGTGAGCTCTGGAACGGGAAGTCATACATAATTGCACATTGTGGACAGCCGGAATCACCTACAAAAAAAAGTACTTTATGTACTTACACAATAAAGTAAAGATAATAATTTCAAAATTCCTTTCTTTAGAACATTAAATGTTAAGTCTTCTTACCTAATTAAATAATCGTAATGTTTCATTTTCAGGCGGGAGACTTTCAAGGAAATGTTTCGTGTAGAGAATGATCATTCAATACATAATACTCGTGACTTGCTTCACCATGGCCGGCATCAACTTTTAAATCTGAGTCACCGATCTGAAAAGCAGGAAAATATAATAAATCACAAGATTTTATAAAAAACTGTTGACTTATGAAATTGAATTTACTTTGTTTTAGTCAATAAATGTTTTCTGTTTAACTTTATTACTTTCTTGTAATTATAGATTTAAAGAACCTCTTTGTTATTCATATTATAATTCTTAGGTAAAGTAATTTTGTAATTATGTTTCATTTAAGTGTATGTACAAATAATTTAAAAATAATAAATTATTATTGTCTATAGAATTTGTTCTTTTTATTTTCCTATCCTAATAGTCTTGGGATTTTCAATCAGAATCTTTAAATCAGGGATATTGAAAGTGGTTGACATGGACCCCTGGGTTCGATATTGGTTTTTTAGGGGTCGACATAAATGAAAACTGATTTTGAAGGTCAACGAACGTGGTCCAAATATCAATCACCCCATTAAATTAAAACAAGTTATTTCATGATAGGTACATAGTATTAATTGTTTATTACATATTTTTGTAGGAAATAGCATTGATGTAGTAATGTAAAATCTCAAGTTCATACAAGATAAAAACTCTGCAAGTCTTGACCTACGTCAGAATGAAAAATAACGCTTTGTAGCAACTGTTTTAAGTTAACTGACCTTTATGAATAGGTATTTATGTGTGGGGATTGATCTTAAAAGTACATATGTGATTTGGCTAAGGTAAGGGGATTGAGTTAACAGAGTTCATTTAGGAAAAGGGGCCACTTGTCTAAAATAGTTTGGGGACACTTACCTACTTTAAATGATTAAATAAAATACAAATTTATTCAACTGTTACTCACTGTTGACGCTGTTGATAAGCCTTTTTTCTTCATAGGTTAATAGGGCTCCAATTCAGTACTAAAACTCAATGTTAAACTTGCTAGTATGTCGATTCAGCCCTATACACGGTCGGAGAGTCATGTTAAGGGCGGCATTTGATTCAAAATGTATAGGAGGTGTGGATCCGAGAAATAAGAGTATTTCCACTATTTCTATGGTATTTTATCGGGTCCCATGTTGTGGGAAACCGCTCTAAGTCTGCCATTGTCCTAGGAAATCACTATTTTCACAGAATAATCTCTAAAAAACTAATAATAACGCACCGAACTGTAAATATGACTTGAGATGAAATGAAAAATGTTGCTTACGAGTAACATCTCACAATTCATCAAATGTCATCAATTTGACATTTTGACTATTTATATTGAATTTATATTGAATATTATGCTATCAGCATTTCATCAAAAGTTGACCATTTTACGCATTCCCATAGAAAACTGTCAAATTCGATGAATTGCGGAGATGAAATGTGAAGGATTCATAATATGATTCATCAAATATGTTGTCATTTTACGCATTGAATGACTGAACGAAAGCGAATCATAATAGAAACATATTATGAAATGCTCGATGTGGCCGTTTTAGACCCCCTGTTCCTTGGATGTTTTTAGCTCCAACAAGGCAAATTGTAGTTTTTCCTCAAGTTGACGAGAGGACATGGTACGTGCAACAGGAGCCATAGCTTATAATGAATGTCCGACCGAAAGTTCGGTTTCGGTTTCGGCCAGAATCAGCCGAAACTTTTGCCGAAACCGAAACTTATTTCGCAAGTTCACGCACGTTCACGCTCGCCTAACTTCGTTTTCCGCGGCAACGCTTTGACGGACGCTGTCGGTCCTATTCGGGAATTGTCGTGCGCCGTTCGGATAGTTCTGTAGCAACAAAACTTACTCAGTGCGTGTGCGCCCGTCGCAAATAAATATTCTTTAGCGGTTATGTTTTAGATGGAACTGATTACATCAATTACATGTAAGTTTTTGTTTTGTTTCTGTACTTGAATGATTATATAGTTAATTAAATATTGATTCAGTAACTTTACTTTGTTTAGTTGTTATTAACAAATCAAGTCACATGTAAAAAAGAGATTGTAAATGAAAAATGTGAAGTGTATAATTTCATGTTAAATTAAATTACGTTGTGACGGAAGTGGGCAGACGCGCGGCCTCATCGCAACTGCTCGCTGCATACTGACCGGCCGGACCATCGTACCCCTGCGCCCGCGCGCAACCCGCGTTCGCCCGGCATCGCGCCTCGGCACCCTCCGCGCTTACCGCAACCCGTACTCGCCTGATGACGAACGTCGCACCCCGCTCGCCTCCGCGTGACGTCAGTTACGCACGGCACGCACCGCACCCCGTCGCAACCCCGCACCGTTTTCGCCTGCACACGCCTATATAAGGCGCGTTTCCGCAGCCTGCGGCGAATAAGTTTCGGTCAGCTCACTCAGGTAAGAGCTCTCGCAATACCCCTTTCCTCTCCTTTAACCCCTGAGGTTGTTTCAAGCCCGCGTACCTGCCTTTGCCTGGATCGCGGACCAACCTCTTCCTGTCTTCCGAATCCTTTCTGGTTGTTTCAAGCCCGCGTACCTGCCTCTGCCTGGATCGCGGACCAACCAGATCCCTGATTCCCAAACTCCAGAAATTCCGTTTTCCTGTACCCGAGGGTTGTTTCAAGCCCGCGTACCTGCCTCTGCCTGGATCGCGGACCAACCCATTATCCCGTCTTCCTGAGGTTGTTTCAAGCCCGCGTACCTGCCTCTGCCTGGATCGCGGACCAACCTTTTCCCGTGGGAATCTCCCGTCTACCCTTTCTATCCAAACCGCGCCGTACGTCACCTTAAAGCGGACCTAAGGCCGCCATTAAGTTCCGCGTCGCGCGTCCCGGGAAAGTGTAGTGATCATAGTTTTACCGTATAAGTTAGTATCGCGAGTGCTTAGCAAACCGCATAGGATTTGTTCCTGATTTTCCCGGTAAACGTTTGTTAAACGTTTTACATTCCCCGTTAGTAGCGGTCCGGCCCGGTAAGTACTTTTACCGTTAAAACACACCACACGGATAGGTTCCCGACAAGCCATAGCTAGGTCGCCTATTCCCGGCATACTTCCCCCATAGGTCCCGGTCATTAGTTAGACGCCTGTAAATACTTTTGAAGTACAATATACCGTTTCCTGTCACACAGTTCCGTGTTTCATTTCGCCTCTGTCATCTGTTACAACTCTCCCTCGCTACCCTCAGACGAGCCGCTGGACCTCGAGCACATCCAGCGACACACTGTGGGCTAGCAAAAGCATTGCACGTGGCCTTCCCACGGGAAACCACGTTACATTTTGGCGCCCAACTTAAAAACCCTCTGTATTTCAGTTACATCCTGAAATTTAGGTCCAAATTGAAATACAAATCCATTGCGCGAATGCATAAATAAAAATCCAAAAAGTGGGTACATTTAAGCACATCACGCAAGTACAAGCGACAGCGCAGAGAGCATTATATTTCCCGCCCGACCCAAACCCGTCTAACTTTTGAAATTTTTTTTTTTTTAAAATAGCATTAAGATATACCCCAGGACGTCGAAAATAAAAAAGCAAAAGTCTAGGTACTAAACCCAGCAGTAAAAACAGTTAAAGAATCATCATAGTTACAAAATAAAAACACATAAGTAATAATTCACAAAGCTAATAGTACGCTGCTATTCATAAGACGATTGTTCTCGAATCGGTCGGCCGGCCTGCCTCAACGCAGAGCGCTGCCGCCCGCGTGACGTCATCATAGGCTCGCAGTTTACCTGCCTACTATTGATTATCACCGCATACTCATCTCGCACTCACCAAACAGCATGTACACCTATTTTTGGTTTGTTGCATGAATGCATGGTAAAGTAGTTTGGGCCCATCATTTTGTTTTATTTTTACCGTATACCTTTTGCAAATTGTTTTTTTTATTTATGAACATTACCAAAATATTTCAGACATTTCATAGCCGCTTCTTAATCTTAAAAACATTTTTTTTTTTAAATGATAAAGAATCCACCTTTAACCTGACTTCATAAAGCCATCTTATAATTTATCCGAGCTTAATATTTCACACATACTTCTATTAAACCAGCTATAATCGACATACCTACAGAAACCGTCATTTATTTTCTTTCTCCGCTATTCTTATTATTTTAACCGAATAAAACTCCGGCAATATAATTATTTAAAGTTTAAAAATAAAAGAAGCATTTGGTAGGTGGGTAGTTAGGTAGCAAAGATTGATTAGGTTAAAAAAAAAAATTGTAAGAATAGGAATACCTACCTAGTTAGATTTATTTACCTCCGGTCCGTAAATAATTACAATAGTAATTCCGAATAAGTTATACCGTAATAGATATTAAATGCCAAGTACATCATCTTGGGTGTACTCGCTTAAGAAACCGCAACTAGAGGAGGAGTGCAAGAAACGAAATATCGTCACCGAAGAGAAGACCGTTCAAGAGTTACGTAAGCAACTAGTACGGAAGATAGGGTCCACCGCCCCGTCGACGTCCAAAGAACCGGCTAACCCCACCCACCCCCCCGTGGCATCTACCGACAATTCAGGGACTTCAAGTAGCTCTCAAACCGTAACCGGCCAGTTAAAAACTGAGAAACAACAAGATACCGACACCGACGAATACGAAGACCCAAACATGTCTCACAGTGAAGGTAAAACGTCAAGGTCAAGTTCACCCCATAGGACAGACCACCATGAACACATTATATCGAAGTGGAACATCAGTTTTGACACCTACAAAGATCCCGTAGAATTTCTAGAAACGCTTTATGAATTAATAGCGACAGACGACGTTAATGAAGATAAAGTACTGAAATTACTACCCCGCTTCATGAAAGGCAAAGCACTATTATGGCACAGAAACAACAGGCATTCATGGGAAACCTGGGAAGACTTCGTGCAAACTTTTAAAGTGACCTTTCTACCGAGTAACTACGACAACGACCTACTAGGCAAAATCGTAGCGAAGAAACAACATTATAAACAAAAGTTTATTGACTACCTGATTGAGATACAAACCCTCATGAGAAGGTATGGTCGAATGACAAAGGAAGAAGAAAAAGAAAGAATTTATGAAAACATGGACACCCGGTATAAATTTTATATTAAACGACATGAATTCGCAACCATTACCGACCTAATAACATTGGCAGCCGATTTTGAGAAAATTAATTCAGACCGGATAGCAAGTACGACAAAACTCAAGTTCAGAATCTGACAAACAAACAACAACCGATCAGAAGAAACCGACCGCAAATAAAACCGAAAAAGAGGCAAAGCCAAAATATATAGACCAGTACGACCAGAAAACCCACTGTTGGAGTTGTGGCAAACAAGGACACTCGTCAAGAAGTTGTTCCGGCAAAAAAAACCTGTTCTGCAGCACCTGTGGCAAGTTGGGAATTAAAAGTACCAAATGCTGTAAGATACCAAAGGAAAGCTCCGAATCCATGGTTGTAAGCCAAATGGAGGTAGACAACCGTCCGTTTAAACAAATCACCATGTTCGATATACAGTATGAAGCACTTATCGACACCGGCTCAACAAGGTCTTTTGTAACTAAAGAAATATACCAGAAATTCAGAAATACCGGTAAGAAGTCAATAAAAGCCGATGAGAAAATAATCGTAGCCGACGGATCGACTGTGCACATCACCGAAGTACTACCGATCGAAATCACCATCGTCGGCAGGAAAATAAAACACCGAATGTTCTACCACCCACGGATAGTAAGAATACTTATCGGCATGGATATACTGACACGTTTAGGAGTACAACTAAAATGGCCGCAACAAAACAAAACAGTAATAAACGAAGTAGGATTCATTGACACCCTGTACACATCCGAAAAAAAACGACCCGAAACCGTAGAAACCAATCCATCTTTGATGCAGAAAAACAAGAAAGAATTTAAGCCGAAATTAACCACCGAAAAATTAAATAACCGAATTATGAACCCAGGAAACAAATCGAGAATAACACACCGAAAAATTGAGCAACCGAAAATTAAACAAGAAAACAGAAACTCAGACTGGGTACAAAGAAAAATTAATGAAGTCAAACTAACCAAGAACCAGGACTACAAGATTGAAAAAAATAAACTATACCGAAATATTAAAAACAACGCATATGGACCACGTCAAGAAACATTCACCGAATGGAAACTATGCGTACCGGCTTCCGAAAGACATAGCATCATAAAACAGTACCACCATGAGCCAACAACGGGACACTTGGGCACAGCTAAAACCCTAAACCGCGTCGCCCAAAGTTACTACTGGCCTGGTATGTATAAAGATGTCTCTAAGTTCGTGAGGAATTGCATGATCTGCAAGGACAAAATACCGCAATCGTCGAACAAATACAAACCACCCATTGTATGTTCCGACAAATCAACCAAACCGCCAATTCCCCAGCGAATACCAAAACCGCCGAAGGTCACAACGACAACCGAAACCAAGTCAACCAGCCCGACGACGACCGAGCCACCGGGGGTGAGTTCAAGTCGTAGGCGGGGTGGTGCACCGTCTCCGTTACCAGGTGATGAACCCAAGTCCAGAAGAAGACACCGCCGATCTCTCAATAACTCGCATACCTACACCGAGCAGAAGAAAGAACCAAGTAGGGACCGCGATAAAAAAAAATTGATGTGATTTTAACATATTACCGAGTAGACTTTAAAAAAAAAAACGTTAATTTAGATATAAATTACAACCTATGTAGTTAAAAATAATTAGACGTACCTTTTTAACAATACTTATAATTAGATTAAAATACATACCGCAAATCCGTAGTTCATGTTTCTATACCGTAACAATGTATTCATCCAAATCCATAAAGTGATACCTAAAACACTTCATAACTGGCCACTAAATTATAACACCATATTATATTCACATTTGTAATCACTGGTTTAACTATGAGTATCTACCGTAACGAACCTTTTTTTTTTTAATCACACCGATATAAAAAATCAAATCACCCCACATATCCGATGGGATTCCAATTTAATACTAAGTAATAAACTGCAACGCGCATAGTTAAACCATTGCCGAAACACTAGTTAACTTTTCTAAAACTAATCTCATAACCGGTTGTTATAGTCATTGTTTTCCGATTGATACCGAGTAAACCGAACACAGGAAATATTTTAAAATACCTGAAATGCAAAATAATATAGATTGTGGGAATTTGCAAATAGGCCAGTTAGGCAACCTAATCAATGCCCACTTACCAAATCTTTTTAGGAACCTATATTTCTCTTTATCATCTTTTCGTATCAACAACTACCGCCATTTTTCTTTAAACCGAATTAATTGTATGAAGACATATACCACTTAGAACTGATAAAAACTTACATACTTATAGTATAGTTTCCGTAGTACCGAACTTTTACAATTATTACGAAGTAAAAAAAATATAGCATTTAGTTTCAAAATAGAAAAACATATCAACTTAAACCGTAATGTACTAGTGTAATAAGTACACACCAGCCTTTTCATAGTAATTTAAGATATCAGAGTTTTAACATTTAATAAACATAGTTAAGCATCCGTAGTATAAAAACCCGTTAGATTAAACCATAAAATGTAATTAGATAGAAATAGGACCCGATACAGATAAGAAAAAACAAAATAAATGTAAAATATAATTCCCATACAAACTGTGAACCTGTGAATAATATGACACCTATTCACCGAGTAGTAAACATTGCTAATGCAATTTCATAAGGCATTCGACCTTACCGTTATTAAGAAACCGAACTAGTAGGTGATCGATATGACATCACAGGGGACTTTAGGAACATAATGTTAAACATTATACGATAACTTTAGAAAAAAACGGACAATATAAAATGTTATATAAATTAAACAGCTAGGAGAAAGTTACCGTTATATACTTACCAACCGGGATACGAACTTTAACCTGAATATACTTACGATTGTAAATAAAATTTCATACATTTGCTCATAAAGGGTTTGTCATAGTGTAAAATGATCATCCAGTGTAATGGAGATTTTTACTTTAGAAGTAAAAATCTTCAAAAGAAAGGGGGGAGTGTGACGGAAGTGGGCAGACGCGCGGCCTCATCGCAACTGCTCGCTGCATACTGACCGGCCGGACCATCGTACCCCTGCGCCCGCGCGCAACCCGCGTTCGCCCGGCATCGCGCCTCGGCACCCTCCGCGCTTACCGCAACCCGTACTCGCCTGATGACGAACGTCGCACCCCGCTCGCCTCCGCGTGACGTCAGTTACGCACGGCACGCACCGCACCCCGTCGCAACCCCGCACCGTTTTCGCCTGCACACGCCTATATAAGGCGCGTTTCCGCAGCCTGCGGCGAATAAGTTTCGGTCAGCTCACTCAGGTAAGAGCTCTCGCAATACCCCTTTCCTCTCCTTTAACCCCTGAGGTTGTTTCAAGCCCGCGTACCTGCCTTTGCCTGGATCGCGGACCAACCTCTTCCTGTCTTCCGAATCCTTTCTGGTTGTTTCAAGCCCGCGTACCTGCCTCTGCCTGGATCGCGGACCAACCAGATCCCTGATTCCCAAACTCCAGAAATTCCGTTTTCCTGTACCCGAGGGTTGTTTCAAGCCCGCGTACCTGCCTCTGCCTGGATCGCGGACCAACCCATTATCCCGTCTTCCTGAGGTTGTTTCAAGCCCGCGTACCTGCCTCTGCCTGGATCGCGGACCAACCTTTTCCCGTGGGAATCTCCCGTCTACCCTTTCTATCCAAACCGCGCCGTACGTCACCTTAAAGCGGACCTAAGGCCGCCATTAAGTTCCGCGTCGCGCGTCCCGGGAAAGTGTAGTGATCATAGTTTTACCGTATAAGTTAGTATCGCGAGTGCTTAGCAAACCGCATAGGATTTGTTCCTGATTTTCCCGGTAAACGTTTGTTAAACGTTTTACATTCCCCGTTAGTAGCGGTCCGGCCCGGTAAGTACTTTTACCGTTAAAACACACCACACGGATAGGTTCCCGACAAGCCATAGCTAGGTCGCCTATTCCCGGCATACTTCCCCCATAGGTCCCGGTCATTAGTTAGACGCCTGTAAATACTTTTGAAGTACAATATACCGTTTCCTGTCACACAGTTCCGTGTTTCATTTCGCCTCTGTCATCTGTTACAACTCTCCCTCGCTACCCTCAGACGAGCCGCTGGACCTCGAGCACATCCAGCGACACACTGTGGGCTAGCAAAAGCATTGCACGTGGCCTTCCCACGGGAAACCACGTTACAACGTTGTATAGGTAAACTTATTTGAAGATTTGTTTTTCATTCCGATGCATGATCTATTGACCAATTGTTATTGTTACATTTTTATTTTCAGAGTAAAATGTCACAAAGAGAAAAAAATCCGATTTGGCAGTACTTTGACAAAAGTATCAGTGATACATCAAAAGCTGTTTGCAAGATATGTAGCAAGTTCTATTCGTTAGGAAGCCACGAACCAAAAAAACAAACATTACACGGACTGAAGCTGCATTTATCAAAATTTCATGACCAGGAATACAGGCAAGTACAAAAACGTTTATCAGAATTAAACGATTTCAAAAGTGAAACAAAATTGAAGCGAACAGACTTGAGTATATCATTGAAACAATCGAGCTCAGATCAGTCGACTCTTGTTCAGACAACCATTCCAAGTTTGACTTCTAAACCTAAAGTTGTACTGTGGTCTGATGATCATGAAATTACAAAAAGGATTGACAAAACTATAATGGATCTGATAATCGTGGACATGCTGCCTTATACTTTGGTGGAAGGTGAAGCATTCCGCAGACTTAATTTATCTGATCCTCAAGGAGTTCGCAAATATCGGTTGAAATCTGAAAAATATTTTAGAACGTCACTAATGCCCAAAACATATGAAAGAATTAGATCAAAAGTACAGGATTTAATGGCACAGTGTAAGTGAGTGAGTGCTACTACAGACATTTGGACCAACGCATGTAAAACATGTTCACTTTTTAGCTTCACAGCTCATTTCATCATAAATGATAAACGTCTTAAAGTGATTTTGGGTGCATGTGTGCTAGAACAAGGCCATACCAGTCAATATATCGAACAAAAATTTACAAATATGGTAAACGAATGGGGTTTGCAAGGCAAGATTTTTGTAGTCCTACGTGACAATGCCGCCAATATGGTTCGGGCGATGCGTGATCAATATGAATCTTTAGGATGTGTCGCCACATACGCTCCAGCTTGTCATAAAACAAGCGCTATTTTCAGAAGATTAAATAAAAGACCTCCTAAGGAAATGTAGAAAAATCCTCGGCCATTTCCATCACAGTGAGCCAGCAACCAGGAAATTGACTGAATGTCAAAAACAATGCGGATTGCCAGAGCATGCCTTGGTGTAAAACATTGATGTGAGGTGGAACAGCACTTATTTGATGCTGCAAAGACTTTTGGAACAAAAAATGCAGTAAACTTATACTGTGTTGAACATGGTAAGATTGATTCTCTTCAATCTACTGAATGGGTTATTGTAAAGAACCTCACATCCATGTTGACATTTTTTTATGAAGCCACCCTTGAGTAATCATTTGATAATGCATGTGTTAGAAAATAGGATGTAGTATAGAGTTATAGAGAAGATCAAGGTGTTATTTACTGAATATGAGATGTCAGGATTTTATTGATTCTAATATGAAATGTGTACCTAAAATTACTTTATAGTTGCAATGAAGCTATTGTATTGAAAATGTTACTAAGTAAAGGGATTAAGATATTAAAGATGGAGGGTTAATATAGAAACAAGGAATACCATTAAAACAATATTGTATTGTCATGTTAAATAGCGATACAAAAGATAAACCAAAGAACAAACGATAAATCACCAAAGTTATAATACAAATGGCCACGCCCAATTATTTCTAGGAATATTCACAAAATACTTAACTTATGTCCTGTAGGAAGATAGACGAACAAGAGAGAGGGAAGTAGGTATCTACCCGTATTTATAACCACCACTATAATATGGTCTGAGACCACCACACAGTACACTGCGCTACAGCCAATCACAGATTGACTTAGAGCCGCGAACATTTAAACACGTATAATTAAGTAACAAAAGTCAGTATTTGTACTTATTCTAAACACTATAATTATTAACATAATTGTTGAAGTTCTTCTACAATAACTTTCATGTTATTACGGTAATATTTACTAAATAAACCTAATAAATATTTAGTTCATTAGACAATGCTGCCACCTGTGACATAACAAATAGCTACTGTGGATATAATATTGAATTACATTTTAAAGTTCAACCTTAGTTTAGTCTAGGTATTCAAACCTAAATACCTAAATTAATTAAGTAGGAAATTACTCAAGTCTAAGTACTTTATTTAGTAGTCTCGATAACATTAATAAAATAATTAAAAGGTATATCTTATCAGGTCAGTAGCTGCCACCTATGTTGTAGATGTGGAACTATTACAAAGAAATGGCCCTTGACCTATAACCCGCCAAATATAAAAGTGAAATATTATTTACAGCATAACTTACATTATAATGTCTAGGTAATTGAACACTTAGACTTTGTTCTAGACAATAAGAGTAATTTATATAATGAATACAATTAATATGAATAAGTATTATCGTTATCTATCTATCGATGTTAAGTATAAAATGTAAAAGACAATGATACTTGCCAACACACTGTGAGCCAGTGTGTTGTACCATTATTGAAGCCTTATAAGCAAGGGAAATGCTTTTCCTTAAAGATTAAGTTTTACAAAGTGAATTAACATGAAATCATAGTACTGAAGTACATACTATATGACAATCATATTCCGTCACGGCCATACTGACAGTACTTCGTCCTCGAAGTACGTACACACCTTTCACAAAAATAGAAAAATAATTATTATCTATGTCGAAAGATCTAAGGTAGGAATTTATATTTTATAGGGTAAACTTGCTTAATTCGTACCAGTTCGAGAAAATGTGCTGTAACTTTAAAACTAATAGATACAGACAGCTTTTAATTATAAATAATTTTAATTTGTTTCATTACTCATTACTTTTACAAGAAATTTTAACTCAAATTTTATTAACATCTGAGAAATAAACAATTTAAAAAAGCATTAAAAAAGTACGATTTAGGATTATTGATCTTAAATCGTACTACTATATTCCTTAATCGTACTTTGAGATCCAGCATTGGTTCTGATAATTGAGTGCATTAAAACATATTTTCTTGTTCTTGTGCCTGGCATCATTTTCTGTGCTAGGTTTTATTTTAACATTGCTTCATTTGCCTTTTTTTCTTTGTATCACAACATTCTTTCTTTTTTAAAGATTTTCTTCTTGTTTGTTCTATTTTTTTGAAGTACGATTTAAGCACATGCATGTGGTACGAAATAAGCGCAAAAGTCGAACTCATTTTAAATTTCCCACCAAAAAAAATGCCACAAACAAACCTATTTCATTACGTTAGACGAAAGCACAAATATATCTAATAATACATAACAAAAAAATTAATCAGGTTATCACTACCTAGCTTGTGTAATGTTCTTACGAAATGTATAAAAATATTACGTGAAAAGGTGAAAAATTCTTATTTTTTTAATAATTTTTACAAGAGCAGCCCATCGGCGGTAATTTTTTTGGTGGTAATTTGGCCGACTGTTAGTTACATTTTTTGCCTAGAAGAGACGTTTCTAGCTATTACCAGAGTCGAGATATAGGCGAGGTACGAATTAAGCGCAGGTACGAATTAAGCAAGTTTACCCTACTTACAAAACAAAATTTTATTAACATTATAGGTAGGTACTTAATAGGATTCTATTCTAATTTTCTCAGTCTATACCATTTTGTATCTTAACTGAATCCAATCACAACTAAATATACCTATGGTTATTAAGTCATTAATTGCAAGGGAATCATGAGCAAAGAAGACACAGGGTATTGCCTAATACATAGACATGCCAATCACAATCACCCGCTGCAAGTGAGACAATTGGCACCAAGTATGAGGCCGACCAGCGGATACCCAGAAAGAACAGTAAGTCAGGGTATTGCCAAATATATAGACATGCCAACCACAATCACCCGCTGCAAGTGAGACAATTGGCACCAAATATGAGGCCCACCAGCGGATACCTGAAGAAGGTATTAACATTCAGGATATTTGCCAGATACATAGACATGCCAATCACATTCACCCGCTGCATGTGAGATAGTTGGCATCAAATATCAGGCCGACCAGCGGTTATCCTGAGAACATAATAGGTATTCATTCAATCCATGCCGATTTCGGCATACACAATCCAATTGCCAATACATACATAGACATGCTGACCGCTTTCACCCACTGCCGATGAGACAAGTCAGCACCAAGCATGTGGCAAGACCAGTGGTTAATGTAGGTGTACAGATCAAACTACTAGAGCACCTTCAATAGAGCAATAATTGTGATAATTATAAATATAATCAATGGAATACTAATATTAGTAAATAATGTTGTGTATTATATGAAACATGAAAAAAAAAACATGAAATAGTTCAAATCAATACTGTCTCTCTGTCAGTCATATCAGTAGTGTTCCTTATTTTGGAAATATGTTTGTAAATATGTGTGTACCTGCTGTGTAGTCTTCATGAACAAATGTTTATAAATAAAAATGATAGGGGAATGGCATTTTTAACTCAAAACAACTAGTATCATCATCTAAAAGATCTGTCACAACTTCCATCAACTCTCCGTTCAATAATAAGTAACTTATCAATGTTTTGATCTTTCAATATAAGAAAGAATCAGGCATATTATTATTTTTTGTATTGAGTAACCATATATAAATGTCCAATGACATTGTTACATTGTTTACATGATGTTTGTTACATTATTAATTCTACTAAGGTAAGTAATTAATCTATTATCTTATCATGCTTTAAGTTCACACTAATGGTTTATAATATCCAGAAAACTAACTACCTATGTATGATTATTACCTTTTTAAGATCTAATTGTGATTAAAAACAGTTGTTTGTTTATGGAATGGAATAAATAAGTAAACAAAAAATAATAGGACCAATTGTGAATTTGTTTATTCGCTAGTGAGATCAACTGCGGATACCGGCAATTATAAATCTGACAAGCTGTAAATGTGACCATTTGCGAATTATACTAATCGCGAAATGGAAAGGTGGAATAAACTATTAGCGAATGGAATAGCGTATCTAAAAGGTAATTCTTCTAAAAGCTAGTTTAAAAATCCATGAATTATTTTATATATGTGAAACAAATACTATTTTCCTATTTTCACAAATGCCAAAAGAGATTTTAATGAAACTGCAACATTGCAGCTTATTCATCAGGATATCACATCAGATATGTTATTTTAAAGCATCATATCATAATGTGTTTACTTTTTAAGGATGATAAATGCGATGAAGTCGCGGGAAGCCTCTAGTAGGTATGTCAATGCATAATTTTCATAAAAGATGTATCTAATATTAACCTTCAAAGCATTTTGCTATTTGGACATTTTGCATGTAGGGTCTTTTACAAATTAGTCGTTTTGCGGATTGTTACCAAGCATATACATATAATAATAAGTAATTATCCAAACATATCAATATACATACATACATAATATACCTATACATATAATTCTAGTGACCTAAAATTCGTTCGGTCAATCTGACAATTCATTACAAAGTAATAAGTCAATACTTGTTGCTCTGTACAGACTCCACCGATGGGTCAACAAATATTTTTTTTTTTTTAACTTTTAAAAGTAATCAGCAAGTCCAAACTTCGCTAAAGTATAAGGTATCAGGGAGGTAGCTTAGCTACAAATCTGTATATACCTATACATAAAAGGAAGTTCTGTTAGTTACAAATTTTATATTAACTCAAGGACCGCTGAACCAACTTTGCTGATGATTGGAAGCTACAAAAAGTACAACAAAAATGCTTTTCTAAACAGAGAGGAGCTATCAAATGATGGCACTTATTCCTCCTTAGAACCATTGAAAGATTATTTGGTTAAGTTTAAAATATTAAATGTGAATATTTTATTAACTAGATGTTGTCAAAAATAGAAACCGCTTGAGACAGCAGATGAAAAGAACCAGTAAGTAGACTAAACTAGGAGAAAACATTCAAAACTTCATCCAAGTCTAGAGATAAATAGTTACTTGCACCAAACCGTCTTACTACTTGATAAATTTGTGAAGTCGTGAAGCTAGATGAAATAAATAACCTTAAAATGGTTAAGAATAAATTAGAGAATGTTTTTGCTAAATAAGAATTAATAACTTTTTGCTGAATTTTCAAGTTCAGTGTTAATGTGTAGATTTTAGGTATAAACCTAGGTGTATAACACCTATAATATTATCTAAAATACTTCTTTTTTGTTAGGAGTTAGCAATAGAACTAACTTATTATTTGAGCACTAGTAATGTAGTATTGCTACATAATTAGTAGGTATCACACTAACAGTATCACCAAATTAAATTTGCTTTAATTTAAAGCGATAGAACACAATAAGCAAATACAAGTTTCTTGACCATGTCATGTTTGGGAAACTATGACAGATAACTAGAACTGTTTGTGAAGTTTTAGTAAATTATATCACTTATGTTTATGTAGGTAAATGCCATGATTTCAGAAATGTTTCATACTACCATTGAACAATGCCATAAGGTATAAATAGGGTACCTAAGTAACTAGGTATATTAATCTATCCTACCCTTTATAGTCAACATTAGACAGAAACTCCCTTTTGGAAAATACCTACTTAATAAATATGGCTCACCTCTTTTGATCTAGTTAGAAAGGTACATTAGAGACCTATCACAAATAGCCTACACAATAATGATAGTCCAATCCATACTATTTTCCATACTATAATATTATAAATGCGAAAGTAACTCTGTCTGTCTGTCTGTTACGCTTTCACGCCTAAACTACTGAACCGATTTCAATGAAATTTGGTAGAGAGGTTGTCTAGACCTTGAGAAAGGACATAGGCTATATTTTGTCGCGAAAAAAGGCTTAAGGGGGTGGTAATAAGGGATGAAAGTTAGTATGGGAGATCGTCATTATTCAAAGATAAAACCATGAAACTTTATATTTAGGCACTTAATACTAAATCCATACTTCCATACTATCCATACTGTAGTGGTATAAGAACATGTTTACTATGCATGTAGCTCTATGTGTTTTATATTCGTATTTTATTATGAATTATACTCAGTTCTATATCAGCAGTCTGTTGTTTCACTCGTCTCCCTGGGTCCCAACCGTAGATGGCGACCCTGCCAGCGCGCCGCCGCTGCGCTGAGTCGAATTCGATACCGGTCGACATATAAGGATAGGAATTTGTTTGTGACTGTGCCGTGTCGAATGATCTATAACGATGGGATGTGTGCAAATTTATTGTGACTTACGTGTGGACGTGTTATCCTTGAAAAAATTTTACCAAAAACTTTACAATGGGAAAACCACAATCTAAGGTCAAGACGGAGGAGAACATCGTCATCCAAAATTCTGTGGGTGGAAACAACGAGTCCACGTTTGAAGAATTTAAATTTCATTTAAATACCACGAATATTCTTTTGTCAATTGTGGTGTTTGGAGTAATTTTGATACTGCTTAGAGTGCTCTATAAAATGTACAAAAGATGTCACACTGATTGGATAACTCGAGAGGTGAATCGTACGGCTTTGAGAAGATCGTTTTTCCGACAGCCCGCCCTACAGTCGGCTGCGAGTGCTGCGACGCAGAATAACCGATCCAAAGAAGGACGATATCCGGAAGTCATGTAACATACAGAGTAAAAGAGAACGATTCCTCATTTACATACCAAGGCAGCTTAATTACGTAAATGTTTTTTCTTACGGAGAAAACGGTATGATTTTTACGCAAATGATTATTCTTACGGCGGAGAAGGAGTATTACGCAGCAAATGTTCGGAATAAATTCATCTAAGAAGTTACGGCAACGTACGGCTACTAAGTGTGAGTGAAGTGAAAAATAAAAATATATAAAAGTGATAGTGAAAAATAAAAATTAATGACTTTTGTACCCTAATGTAAATACGGCGAATATTTTTTGAAGCAAACTTAAGGACAGTTACAGTAACCGTAAGTCGTAATTAAGTAACTTTTGGTATGTCTTTTTTTTATAATTTTTTTTAAATCATCTATAAAAAACTAGTTCTTATATAAACTACAGTAAAATATAAATGTGTAATCGTAATTTAAGATAATAAAAAAAAATATTATAAAAACTCAACAATTTTCAAGATTTTATCTTTTTGATTTCTTACTGAAAATTTTTTTGATTGTACTATGGTACATACTTATGCTAACATTGATAAGATTTGTATTATGATATGAGGTTTGTTTTCCTAATATTAAGTATGTGTGTAATTATCTTACATTTGGCGATATATCTAGATGGCTCGTGCTATTGAATTATTATACGACCAACTTAAGGATATTCGAACATATTTAATTAAAATAGGACCGTCGAGAAGGAAAGGTAAGATTTTAGAAAACAAATTAGAAAGTGTTCAAGTTATCAATGAAGAGTTTAATAAATGTATATTGCAGATCGATGAAGACATAAAAACAGGTAAGATAATTTCTTCAGATGTGCCAATTATTGAAAATATTTCTGAGAATTTTATGAGATTATATTACGAAATTTTAGAATTGTGCAAGTGTGAAAAAGATTTACAAACAATGGCGAACAACTTTGATTTGAAAACGGCTCTTAATTTATTGCCTATTATGACCGATCAGGAATCGAACACTAAACAATTAATTGATAATATCGAATATTATGAATCTATTTTAACTAGCGCTGAGTGTAAACAAAATTTAATAAAGTTTGTATTAAAAAGCAGGCTCTCACAGGCTGCAAAACTAAAATTAAAGTCCCAATATGCTGACGTACAGGCCTTAGTGGCTGACATGCGTGCAGAGCTATTGCCAAAAAAGGCCGCTACTGCCATTCAAAATCAATTGTACAAAATAAAACAAAATGATATGTCAACTGCAGACTATGGCAAACAATTAAGTGAACTTTTTGTTGACCTTACGATCACACAAGCCGCCGGAAATCAAAAATGTTACGATATTTTGAAACCAATAAATGAAAAATTCGCGATCAAACAATTTGCTGACGGTTTGCGTAACCGTAGGCTTAGTACCATTATTTCGGCGAGAAATTACAGCTCTCTAAAGGACGCCGTGCAAGGTGCGCAAGATGAAGAAGTGTCCATGGCATCTACAAGTACATCGGGAGAAATTTTGGGTATGCGCAGAAATTATAACGGAAATAACTTTTACAGAAGTCGCAGAGGTATGTTCAGACCGCCGCCCCGTGGTCCCGGGTTTGTTCACAGCTGGAGTCAAAGCCGCGGTGCCGGCCCCGACAGCGCGAACCGCGCCAGAGCCACGTTCAGTTCCAGAGGTCGAGGTCAACCAACGCGTGCATCCAGGGGTAAGTTTTACAATTATAGAGGTAAGAAAGGGATACGTAGGCCTCATAATGTCAATTTGATGACTAATCCGGAAAATAATTCCCAAAGTTTTGACGTACAAAATACACCGACTGAAAGTCCAAATAATTTTTTTCGTCCCGAAAAATGAACATCAACTTTTAACATGTAGTAACAGTAAATGTTATGTTAAAATATCAACAAGTCAAAACAAATCTTTTTATTATCTTATTGATTCTGGAGCATCTTTGTCGGCATTGAAATACAAATACATTCTAGAACAAAACATTCCTATCCATAACGAGACCATAACTATAAGCGGTCTCGGTGGCAAAGTACAAGCAATAGGATCCGTTTATCTGACGCTTCATTTAGGCGAAAAAGTTTTAAGTCACAAGTTTTATGTTTTTAAAACATTACCAATTCAGGCTAACGGAATTTTAGGTCGAGATTTTTTAAACAGATTTAAAGCACAATTAAATTTTGGTGACAGTTCATTAACGTTGAATTTGGATGATAACAAGAAGATTTGTTATTCTTTGACGAAAAACAGTTGTTATTCTTTGGAGATTCCAAAAAGAAGTGAATCAATTCATTATATTCAGACAAATCAAACAGCGGATTGCGTAGTTTGTTCTTCAGAAATTCAAAATGGTGTATTTTTGGCAAGTTCGGTTGTTACACCGTCAAATGGGTTTATTCCAATAAAAATTTTAAACACGACGGAGAGTGATTTGATTTTATCGAAATTTAATCCGGTGATTCATAGCCTCAGTGAATATGAACTATGTTCGTTTGAGAAATCGCAGAATAATGCAAACCGAGTTAAACAATTATTTACACAGTTACAGTTAAATCATTTAAATGACGAGGAAAAATGTACTATTGAAAATATTTGCGCGAAATATTCAGACATATTCTATTTACCTGGGGATATTTTGAATACAACGGATATTTACACTCATAATATTACTTTGAAACCTAATATTATTCCTGTTTTCACTAAACCTTACAGATTGCCCTTTAGTCAAAAAAGCGAAGTCAAACGTCAGATAGATAAAATGTTACAAGAAGGAATTATTGAGCCTAGTAAAAGCAACTGGTCGAGCCCTGTTTTATTGGTACCTAAAAAAGAAAATGAAAAAGGCGAAAAACAGTGGCGTTTAGTCGTGGATTATAGAAAATTAAATAATTGCATTGAGGATGACAAATATCCCTTACCTGACATTTCAGAGGTTTTAGATTCCTTATCTGGCAGTATTTATTTCACTCACTTAGACTTACATCAGGGTTATTACAACGTTAAATTGGATGAAAATAGTAGAAAATACACAGCTTTCTCTTCAGGCCAATACCAAATGACCAGAATGCCTATGGGATTAAAAACAAGCCCAAGTTCATTTTCAAGAATGATGAACATTGCATTGGCTGGTTTAAATTATGTAAAATGTTTAATTTACCTAGACGATTTAATTATTTTTGGCAGAAATCTGGACTCACATAACAAAAACTTACAAGATATTTTTGAAAGGTTGCGAAAAGTCAATTTAAAATTAAACCCTTCCAAGTGTGATTTTCTTAAAAAACAAATTTTATATTTAGGCCATGTAATATCAAATGAAGGAATTTTACCAGATCCGAATAAAATAAATGTTGTAAAAAATTATCCTTGTCCACAAACTACTGATGAAGTCAAGAGGTTCGTAGCGTTTACAAACTATTACAGAAAATTTGTACCTAATTTTGCTAACATTGCCCGCCCATTAAATTCGTTATGCAGAAAAAATGTGAATTTTGAGTGGAATGAAAATTGTCAGAAGGCTTTTGAAAAATTAAAGGAATCGATTATATCACCACCCGTGCTAGATTATCCGGATTTTTCAGAAAATAATCAATTTATAGTGCAGACCGATGCTTCTAATGAAGCCATCGGCGCCGTTTTGTCAAATAAAAACGGACGCCCCGTAGCTTTTACTAGTCGAACATTAAATAAAGCAGAAAGAAATTATCCAGTCATAGAAAAAGAATTGTTGGCAATTGTATGGGCAATTAAGTACTTTAGACCATATTTGTTTGGAAAAAAATTCGTAGTGAAAACAGACCATAGACCACTAGTATATCTTTTTAACATGCGGGACCCGTCTAGCAGACTTATGAAATTCAGAATGGTTTTGGAGGAATATAACTTTGTAGTTGAGTATGTGAGAGGTTCGGACAACGCAGCTGCAGACGCATTGTCTCGAATACGAGTGACATCGGACGAATTGAAAGAGATGCATGAATGTGTGGTTAACGTAATGACGAGGGCGCAAACACGAAAATTAAATATGACAACAGATTCTTCCGCAGACGTGGTACGCACAGATTCGAGGTCTGATCAACCGAGAATTGTGAATACTCATGTTAAACCGAAAGAATCCATCGAATTACAATTTATTGATTTTAAAAATTTAACAAAATTACGGAAAGAATGTGTGATAAAGAAGGAAAATAAAATATTTTGTTATATAAAAAATAAAAATATAATTTATATTAAATATACTAACTCTGATTCACAAATGTCGCGAGCAGAATTTGTGAAGGAGTTAGATAAATTTTGTGCACAAGAAAATATTAATGAAATATACTTAATAAAAAATAATGAAAATGATGTTTTCATTAAAAAATTAGTTGAACAAGTGCAAAATATGAAAAATAGGTCCGGACCACGACTATGTATTTTAAATAAAATTAAAAGAATTGACAACGGTGACGACCGGCGAGTAATTTTAAATGATTTCCATCTTTTGCCCAGTAGTGGCCATGCTGGCATAAGACGGATGATCAACAACATCAAAAAATACTATTTCTGGCCATGTCTTGAAAAAGATGTGATTGAGTTTGTCAAACGATGCGAAAAATGTCAACGACAAAAACATTCTTTACCAGTCAAGGAACCAATGATTATCACAACAACATCAAATTCAGCCTTTGAAAAAATTTATTTGGACATTGTAGGACCGTTAGACATCGATAATGATAATTATTCATATATTTTAACACTCCAATGTGAACTAACTAAATACACAGAAGCCTATCCCTTAGTTACCAAACAGGCAGAAGAAGTAGCAAAAGTGTTTGTTAAAAATTTTATTTTGAGATATGGTGTGCCAAAAGAAGTAGCTACAGATCGAGGTAAGGAATTTATTTCTTCAGTATTTCAGGAGGTGTGCAAATTACTACAGATAAAACACTTGAGTTCCACAGCCTACCACCATCAATCTATCGGAGCGCTTGAGGTAACACATAAAAATTTAAAATCCTATATCCGTATACAGACAGACAACCACCCCGAAACATGGAGTCAATGGCTACCTTTTTGGTGTTTCGCTTTCAACACGACTGTTCACTCAGAAACTCAGTTTACACCGTATGAATTGGTTTTCGGTAAGTTATGTTCACTACCTAACAATTTAGTACAACAAGTTGATCCTTTATATAATTTTGATAGTTATCCGTGTGAGCTAAAGTATCGTTTACAATTATCTCAAAAAATTGACAGGGAAAATCTGATTAAAAGTAAAACGAAAAGAAAGGAATATTATGACAAATATATTAATCCTATACATTATAATGTAGGTGACTTAGTTCTAGTTAAAAATGAAGTAGGTACGAAAATGGACCCTTTGTACACAGGTCCATACACAGTAGTAAAAAACATCTCGCCAAATGTACAGATAAATAAAAATGGCAAATTAGATATAGTACATAAAAATAGAACAAAACTGTATTTTGATTAGTATAAATAATTTTATATACTTAAATAACGTAAGAAAAGAGTTTTATTTTTATTACTTTTCCTTGCATATTGTAATTAGTTTGTGTTATTGAAATTAATATAATATTATATAATCATACAGGGTGTTTGGAAGGGAGCTGTACATACGCCTAGGGTAGAAACTAGGGATAGTCTGCTACCTACCCCCGCCCATTATATTGACCTTGGCCTCAAGGTTTTTTTTTAATTTATTTTTATTTTTTATTTGACTTTTTTGTGAATTTTTTACTCAAACTACCTGTAGCTCAAAATCTATCCATGGGACCGGTCTACTAATGGTCTTGTTTTAATCGTTAGAGTCTTAGGGTCCTGCAAAAAATTATTTTACACCAGAAAATTGTGGAGAAGAAAAGTTATGGGGCCTGAAGTACCGTAGTAAGGTAAAGAAATAATTTTAAGGACAACTTTCTATGGGGTTTAAAAAAAAACTAACAGGGTTGGAGTTCTGCTGATTTTTTTGAAACATCCTGAGTCCATGCCCTTTCTAACGATATGCTAAAAGTGTAATTATCACTTTTAGTTTTAAAGTTATTAATTAATTTCCGCAACTAAGGCACTTTTACTACCACATGTCGACATTTGTAAGACAAATGTAATTTCCAGAACTGAAACCAGTTTGGCCTACAGTTGGCAGGTAAAATTTGTTGTGTCACTCTTACACGAGAGCAACACGTATTTCTGTCTCTTTCGCTCTTGGGTCGACGGGGCCGGGCAGGTGACTCGTTGGGGTCTTTGTTAGTCGAGATTTACCCAATCTTAGCTAACTTACGTACTTGCCGTTGCGACGCTCCACTGTTTTTGTTAATTTTGTTGAGTTTGTTATTACTTCGTTTTTGTTAAGTTTTGTTATTTGTTACCTTGTTGTTGGCAAAATGGCTGGATTTACCAGTGAAGAGTACGCCGACATGCTGGTGGTGTATGGAATGGCTGATTGCAATGGGCGCGAGGCACGGAGGATTTATCAAGAACGGTATCCTGACCGGCGAGTGCCTAACCACCAAACGTTTGGTTCAACTTATCGGCGTCTGCGAGAAACCGGAAATTTAAATTTCCGGGAACCAGCCGTGAACAGATTTCAACCAAATTTGGCTGCAGAAGAACGCATATTGGCTGAATTTGAGGAAGATCCGACCAGAAGCGTAAGAACCGTAGCCCGGACGCTTGGTTTAAGCGTGTGGAAAGTCTGGTCGGTTCTTCGCGAAAATGGACGTCATCCTTTCCACTACACCCCTGTTCAAGGTAATTTTTTTACATAAAAATTTTGTTTCTAGCTCTTATGTAATGAACTAGCATGTGAATTTCATAGGCAATTTTTAAATTAACATGAGCATGTGTGTGAGAGAGAGAGAAATGGAAAGACAGAGATAGCAATCAATGTTACATAGCTACTAATTCATAGGAAACCGCTAATGTTGATATTTTTATTGTTTTAGGCTTAGAGGATAACGACTATGCAAGAAGGATGCAGTTTTGCCGCCACTTGCTCCATACGGACGTGGAAGATAATAATTTTTTACGGAGTATTCTCTGGACTGACGAGTCCAAGTTTGACAAGGAAGGAATTGTAAATTACCACAATCTCCATCACTGGGCACCCAGAGATCAAAACCCGAGAGTCAAGAGGCACAGAGGTTTTCAACGAAGGTTCTCCGTGAACGTATGGGCAGGCGTCATCGGTAATCGGTTGATAGGGCCGCACTTTTTGCCAGACAACCTAAACGGGCAAAACTACTTAGATTTCCTCGAAAACGATTTGCCCAATTTAGTGGAAGAAGTGTTTGACGAAGATCGGCCCATAGTCTTCCAGCACGACGGCTGTCCTGCTCATTGGAGCCTAGCAGTGAGGGAGCTTCTGAACAACTGCTTTCCTAATTCTTGGATTGGTCGGGGTGGGCCAATTCCCTGGCCCCCAAGGTCGCCTGACCTTACCCCGCTCGACGTCTACGTCTGGGGAAGGGCGAAAGAGTTGGTGTACGCAGAAGAAGTACCAACAAGGGAGGTTTTAATTAACAGGATCCATCCACGCCGCATTCGATACAATGCGCGAGGAACTGCTGCTTAGAACGGTGACCGTGGAGATGAGGAAGAGGTGCCGAGCATGTTTACGGGTCAATGGTCATCAATTTGAACAAAATTAGTAATTAATTTAAATTAGTAATTAATTAAAATTTGTAATTTAATGACATTAGTCATTAACAAATTTTTTGTTTCATTTGCCATCCTTTTACGATCGAACACATTTAATTTTCATTAGTTGAAATTTTTGCTTAAAGTGCCCTCGTTGCGGAAATTAATTAATAAATTTAAAACTGAAACTGATAATTACACTTTTAGCATATCGTTAGAAAGGGCATGGACTGAGGATGTTTTATAGAAAAATAAGAAGTACTCCAACCCTGTTAGTTTTTTTTTTAAACCCCATAGAAAGTTGCCCTTAAAATTATTTCTTTACCTTACTACGGTACTTCAGGCCCCATAACTTTTCTTCTCCACAATTTTCTGGTGTAAAATAATTTTTTGCAGGACCCTAAGACTCTAACGATTAAAACAAGACCATTAGTAGACCGGTCCCATGGATAGATTTTGAGCTACAGGTAGTTTGAGTAAAAAATTCACAAAAAAGTCAAATAAAAAATAAAAATAAATTAAAAAAAAACCTTGAGGCCAAGGTCAATATAATGGGCGGGGGTAGGTAGCAGACTATCCCTAGTGTCTACCGTAGGCGTATGTACAGCTCCCTTCCAAACACCCTGTATAATTAATAATTTTGAATTTGTATTTCAACACATTATATTTTTTTTTTCCAGCGTAGGTTATTGTATATGCAACCTACCAATATTAACAAAAAATTTTTAAATTTTAAGGAAGGAGATGTAGTGGTATAAGAACATGTTTACTATGCATGTAGCTCTATGTGTTTTATATTCGTATTTTATTATGAATTATACTCAGTTCTATATCAGCAGTCTGTTGTTTCACTCGTCTCCCTGGGTCCCAACCGTAGACATACTATCCATACTTCCATACTAATATTATAAATGCGAAAGTAACTCTGTCTGTTTGTCTGTCTGTCTGTTACTCTTTCGTGCCTAAACGGCTGAACGGATTTTGATGAAATTTGGTATGGTGATAGATGATAACCTAGAAATGGTCATAGGCTATAAATAATCACGCCATCGTACTTAGGTGGTAGGAAGTAGGCAGAAAACTGAATTGAGTTAGTGATTTTTTTATGGTTTTTGCTGGGAGTTTTGCTCTATCATGCCTAAACGGCTAAACGGATTTTGATGAAATTTAGTAAGGTAATAGATGGTTACCTAAAAACGGATATAAGATCAAAATGATCACGTCATCGTACTTAGGGGGTAGGAAGTAGGCAGAAAACTGAATTGAGTTAGTGATTTTTAATCGTTTGTTTTAAAAGTTTACCTCATTCACGCCTTAACGTCTTAACGGATTTTTAAAAGACTTGGTTAATTTAAAGATAGAATCCTAGGCACGGACACGGGCTACTTTTTACGGCGGGAAAATACCTCATTTACGCGGAAATCTAGCGTGATCGTGTTAAGAAGTGCATGACGCCATAGCTACTGAAATGATTTTGATGTTTTTTTTTAAACTGAGTGTTACTAAGACTTCAAGTATTTAATCACTTTTCTAACTTAGAGGGTAGGTAGGCGCCATAATTTATGTAATTTATGATAACATTTTGATGCAACTGTCTTTATTTAACAGTTTTACTTGGATCGAAACTTAGCGACATTCCATCACACTACTTAACTTATAGGGTAGGAAGGTACCAAAATTCAGACTACTTTTATATTTACTAAGGAAACATTCGGAGCTATCCATTATGTGCTTAGGTTGCTTTTGAACAAATTTTGATGTGAAGTTGAGGACCGGAACACGATAGAGGGACATTGTTGCAGTGGGACTTACAGCCGGGAGAAAACAAAAAAAACTTATGCGGACGAAGTCGCGGGTAAAAGCTAGTGTTATATACAATGGAGCAGATAGGTAATGTACATATAAAAGTACTAAGTACCTAACATTTTCTACATTCCTACCTATCAATATAGGTATTATGATGTAAGTATCAGGCAGAAATCTTTAACTTAAGAATACATAACACTCAGTACCTCGTAAGATCCGAATCCGATGACGTATTGGTCTAATCCGTTCAGTGTCACAACCGGGAGAGCTGGTTATAAGCTACAAACTGCGTCGAATCACAGAGCTGGTAAGGGTCGTAGCTGTGATGTCTGGTACCACTGCCTCCGTCGCATCACTTAGCCGCCTTGGACGACGGGTAGTTTCACGTTGGGTGGTTTGGGCCTTCGACGACGTCACGTCGACTGAGCCGCCGATGCCGAACATAGATTGTCGTTTGTTGAACAACCACGGCCGGGTCTGCAGCCGCCTTCAACGCTTGATGGTAGCTGCGCAGCACAAGGCGCCGCCATATTGTGTAGATACTGTTGTTGCTGCCACGATCGTTAGCCGGCCACCATAGGGCCGCCATTGCTGACAATGTCTTCGTCACCATTTTTTCCAACCGCTGGATGGAACTCGCTTGCCGGTTCAAGGCGCCGGCTGCTGAGCCGCAGTTGCTAGGTGCACGTTGATAGCGTGGAGAAAAGTAGGTAAACTTCGTTGTGCCGGTAAATGGGAAATTCGAGTCGTCATCCTTGACGACTTTCCCAGAGCTTTGCCACGTCGCGACGTCTTTCTGAAACTTTTAATTGACAAAATTAGGTCTGATAGGTAATGGATTGTATCCCACTTCTGATGTTAGAAAATAGGATGTAGTATAGAGTTATAGAGAAGATCAAGGTGTTATTTACTGAATATGAGATGTCAGGATTTTATTGATTCTAATATGAAATGTGTACCTAAAATTACTTTATAGTTGCAATGAAGCTATTGTATTGAAAATGTTACTAAGTAAAGGGATTAAGATATTAAAGATGGAGGGTTAATATAGAAACAAGGAATACCATTAAAACAATATTGTATTGTCATGTTAAATAGCGATACAAAAGATAAACCAAAGAACAAACGATAAATCACCAAAGTTATAATACAAATGGCCACGCCCAATTATTTCTAGGAATATTCACAAAATACTTAACTTATGTCCTGCAGGAAGATAGACGAACAAGAGAGAGGGAAGTAGGTATCTACCCGTATTTATAACCACCACTATAATATGGTCTGAGACCACCACACATTACACTGCGCTACAGCCAATCACAGATTGACTTAGAGCCGCGAACATTTAAACACGTATAATTAAGTAACAAAAGTCAGTATTTGTACTTATTCTAAACACTATAATTATTAACATAATTGTTGAAGTTCTTCTACAATAACTATCATGTTATTACGGTAATATTTACTAAATAAACCTAATAAATATTTAGTTCATTAGACAATGCTGTTGAAAACATAAAAATATATTAAGTTTTTTACTAGCAATAAGTGGTAGTATAAGTATGGCAATACTGTAATTTCTTCTTCCGTCCACAATACAAGACTCAACAGTGAATTTGTGCTTTTAATTTAAATCACCTTAATATAAGGGCCGACCATCTCTTTTCATGGTCCTCTCGCAAGGTAAATTAAGTGCGGTCATCGTTGGTGTGAATTTCAAGCCCGGAGGTGTCGAAAAGCAGCAGAAAACAGCATCACAAGATTTCATACAACACGGTCGTGAGTCAAACAAGCAGCCATTTTTTCTCAGTAAACTCAGCCACGCAAGCAGACTTTCGTTCATTCATTCAATCATCGTGTGCGGAGTAGAAGAAATAGCTCACCTGTGGCAACACTTACCGGAAAGAGCAACAACAATTTTGACAGTAAGACAGTGTATCCAAATTACCGACAAGAAGCTAACTTCAAGATTATTAGGTTTTTTGGCAGTATTATACACAACTTTACTGCGAAGAAAAGAGATAGCGCTATACAATAAATTATTTATTTTCTCACTCTCGCAAAAACGTGAATCACTTTTGCGAGCGATAAAGCGCATCTTGTGTGTGAAGTGAGAAACGAAAACAGCGCTGCCAACATTGGCATATTTATCTCAAATTCTCAATACGATCGAAGTGATTTATCGATTTATCGTATTTTCAACGGCGTCCATTTTCTATAACATCTTACAAGCACGTGTTTTTACCGAGTTTTTCAGCATAGAACAACAAATTTATACAACAAAATGTCTGAAACAGACCTCAAATTGTTGATAAACCGTCGCAAATACATTAAAGGTTCGCTAACGAGGCTTTTCAACTCAATAACGTCGGAATTTCTACAGAGTGCCTCCCACAGCATGCTTACAAGCAAAAAAGAGCATGCCCAAGGAATTTTGAAGGAATTTACAGATATTAATATCCAAATCAATGATGAGGAGGATCCGTCCCGTGTGGAGGAGACATACTTTTCAGCAATCGATTTGCTCAAAACAGCTTTAATGAAGAAACAACCTGATTGTAACACCGGTCAAGCGGCGGAGTCTTCTAGTTGCGGTACTAAAAATTTACAGCTTCCTCACATTCAAATCCCGACCTTCGACGGCAAGTACTTAGAATATAAACCGTTCATCGAGTTGTTCACGGCTTTAGTACATAACGATAATAAAATAAGTGACGTCCAAAAATTTGTGTATCTTAGAGGATTTTTAAAAGGTGAAGCCTTCGATTTGATTAAAAATCTTCCCATACAGGGTTTAAGCTTTAGTGAAGCATTGGCAATATTGCGTGATCGGTATGACAATAGTCACAAAATTACCAACGAACATATATGTAAATTACTTGATCTCGCCCCAATTGTGAAACCCAGCGTACCCGCGTTAAGAAATCTCATTTCTATTGCAAAGCAACATGTTGCAGCACTTAAAAACCTTAATCAACCCGTAGAGCAATGGGACAGCATACTCATATGCATTCTATCTCGCAAACTTGACACATTGACCAACAGAGCATACTTTTTAGATAGGGACTCATCTAAAGCACCCACATTTACAGATTTCATTAAGTATTTGGAGACACGAGCACAGGCAATTGAAAATTCCAACGATCAGTATGTGAAGAATGACAACAAGGTACAGGCAACTCCTGCTACTACTTCCAAGGTAGCTAAGTGTCACTTCTGCGGTAAGTCTGATCACAAAATATTCTCTTGTCCAACGTTTTTACTGGCATCAATTCCTGAGCGCAATAAATGTATTCAGGATAAGAAACTGTGCAAAACCTGCCTTAATGCGCATGTAGGTAAATGTCGTTTTCATTTTAAATGCACCCACTGCAAGCAAAATCATAACACGCTATTACACGAGGAAAGCAGTGCATCACAGGCTCCTGAATCCAATGTAGCTTTAGCTTCAAGCGCCAGTACAGGAAAACAAGTGCTACTACCTACCGCTAAGGTTAAAATTGTCACTAACAACGGCCAAGAACTGATTGTCAAAGCTTTGCTCGATTCAGGCAGTCAGTCATCTTTCATAACAACTCAATTGGCCAACAAATTAGGTAAAAGGCTCGTGCCCACTAACATTCAAATTTCTGGCATTGCCGACACTGACAAGAAAATAAAAACTTCAGTGCAGCTTGATGTTTTTTCATGTGTGTATCCCTACAAGGTCAATGTCAATTGCTTGGTTGTGGACAATATTACCACACAATTGCCACAAGAAACATTCAATGAGTCTGTCATAAACATTCCGCAAGGCATCAGCCTAGCCGATGACACCTTTAATAAAACAAGCGAGATAGACATTTTACTAAGTGCTGACATTCTGTTTCAGGCGTTGCTACCCCAGCTTAAGGAGCAGCACGATGAGCTCAGCGATACTGCGGCGCCACGCTTCGTCCATACGCAGTTCGGCTACATAGTCGCAGGGAACATTCTCACACAATCTAACCAGAATATTCCAGTTTCTTTGTTTTGCAATGAATCTAATTCAGATTTAAATGAAAACATGTCTAAATTCTGGCAAGCTGAGGATGTACCTAAAGTTTTCAATGAGCATTTCACGTCTGAACAGCAATATTGTGAGGAGCACTTTGTCCAAACAGTGCAACTTATTGATAACAGTTTTGTAGTCTCAATGCCCCTCAAAATACCAATTTATGATGTAAACAGTTATTTGGGCAATTCTCTAGCTCTTGCAATGGGCAGATTTATAAATTTAGAGAAAAGATTACAAAAAGATCAAAAATTATTCAATGAATATCAAAAATTCATTCATGAGTACATAGACTTAGGTCATGCTAGCTATGTCAATCAATATAAATGATTATGATTTGTCAAAAGACGCAGTATATTTTTTGCCACATCACCCAGTCATTAGGGAAGATGCTGTAAGTACAAAACTGCGCACAGTATTTGATGGATCAATGAAAACATCTAATAAAGTTTCATTAAATGACATAATGTTGAACGGCCCAATAGTCCAAAATGAATTGTTCAACACTCTATTGTTGTTCAGGCAGCATAAATACTTTTTTGCCTGTGACATCAGACGCATGTTCAGAAATATTTTCATAAATAAAGATCAACGGTCACTGCAAAATATTTTATGGCGTGACAATCCTAATGATTCAATTAAATGTTTACAGTTAAATACTGTCACATATGGGCTAAAAAGCTCATCATTTCTAGCCACACGTTGCTTGAATGAATTAGCACATAAGGAATTGATAAGGAATATCCATTAGCTGTGCCAGTAATTTTAAATTCAACCTATGTTGATGACATATTGTACTCACACAATGATCTTAACTCAATTATACAAACAAAGCTACAACTGACTGAGTTACTATCAAAAGCTAGCTTTTCTTTGCATAAATGGTCAGCTAACGATTCAAATATTTTAAAGGATATTCCACAGGAACTGAGATATTCTGGTGAGATAAATATTAACAAAGATATAAAGACTTTAGGATTGAATTTTGATGTAAATACAGATTCCTTTAAGTTTTCACCTCCTCTCAAGCAAACTATTAGAACAAAGAGAGAGATATTAAGCTTCATAAGTAAATTCTATGATCCCCTTGGTTTAATAGGACCTCTTTTTGTACAAACTAAACAAATCATGCAAAAACTTTGGCTTTCAAAGACAGTTTGGGATTCAATTCCATCTCATGATTTAAATGAAGAGTGGCAAACATTACTTAACAATTTAATAAATATGCCAACTATTAATATTAAAAGAAATGTAAGTACTGACAATGTTCAAAAAGTACAATTAGTGGGGTTTTCAGATGCATCAAATGTAGCTTATGGTTGTGCAATTTATTTAAGAACTATTGACAAAGATAATAAAGTTAAAATGTCACTTTTATGTTCTAAATCCCGCATAAATCCCATCAATGGTAAAGAGTTAACTATTCCAAGATTAGAACTAAATGCTGCACTATTGCTTGCCAATTTAACTTCAAAAGTGTACAACACTATTCAAAAAAGCCAACCAATTGATGAAGTTCACCTTTTAACTGATTCACAAGTTGTATTAGCTTGGTTGAATACTAATCCCACTCTGAAGTTGAATGCATATGTTGCAAATAGAGTCAAAATGATTAATGAAGCCACAATCAATTTCAAATGGTCCTACATATCAACTGATAAGAATCCAGCTGATTGCTTGAGTAGAGGTTTGAATCCCTGCGACTTAATAAACCACCACATGTGGTGATCAGAGCCTTCACATATCGACGGCAACAACGTATAACCCGACTTGTGAATTTTTTCAAAATTTTTTTTTTTATGCCAATTGATTTCTATTATATCGACACACGTATCCCAAAAATAAAATTTTAAAAAAAGTGTCAATAACAATGACTTTGGATAGACGTAAAAACCGACTTCTAACACCTATTTGCAAAAAATACACTGAAAATACCGACAAGTACGTTTGTCGGGATATACGCAGCTATCTTTTTCGCGCGCGTACACGCATATCCCGGCTAGCGGCACATATCGGCCTATTGCTCGTCCTTGACCGACAGGTCTTGACAAAGTTCACTTGTCGCTCCGTTTTAAAATTTAATTTACCTAAATTTACAGTGATTTGACAATGTCTTTAAGTGTTAATAGTGTTATGTGAATGTATTGTGTTGTACAAAGATAATAATGGCCAGTAAAAGAAGAAATTGGATAAATTCTCTCAAACTTCAAGCATCAAAATGTGAAAGTGAAGGAAAAATACCTAATAAAGATGAAACATTAACAAATGGTACATATTTAAACATTGAAGGTAAGGAATATTAACCCTCTGCGACTGAGGTGACTTTATAGAAATCATTCTACTGAGGTGGAGTCTGTCAGACGTCAATTTTGTAAGGCATGTATTTTTTTGATAATCATAGTAAATAAAATTATTTTGTAATTTAATGTAAATATAACTCATAAATAAAGGAAATATATAATTTAAAAAGGTATTGAATGAAAACTTCATAAATTATAGAATCAACTTTAATGAGATCAAATTCTTAAACAATTTGTACTTAGGTTTATTTAACACAAACTAAAATTCCCTCGTAATTATAAATAATATAAAACTTAACTCTTATTTTGTTCTTAATAACATATTTATGCAAACAAAAAAAAAATCAACATATTTTAATGATAGGTTTAGGCACAAATCAGTCTTAAAGTTGGCCTTAGTCTAAATGCTGCAATTTACAGTCTTCACATATTGGCTTCGAACATTGAAGGCAAATCGCCTTCTCACAGGCCACACAGGTAAACCTCGTTTGCCTTTTCAGTTTAGCGGGACAAATACTGCATAATTTGCGTTTTGAGGGGCCTGGCGCCGCCGCCGGTTCAGCTCGAGGTGGCTGAGGCAAATCATTGCCTAAAACTCTTTTGACAGTCAAACGCAATTCCCGTGGCAGCCTGTCATTAAAAACACGCTCTTTTAAACTGGGAAGAACTAATTCTCTTGCTAAAGACCGTATAAAGTCTCCTCTTCGTAATTTGGTACCAGGGCATTCGTTATATAAGGAATAAGCGTTGACACTTGCCAGATCCAAAATCCTATAAAATACTGCCATAGGCCAACGGCGCGTCTTTCGGCTGCATGAATATATAGAGCATTTTTTGTCTATTTCATCCACTCCGCCTTTGCTGTGATTATAGTCTACGATCATGGTGGGTTTGTTCTTGTCTTCATCCGTACTTTTAGCGTGATGAGAGGAAGAGATCAAAATCACAGCCTTATTTTTCTTTGGGACGTATGATAATAAAGTGAGATCCTTAGTGAACCCATACAGAGAGCTGTTTGGTTCTCTTCTATTATTAGGCTGAAATTCTGGTGGAATTTCACGCTTATTTTTCTTCAGAGTTCCTAGATACGTCAAGTTTTTAGAACGTAACATTTCTACTAACGGTATTGAGCTAAACCAATTATCAGCAGTAACATTTCTATTGGTATTTTCAATTGGTCTCACCAAACGTAAGACAGATTGTGTCGGAACTCCGAGCTTTCTCTCTGCTTCAGATAATCCTTCCCCATCAGAATTTCGGCCACTGTAAATATACGCGTTGTAGACATAGTATTTTTCGGCATCACAAAGAATTACCACCTTTATTCCGTATTTAGCAGGCTTTTTTGGCATATAGATAATAAATTTACACCGTCCTCTGAATGGAATTAGCATTTCATCGATACAAATATTAGCTCCAGGTGTAAAATGCTGTTGAGAGTTCGTGATAAACTTATCAAATATCCATGAGACTGCCGCTAAAGTGTCAGTCTTTAAACGTTCTTGTCGATCGGCACCATTATCGACTCGTAGACAGTTCAGAAGTGTACAAAACCGGTATTTGGACATCACACAACGAAAAACTTCATGCCCAGTACCATCCGTAGCAAATAAAAACGATGCATCAACGTCATTGCATTTAAATACAGAGCTATAGTACAGTAGCCCAAGCAGACTTAGAATTTCAGATTCATTCGTGTCTTTCAGTTCTGGTCTATTTGTGTTCTGAAACTGTGTACGATACAATTGCAGTTTTTGATTAGTGTACGTTACTATGGTTTGTACCATTTCAGGATCAAAAAATTTTGACCATATATCATAGAAATTTAAAAATATAGGTGGTTCAGTGTCTCGAGACACTTGTATAATATTATGTGCTGGAGTTCTTCTTGTTGTTCCAATCTCAGACTTCGACCAAATAAAGCCATTTTTCCCGAGATAGTTGTTGGTACATTGGCCTCTTTGTTGGTTAGCAATATCACTGAGCGGCACATTCACTTCATCATCTTCTGAGCTATCAACGTGTTCTGGATCTTCGTTTACGTCTCTATTCTCTTGTTCCTGATCAATTTCTTCTTCTGGTATTGGCCTAGTTGCTTCAAGCTCATAGTCAGGATCATGATCTGCATCCACGTCGCTGAAGTCTGCTTCTTCATTGCTGTTAAGCCATTCTAATATCTGTTTTTCATTACTGACAGGAACTCCTCTGAAATTTCTCTTGGTGGATACAGAATCTCGTGCGTCGGCCATCTAAAATATAAAGAAAGTCATAAATAAATTAAAAAGAATAATATGAAAAAAGAAATATATATATATTTATGAGGTTATGTCTAAGAGATACTATAGAGATATTAATATTTTACTGAAGTAACGACTGAGAGACACTAAGTGAATTTTCAAATATTTATGACATGACGTCTGCTAGAATCAGATCTTATTGCTGTACTTACGTCTGTGGGACACCCGCAGCTCGTCTCTCCTTACGTGCGCACCGCGTGGCCGCTTGGGCGTCACTGCCTGCGTCCGCGCGCTGTTCTAGGAAGGTACTGAGCGAGATAGCACTACATCACGCCACTTGGCGGAGTGGCAAGGTTTTTTATGATTGGCGGTGTCTGACAGACTACCACCTCAGTTGCAGAGGGTTAATTAAATAATTATCTACCTATGTTACATTTATCGTAAAATCAACCTGTTCGTAACTAGGTTTCTGAATATCGGGTTATACGTGTTACGATTTAAAAAACTTATAACCGATATCTATAACGGGCTAAATATTTTAAGAGAACATTATACTTAATGATATATAGTTTGAAATTAAATTACTTAAAGACCTTATCTTACTTATTTATATATATATTTTTGTAATTTACGGTTCATACCCATTTTATCCCATTCTTTACTCGAAGCGAAAAAAGAAACTAATACTAACGCAATTAAATTTCTATAGGTACTGATCAATTTTACCTACGCGCTCGACCTACTTACTCACATTTCACGAGAAAAAAAAAATGTGAACTCATTTTTAATTAAGAATTACATTATTATTCGCGCGCTCTAACGCAAAGGTCATTCAACTCTCGGCGAGTAGGTAGGTCGGGAGCGCCCGATCTACTTACTCGCCGAGAGTTGAATGACCTTTGCGTTAGAGCGCGCGAATAATAATGTAATTCTTAATTAAAAATGAGTTCAGAATTTTTTTTTCTCGTGAAATGTGTTCTACATCATTAACACTATACCTGGTTAAAAATAAAGTGATACCTACTTTTCCTAACATCTGTATAATGCAATTGAAAAATCGTTTCAGAATCACCACCACGACTTACCAACGAAGAATATGATGCCCTTTGTAAAGACATCAGTTTTTCATTGGAAGATCCTGTAGAGTACAATCAAAATGAAGCGACTGATGTTAATGAAAATCAAGATAATTTAAAACCAAATACCGAACCCACAGTTATTGATTCTGTGAATAATAATAAAACAGACAAAGTAAAACTAGACGATAACGATGAAAAGAACAGTAGTTTAATCCTGCAACGTCCTCTATTTGATCCGATTTTGAATCAGAATGCACCATCATCTGTAAATATTTTATTAAACAGCTCACCGGCACCGAGCACAATCAGCAAACAAAGTACTACTCATGATAACAGTCCAATTCCTCAGTTATTTACAGATTTAGAAAATAGCCCATACCTAACTTCAATCTGTCGCCCTCCAGCTTCTTTAAAGTCAATTACTCAGGAATATGCCTGCTTAAGCGATGAAGATAGCGAAATAACAAATAGTTGCTCAGATATGGAAAACGACTACGACGGTAACACTCAAAAACTCTGCCCTCGCGATTTAATTTATAATATGTGTGTAGATGATGACTCGGACGCAACATTAATTCCATCAAAATGTAACAGCATTGTGGATCAAACTCTTCGCAGACCATCGGATAATTCAATGACTTGTATCCTAGATGTTCGTGATAATACAACTCCTGTGCCTTCAGATTTTTCTAACTTTGGATCACCTTCAGATGTTTCTAACGATTCGTTTTCATTATTAGATAACAACCCTGTGCCAGAAAATGGTCTAAATTCAGCAACATCTACTCCTTTCAACGATGAAGATTCTACCCACACGAGACAAGAAACAGAAGACGAGGATTCGACTGATATTGATGAATATGTTTCGCGTAAAAAAAAGAGGATTCCGAGAAAAAAAACGAATCCCGGGAAAAAAAGATCTAAAAACGAATCACAGTGGATTGATGTTAAACGTAAAACAAGATGCAATCAAGGAAAAAAATACAATTCAAGAAACGGAAAAAAGAGGTCAAAGCGAAGACTTCTGCCACCCTGCAACTGTAAAAAAAAATGTTATAATTTAGTTTCAGAAAAGAAAAGAAAACAAATTTTTAAGAATTATTGGGCAATGGGTGATCACGTTAAGCAATGGAATACAATCAAGGCATTAGTAAAAAGTTTTCCAAAAAAACGTCAAACTACTGTCAAAAAAAAGTCTTCTAAAAATAGATTACTTACATTTAAGTACTTTTTGCCAAATTTGCGTGAAACAGGCCAAATGATTCCTGTTTGTCGATCGATGTTTCTCAATACATTTAATATTGGCAAAGATGTTGTGTACACTGCTGTAACCAAGACAGAAAATTGCTTTGGAAAGATGGAAGATAAAAGAGGAAAACATAAACATCACAAAACAACGATTACAGACGCAGCCCAGCAACACGTTTTAGATCATGTTAATGAATTTGCACCAATTGAGTCACATTACGTGCGGAAAGATACCCAACGAAAATTTCTTGACAACACACTTACATTTTCTAAAATGTTTAAATTGTACAAAGAGTGGTGCAGCTCTCAAGACATTCCAGATGATGAAAAAGTACAGACCGTCCGTCAGTACAGATCTATAATCAATAAAGAAATGAACCTAAGTTTTTTCCAGCCAAAGAAAGACCAGTGTGACGTTTGTAATCAATTCAAAAATACAACAAATCCTTCTCAGGAAGACAAAATTAACAACGAACGCCACATTCAAAACAAAACAGTTGCAAGAGAACTAAAAAATAAAGATAAAGCAGTCGCGCTCCAAAATAAAAACATCGTGACAGCTTGTTTTGATTTTCAAAAGGTACTCCCTTGTCCGCATGGTGATGTAAGTATATTCTACTATAAAAGAAAGCTAAGCGTGTATAATTTCACCATATTTTCGCTTAGTTCTAAAGAAGCAACTTGTTTTATGTGGCACGAAGGGACTGCTAAACGCGGAGCCAATGAAGTTTCTAGCTGTCTGTACAAGTTTATTAAAAGCAATGTAGAAAAGAGTATCACAGAATTTCGCTTTTGGTCCGATAATTGCACAGGGCAAAATCGCAACCGTATCGTATTTTGCATGTATTTGATGGCTGCTCAGGAATTCAAAATTAAAATCTCGCACAAGTTCCTTGAAAAGGGTCACACCCAAAATGAGGGTGATTCGGTACATGCTCTCATTGAACGCACAGCCAAACGCAAAACTATTTACACTCCTGAAGAATGGTATTCTTTGGTACGCTGGAGTAAAGAGAGTAATCCGAAGTACATGGTTTGTGAAGTATCTCAGGATGATGTTCTGGATTCAAAGAATGTGTCGAGAAAAAAAACTGGAATAAGGATAGTGACAATGAAAAGATTTGCTGGACATCCATTAGAGAAGTTACTGTAAGGCATGATCTTAAAGATCAAATTAGCTTTAAATACGATCTAAGTGAAACAACTTACAAAATCCTGGACTGTGCCCCAAAAAATATAAAGACAAGAACATCAAACAGAACTCAATCTTCTCCAACGATTTTGAAAAAAGCTTACGCTTGTCCATTGTCACTTCCACCTTTAAAGGTCAAAGATTTACATGCTTTATGTAACTCCATTCCTGAACGATACCGAAGCTTTTATAAGTCATTTCAAAGTACGGCCAACAACAATGATGAGGTAGACTATTCTGATGAAGATTAAACAACAGATTTTGCATCATTCTAAAGTTAGACTTTCGTTTTGATCTCTTATTTGTTCTTCTATGATGTTAGTTTATATTTTTTACTTTTTGAGAGATATATTATGATAGGAATGAAGCTTTTGTTACCATTTTTATATTTTTTTATAACTTTGATTGTTATTTTTATGAGAGGCAGACTTATTACAGTAGGTTCTATCCGTAGTTTTTTATTATAATAGACTAGTTTTAATTAAAATGAATAAAAGTGCCATACTTGTGTGATATAATTTAAGAATATCATTCCCAACGTTTGTAAGTAACAATAAACTTTTTGTAAAAATACTCTATTATTATTTTCTGTTCTTATTTTCCTATTCTAAAATGCCTCTTTTAGCCCCAATATCTCATCCATTATATTAATTTATGCCTTTTTCTCAAGTTACATTTAAAAAAACATCAAAGTTGAGAGGCATGATCATTAAGAATTTAATATTCTGGTAGAAGTTATTAATTTCAAAGTAAACAAATTGTAATAGTTAATCTTACTTTAGTGTGCTCGTGTCTATATTTTCTGAAAAGTTACCAATAAGTTAAAACCTGTTAAAAGATATTATCGTATCTTATCTTATCTAGCCGTTGTTGTCCCACTGCTGGGCAAAGGCCTCTCTCCTCCTTCTCCATGATTCTCTATCCTGAGCCGCCTCTACCCAATCGTTCGTGAAGGTGTCCTTTTCTAAATCCTATCAGTTTTTGGTACCTAATTGTCTTCTACTTGTATATTAATAAACGATCTGAATTCGTACCTATTTTGTTTCATATTATAACTTCCTGAACGCAAGTCTTTGTAAATATCGGTCACACGAATAAATTACACAACGACGTAAAACCCGACATCTACAATTATTTAAAGAACAGATGCTTTTAAACGAAACATGAAAATGAAATCTCAAAGTATTACTGTCATTTTTAAAATATATGCTTAAAAATATATAAAATATTATTATATAAAAAAAATAAACTTAGCCGTGTAAATACCGACATGTGGTAGAAGTCGGCTTTTTGATTTTACAAAATCACACGTATATCCCGACAAATGCATTAAAAATGAATTTTCTCGAAAAGTACAAATATATTCTTAAGTTATTACTTATTATTCAATACAAACAAACAAACCTTGCCTTTAGTTAAAATCTAGATAATATAACTATAAAAATAAAAAAGTTATTCAATTTTGTATACTAAATTGCTCGCCCTGTAAAAACACCAAAATGCACATGTCGGGTTATACTTTGTTGCCGTCGATATGTTAAACTCTCATCACAATTTCAATGATTGCAATGTTGAACTGCCAAAATACATTCCAGAAACAAAAATTGCAACTAAAAATCAAGAAGTGTGCGCCGCCGCAGTATCACTGAACTCCAATGAGTCCTTTTTTGATAGCTTATTGCTTAAATACTCTGACATACATACATTGAAGAATGTACTTGCTTATGTTATTAGATTCTGTAAAAATTCAAGGCCAAATTCAACAAAAATAAAGAATAAATATGTTTCTTTCTCTGAAGCTAATGAGGCATTGAATTTAATTATAAAACATGAACAAAATAAACATTTTTCAAAAGATATTATTGCTTTGCAAAATAATAAGCAAGTACAAGCTTCATTGAGTGGTCTCAATCCATTCTTAGATGCACAAGGTCTGCTCAGGGTAGGCGGTCGTCTGCAACATGCTGCTTTGTCATATAATCATAAGCATCAAATAATTTTACCTAGACAATCTAGGATTACATGTATGTTGATTGAAAACGAGCATTTCAAGTTGTTGCATGCTGGTCCCAAACTGATCTTAACTAATTTAAACCAGCGATACTGGATTGTCAATGCTTTGCGTTTAATTAAAAGTATTATTTTCAAATGTAAGATTTGCTTTCGTTTCAAGGCTGAAACGGCCAAACAATTGATGGGTTCACTTCCCTCTGATAGGGTTAATATAAGTCGACCTTTTGAAAAGGTAGGAATGGACTTTGCTGGCCCAATTCTTGTCAAACAATCGCGTGTACGCAGTGTGATAACAACTAAGGCTTACATTATAATTTATGTTTGTTTTACAACAAAAGCTTTGCATGTGGAACTAGTATCCGATCTCACTACAGCAACGTTCCTAGCAAGCCTAAAAATATTTACAGCAAGAAGAAATGTGCCAGCAGAGATCTATTGCGACAATGCAAGTACCTATAGGTGTGCTAGCACACAATTAAAAGATTTGTATAAGCTTAATGCTTCAAAATCTCATCAAGAGCAGGTTCAGAGTACAGCCTCAAAGTTAGGTATATAATTTCACTTCATTCCGAGTTACTCCCCAGTTTTCGGAGGACTATGGGAAGCCGCTGTCAAAAGCGTTAAATACCATCTAAAAAGAGTCTTAGGCTCACACATACTTACTTATGAACAGCTGGACACTGTGCTTGTAGAGATAGAAGGAATCTTAAATTCCAGACCATTAACGCCAATGTCTTCAGATGCTGATGATATCTCTTATCTATCACCGGCTCATTTTCTCACAGGTACGGCAATGAATTGCATACCAGAAAAAGAAATTTCAGGAACTGATACTAATAGACTTAAATTCTGGGAAAAATGTACAGCTATGAAGCAACAGTTCTGGAGACAATGGTCAAAACAATATTTAAATGTTCTACAAAATAGACCTAAATGGAAAACTAATTTACCTAATGTAAAAGTAGGTGATCTTGTTATATTGAGAGAACTAGATACTCCTCCCATGACATGGCCAATGGCCAGGATCACAAAGGTATTTCCAGGTGATGATGGAAAAGTCAGAGCCATTGAAGTTATGAAAGCTAATAAAAAATGTCATAAAACTTCTATAACAAAATGTTTGTTTATTACCTTTGGATTAAAATAATTATGAAACTCAAAGCAATTAGTTACTAAAATGTCAATTTGTGTAATGTTCCTATTAGTTTTCGTAAGCCTAGATGCCCTCACATATTAAAATATCTGAGTGGATGCTAAGAAACAATAGTTAGTCTATAAGTTAAAACCTAGATTTAACACTTAAGCATTTTAGTGAATGCTAGAAAGACTAATTAGTATTTAAGTTAAAGCCTAGATCTAACTAAACTTAAAAAGGTAAATAACCTGATTTTACATTTAAAAGACTATAAAGCTCTTGTCTGTTTGTCAATTTATGATTGATCTCATTAAAATAAACTTAAATACTAAGAATAAGTAAATTGTATACCTACTTATCTTAAAAATACTTACTGTTTGTCAATACATATCTATACAGCTAGTAAAATCATATCTAAATAAGGTAACTAAATAATATAACTACAATAAAAACAAGTGTAAACTATTTCATAAAAGTAAATTCTTTATTTTCTAAATATCATTATATAAACATAATTGTAAAATGTAACTAGGTACTTAAAACTAAAAACTTATCTAACCTATGTACTAACTTATGTACTATGTATAACTTATCTGCAGTTATGTATTTGATAAAATAAATTTAAAACTTGTAATAACTACTTACTTGCTCATGTCAATAATTTACATACTTACTTGATGATAATTAATTATCTATATTATACTTAATTACTGCTTAACTAAATGTAGTAGGTACTTAATCGAAATAACACTTAACAATGCAAAAGTTATACCGCACAGAACCAGTCTCTTTAACTATTATACAGTCCACAATCGAAGCTATTTCTTTTGTATGTTAGGAGTTATGTTGAAAACATAAAAATATATTAAGTTTTTTACTAGCAATAAGTGGTAGTATAAGTATGGCAATACTGTAATTTCTTCTTCCGTCCACAATACAAGACTCAACAGTGAATTTGTGCTTTTAATTTAAATCACCTTAATATAAGGGCCGACCATCTCTTTTCAAATGCTGCCACCTGTGACATAACAAATAGCTACTGCGGATATAATATTAAATTACATTTTAAAGTTCAACCTTAGTTTAGTCTAGGTATTCAAACCTAAATACCTAAATTAATTAAGTAGGAAATTACTCAATTCTAAGTACTTTATTTAGTAGTCTCGATAACATTATTAAAATAATTAAAAGGTATATCTTATCAGGTCAGTTGCTGCCACCTATGTCGTAGATGTGGAACTATTACAAAGAAATGGCCCTTGACCTATAACCCGCCAAATATAAAAGTGAAATATTATTTACAGCATAACTTACATTATAATGTCTAGGTAATTGAACACTTAGACTTTGTTCTAGACAATAAGAGTAATTTATATAATGAATACAATTAATATGAATAAGTATTATCGTTATCTATCTATCGATGTTAAGTATAAAATGTAAAAGACAATGATACTTGCCAACACACTGTGAGCCAGTGTGTTGTACCATTATTGAAGCCTTATAAGCAAGGGAAATGCTTTTCCTTAAAGATTAAGTTTTACAAAGTGAATTAACATGAAATCATAGTACTGAAGTACATACTATATGACAATCATATTCCGTCACATGCATTTCAATTGTTATACCTTTGATATCGTTATTAAACCGAAAATTGCAAGTTCGCTGTGAAAGTGACAATGAAATGATAACCAACATGAAAAATTCACTATACGAGTCCATGAACACCACATTTTCATCGTTGAAAAAACTTCCTTCGTTGATGGTAGCTACAATATTGGACTCAAGGTTCAAGTCTAAATACCTCAATTCCAATGAAGTAGACATTGCTATAACAGAGCTAATATCTTTCTTGACTGAGTCTGAAGTCAGCATGCAATCATCCCGCAGCACTAATAATGATAACGCCAATGTTTCTTTTGCTTCAACTACATGCGTCTCGCAAGCTCACCACATACAGCAAGAAAAAGAGAGTCTTTGGGATGTGCACGATAATACGTCTAGTCAAACAGAGACCACAGAATCTGAAGAAGACATAAAAAACTTTCTGAAAGAAAAGATTCAGTCTTACCTGTCGGACCCATTATTACAACGCAATGCAGACATATACAGTTATTGGAACAGCAGTCTATATCCAACATTGAGAAGTGCTGTTTTGAAAAATCTTTCAGCTCCACCTACCAGTTTCCCGAGTGAGCAGCTGTTCAATGCTGCTGGCCAAATATACTCGGATCGTCGCAATAATTTACGTGGCGAAAATGTAGATAAACTAAAGCGTACAATATAAGACTTTTCAATTATGAATATTAATAATACGAAAATCCAAAAAAGTAACTCTAAATCTAAGATAAATAGAAGTTTTTTTTATTTGATTTTATAACTGTTTTCTATTTAAATGTTCAAACTTCAGTTTAATAGTGAGTCACTTAATTCGAAATGTAAGTATAATTGTCCTACTAATTGTGATCTAGGTATCTTTGTTAATTCTGAATATGTAATTTTTGATTATCTATGTTGAGATTGGAACTGGGTGTGATAGTAATTATTATTTTTATATAAGAGGTACCTAAAAGAGACTGATTATTCTTCTAAGTACAAATACAATCCAAAGTATTAAAGAGAAAGATCTCAATACTTAGTATTTAATGAAACAGTAACAATTACTGATTTGATTTAGATGACTGATTTTACTGAGAACTTAATTTGAAAAAATTATAAAAATGTTATTATTAATATTTTAAAAATATTATTTTTTTATATTATACTAAATAAATGATTACAACAAATTTAATGTACTGTGTTTTCATTTCATTTCCTAATTAAGGCAAAATAATAGGTAAAATGCACCAAAGTTCAGTATTTTTAGAAATTTTATACTTGACCACGTGAGTTTCGGTTTCGGTTTCGATTTCGGCCGAAACTGAAGCCACGGCCGAACATTCGGTTTCGGTTTCGGCCTGGAAACCAGTTTCGGTCGGACACTACTTATAATATGATAAAGTAACTCGTTATGTAGTTAATTAAAACAAACAAAGATTGAGCAAACAGCCGGTAAGTTTTGAGGTTATTTTATATCAAAACAAAGGAATTTACCTTGCAAATAAGACTCGATAGTGATATTTGACAATCCAATTGATGGTATTTATTTATAGTATGCACATTTAATACAGTGATGTAACACAAAACACTATAAAATACAAAAAAATCAGCACAAAGAAAACAGCTGACTCAGCTGATAACCGTTAACAATTGATAGGTATGCAATAATATTGGTTTTTTACATTGAAAATTTTATCAGTTGTTAATTAATAATGTTAAATGTTAACTTATATAAGCTAAATATTTTCAGGATAAGATCATATAACCTGCTCTTAATGTGAGGTCCACCGTATTTCAAAAAGTCAGTGTTCTATTCTGAGCTCGCGAGCGGGAAGCGGAAACCAGGCGGCCAGTACCTTCGCTACAAAGACGTCCTCAAGCGTCACCTTGTAGCTTGTGAAATACCACCCAACAGTTGAGAAGACCGCGCACGTCTCAGACCGGAATGGCGCTTCACTGTCAAAACAAAGGTTAAAGCCTTTGAAGACAGACGTCTAAACGACCTGGACGTGAAGCGCCAAGTACGGAAGACTCGACCAAAGCGCTCGTATACCTATACCTATAATTCCGCTGGCCAACTCTATTGTGGCTCTTGCGACCGAACCTTTAAGTCAAAGTTTGGTTTTGCGAGTCACAGTAGAGCGCGTCACCCTACCAACCCGGATTAGACACTGTAGGAGTCGCCGTCACCGGATACGGTGTGGATTGTATATATATATATATATATATATAAGCTAAATACACAGAAAATTTATTAAAATGATTTAAATTAATATTCTTAACAAATTTTACGTCTAGTCACAAAGGGTTGCCACCGCAAAAAGAAAAAAACCGACATAAAGCTGATACAGAACTTATGAATATGGCAAAAAGAAGATTGAAAAGCAAGGTCGCTAGCAAAGGTAAAAAGTTAGCCTTTTGGCTTGTGAATAAAGTTATGAAAACGAAAATAAAATATGGCGCTGGAGTTAAATCATTTAAGGGGTTAGTATCAAAGATACGTTCCCATGTTAAAAAGTATAAGCCAACAAACAATAAAAATGCAATAAAACTTGCATATTTGGCTGCAAAGCAATTATTGACAAAAAAAGAAAGGTATAAACATCCCTCGTGTCATACCTTTACCAAAAACTGGAGGTATTCTACCTTTGATACCAATATTTGCTGGATTGTCAGCGTTAGGAATACTAGCGGGTGGTGCTGCTGGTATCGCGAAAACTGTGAATGATTACAAATCAGCGAAAAAAAATTTTGAAGAAGCACAACGCCATAATAGAGTATTAGAATCAGTTGCTCTAGGTAAAGGATTATACGTCAAACCGTATAAGACCGGTAATGGATTGTATGTGAAATATCCAAAAAACTGATAAGCGAGCTTCCCAAACGTGCTCTTACTAATATCGAAGTAGTTATAATATGGGGCTTCTAACCCAAAATTGTGGAGGAGGAGTGTGGAGGATGACGCAGTATGACGGGTAGGTAATGACGTATCATGAGTAGATTGTAGTGTGGAGTATGAGGTGACAGTCGGTAGAGGTGGGTTTACATTATATTTTTACAGAAACTTAAGGTTCTTATATAATTAATGATATATTATTTCACTTTAAAAAACTGTGAATGTACTCACTTAGCTTAGATAACAAAGTTGCAGACGGAGTTTTTTGGTTCATCACAAAGCGCTTTCTATATTTCTGCGCTGGCGCTGTAGTTGCGAATTCTTCGAACATAGTGTCTTCATAGTTTTCTTTAGCAACATCCACCAAGCCTTGCCGATCGCATATTATCTTGTATACGTTTAGGGGGACGTCAATCACCTTCCCATCACTCCAAAAAAATCCCTTCATACATAGATGACTATCAAATGAGTGCAAGATGTAATCCAACATCGCACTCCGTGTTATTCCTATCCCGCGATTCTCCAGATAACCACCGGCGATCATAATTATTTGAATTTTGTATTTGTTATGATTTTAGACTTTAAATTTTTCTGCTGGATAATTAATTATTTCGTAGACGAAGGTTTCTCCAGTCAGATGCAAAATTATTTCATAGAAGAATTTTACTCCACTCAGACGGTAAGTCATCCACAGATCCAGGGAGAAATATATCGATATCATTATAAGTTTTGGTGTACCCCAAGATATGTGCTACGAATCCTCCGGCGATAAGCATTAAAGGCTTCTGCCATTCTGCGATATTTTCGTTGAATAGTTTATTAATACACTTAGACGTTTTTGGGCTTGCAACACCAGCCCTATAAACAATAAACTAAGGCTCCTAGCCAATTTTAATAAGTTTTTTATTATTTTAAAAGGACCTACTGTCCTTTAAGTGCATGGCACCTGCAGCCAAGACCTATTGCCGCCTCTTCGTGGCTTCAGTTTGGCAGGTATTCATCCCTTCGCGGTTCTATACGAATTCGTTTCGCTCCGAAGAGGGATTCTCGGCGGTTGCACGATTTAAAATTGCACTGACACAACCGCAGGAGCCAAATTTTTGTTTTTGTTAAACAATAACACCTTCAATCCACACAATCAGCTGATGCGTATGCGTATATCGACTTTGACAACGGTCAGCTGTCACTGGACTTCAAAATCAAAATGACATTGACATTGAGGTGACTTTTGGTGCGTTTTGATGCTGCATTATTATTATTTTTTTTTATTTTTTTTTTATTTATGGAATTTGCTGCTTCAGAATAGGACATTCGATGTGACGTTTAGTGCGTTTTGCTGCATAGTTCTAAATTTATGGTGTTATTACTTTTTAAATTTAAGTTTATTTAATTGGATAATAATAATTAAATATGTACCTTTTAATAACAATATTTAATATGTATTAATTGAATGTGTATCTTTGTTGTATTCTTCATTTAGTACAGTGATTGTTTGGGTCCTTTCCACCCTTTAAATATTATTGGTGTTTCTTAATTTAAATTTTCGAATAGGGTCCTATACCCTTAACTGTGATTTTTGTTTATTTTTAACCTACTAACATAGTTTTGAAATATTTGTCGCCGTTCTTCTGACGTCAGCGCACGGACTGAAGGTGCATATAAGGCGCATGCACAAACATGCACTGCCTTCGCAGATGGCTCCGCAGGTCTCGCCAGCCAACACTGTGGCCCCGACATCTCCGACAGGAGTACTGCCAGCTGCTCACAGCTGTCTGCAACGGCTGTCTTCATTAAAAGGGTGTGTGGCAGTTCTCCGGCATGTCCCCAAGGGTGCTCGGAGTCAGGCGGCCGGAAAGTTGTGCCAAATTATAGACTCTTGCATCACAAATAACGGAGTAGACGAGTGGGCCGCCCTTCTGTCCTTTGCATTTACAGCCCTAAGAGTGCCTGCGAAAGAGTTGCCCGGTAACGTAACTTCTAAAGTTAAGGCTAATGTCCTGTTATTGGGTCCGAATAGCAACATGGATTTAACTCAGAGGTCGGTTTACGCGTCTCGCTCTCTGAATAAACGAATAGAGTCGAAGGTGTTTGAGGGCGATTTGAGGGGTGCTGTCCGTCTCTTAACGTCGGAAGACTCCTTCGCGCAGCAGGGTCCCGAAACGCTTGCTGCCTTAAAATTAAAGCATCCGAGTCCTTCACGTCCTCTTAGCTTTCCCCCAGATCCGGGTTTATCACATACCGCGGCGACAGTCACCGAAGAGGATGTGGTCGTGGCGCTCAACTCTTTTTATACGGGTTCAGCGACGGGATTGGATGGGATCCGGCCAGCCCATTTAAAGGAATTAACTTCCGTCTCGGCTGGAGATAATGGTAGGCGTCTCTTGGGTTGTTTAACCAAACTGGCAAACTTTTTGCTTAGCGGTCAATTGAACCCAATTGTGTGCCCTTATTTGTACGGGGCCTCCCTCTTTGCTCTGGCCAAAAAAGATGGTGCATTGAGACCGATAGCCATCGGTAGCGTTTTTCGTCGTTTGACTGCCAAACTAGCCTGCCGCGTCGTTAAGGAGTGTATGGCCGAATACCTACAGCCACACCAATTGGGTTTTGGGACGCGACTGGGATGCGAGGCAGCTATCCACGCCACACGAAGCTTCGTAATGGCTCCAGAAAATGAAGACTCCATTGTGCTAAAATTAGATATTCGCAACGCATTTAACACTTTGGAAAGAGACGTGCTTTTGAGTGAGGTTGAAGAAAAAATTCCTTCTCTCTATCCTTTTCTCCATCAAGTCTATAGACATCCTTCCAACCTGTTTTTCGACAGTAATCTTATTTTGTCAGAAGTGGGAGCTCAGGAGGGAGATCCGCTTGGTCCGCTTGTGTTTAGCCTAGCTATGCATAAGATAATTCGAGATCTTAAATCTACGCTTAACGTCTGGTACCTGGATGATGGCACTATTGGGGGTAAACCGGAAGACGTGTTACAGGACCTAGATGCTTTAATTCCCCGTCTTAGAGTCCTGGGTCTGGAGGTGAACCCCTCAAAGTGCGAGTTCTTCTCCTGCAGTACCGATGGTCGTTCCCACTTCTCTCGATTCAATTCCCTTCTTCCCGGTCTCAACTAACTGACTCCGTCAGATTTCTATCTACTAGGCTCCCCTATTTTTCTATCAGCTATCCCTGAGGCAATCTCTACTCGGAAGCAGCTTTTACTAGCGGCTCAAAACCGACTAAAGTATCTTTCATCTCATGTTGCTATTATCTTGTTGCGCATGTGCTTTGCTCTCCCAAAGATTACTTATTTGTTGCGGACCACCCCCACTTGTCTCAAATCTCGTTGCTTTTTTACTCCATTCTAATGGTGGCGAGACGAGCATCCCTTTTGTGTCGGACGCCGTGTCGGCTTGGACGACCCTCAACTCTGGTGCGGCTATCCCTGAGGCAACGCAGATTCAACACTCATGGGATGAGGTAGGAGTGAAGCAACTCCAAGATCAATTGGTAGAGAGAGCTGCAGGATCCGATAAGGCTAGACTGCGAGCTGTGTCGCAGCCGGAATCAGGGGCATGGTTACAGGCCTTACCTTCACCTCATCTGGGCACTTTACTTGACGACGATTCTCTGCGTGTGGCGGTGGCTCTTCGCCTGGGCTGCAAGGTGTGTGAACCCCATATATGCACCTGTGGTTCTACGGTAGGGGCCGATGGCCATCATGCATTGAGTTGTCGGCGATGCGCAGGCAGGTTCTCGCGACACCATGCTCTAAACGATATAGTTTGTAGGGCCCTAATATCGGCCAACGTCTCTTGCACGTTGGAGCCCCCGGGACTCAGTAGATCTGATGGGAAGAGACCGGACGGGCTGACTTTGGTGCCTTGGAGGAACGGCAAGTGTCTTATTTGGGACGCAACATGCGTCTGCACGCTCGCCGCCAGCCACCTGAGTCGTACCATCCACTTTTCCTCGGCCGCTGCGGATGACGCCGGTTGCAGAAAGAGACTAAAGTACGCGTCTCTAGAGCTGCTGTACGAGTTCGTTCCGTTGGCTGTGGAGACTATGGGCAGTTGGAGTGGTGAGTGTAGGTCTTTTGTAAAGGAATTAGGTCGAAGACTGAGTGACAGAACAAGTGACCCCCGTTCGGCATCGTTTTTGGTGCAAAGGTTGGCCATCGCCATTCAGCGTGGAAACGCGGCGAGCGTCATGAGCACTTTTGCACCGGGAACGACCAGGGAGGGTTTGTTTGATTAATTATAAGTTTTGACATTTGTAATTTATTATAACAATTTAGGTATATAAATAAAGCAATTGACGCCTTAGACGTGATCCTCTTCAAGAATTGTAGCCAGCAGCTCTTTATAGATATTTTTATTCTCTTTCTCCTGCTCATTATTTTCCCACAAAAGCTTCTTACTAACAATTACAGCCCTCCTGTTTGTTGCTGCTGCTGCTGCTGGTGTTGCGGTGATGGTAGTCGTGGTGGTGGTGGCGGTGGTGGTGATATTAACGCTGGTCGAACTCATCGTGTTGACGGATGTGATTACTAATACGTGAGTGAAAAAGTACGACAACCAATGAGGTAAATTATTCGATGAAAAATAATAGTTACCAGTATATTTACATCCCAATTTATAGGTAATGGGGATGCAATCGGTGAGGATGTGGGACAATTTCCTATCAGTTGTGGTTTGATACGTTATCTTATAAAAATAAATTTCTCACGCTCACGTTTTACTTAGATATTTTTTGGAAATGGGGATGATTATTTTAGGTAGATGTTAATGTTTTTTACGCTTATAAAATGTACGTTTGTGATGAATATGGTATAGTGTTTAACCATAATATAATATAATCTATCACGTCACCAAATGTACCTACTATAAGATAAGGAGCTAAATAAAATGTTCTTCGACGTGTTAACAACAACTGTTTTAACTTTGAAGAAAAAGATTTATTTTTCTGTTTGATTAAGTCGAAATTATACCTACCTACCGATGAATGAGCATGTGAATCAAATTCTTATCAGTAATAGCGGTGGTGTTGTGGTTAGAGTTTTACAATGAAGTTACATTGTAAGGATATTGATTAGATAGTTACCTAGTACATCCTACACGTGTTTTAAATCAGAAATACAACTGCAGCTGTGTGCTGTGATTGGTGCTTTACAATTAATTTACATTATAAAGATATTGTTAAGTACCTAGTACATATCCTGCACGTGTTCGATATCAGTGAGTTTTAACGGATGTGAGTATGTTTACTTTTTTAATGAGATTTATTCTATAAATCAGTGTGGATTAAACAGTTCTAGGTTATAGACTTATCTTTACTCTATAAAATGATTCTCTCAAATGTTATTCCGCTAACAGTTTATTTAACTATTCAAAATATGGATGGGAGTAGGAGAGAGGTGGTAGAAGTGCCTGCATTACAAGAAGATGTATTTCTACCAATGTGTTCGAGCGATTCATTGTATTTGAAAAGTGTTCGAGTGGAAGATGAAAATGCATCCAATGAAATAATACCCTGGTCAGTGAATTTATTGCTAGCAGAAAAAGATGAGGTATTATCAGCGAGACAAATTCAAGTTTTTGAAAACCAACAAGTGCATTTTCCTATTTGCGCACCGAATTTGATAGTTTTAAAGCTTGATGTTAAGAAAGAGTATAGTGCGATTGAAGATCATTCTAAACATCGTGTTCGTCGAAAGGTCAGCGTTGAGCAAACATTAGATTCTCATAAGTTCGTTCAGGTGATTCATGATGATGTCGGTATTGAGATAACTTTAAGGATGGATAAAAGCAAAATGCGTGCACATGCTTCAACAACACCTTCACCAACAACAACAATGTCATCATCGGATACGACAACTATTATCGATATATTATCATCATCGACGTCGACCTCGAAGACGACGAAGTCATCTACAATTCCTCCTCCAGTAATTTCAAAGGAGTATCTTGAATATAAGACTATGCTAGAACAAATGGTGAGGTGGGCACGAGAAGAAGTTTATAAAATTGACACTATGACTAGTGATAAGAGCACATGTAAAATGTCTCTTCCTGCAAAAAAGTTCATGTAACTTTTTTTTTTGTGGTAAGATCCTAAGTGTATTATTTAGATATCTATGTGAAATTATTTAGATAGCTATCTATTTTCTACAGTCAGAACATTGGTTTTGATAGGAAAATATTTCAAACGGTCTAATTAGTATAAAATGATGATGTACCTACCTATTGATTCGGTTTTAAAACAAACAAAATGATCACTATAACTAATGATAAGAGCACGTGTAAAAATACTGCTTCCTATAAAATAGTTTATCACACTTTTTTGCGGTTAGTGTATGATTTTCTGTTGGGAAAATATTTAGATATCAATTTTCTATGGTTAGGACAGGAATTATTTTTGATAGGAAAAAAATCCACACGGACTACTTCCTTTAAAAGGTTGCACTAATTTGATTTTAAAAGAAACAATTTTACAAACTCATTGAGTGTAGTAGCGTACCGAGTAAATTTTTTTTAAGAAAAATTCTTTATAGTAAGTTTTAAAATGACTGGATTTTTTAAAAAAATTAACTCTGTTGGGGAGGGTAGTGTTTGGGTAAAATTGAGTAATTTAGAATTAAGCAAGCCGTACTTAATTATAGATTCTTTTACCGTGCCTTCTAAATTTTTTAAAGATTTAGAAGACTTTGCAAGTAGTGGTGCGGTTAGATGGAATTGGGATGATTAGCCTTCCTTCACGTTTCGAGACGTTGAGCGAGGAAGATACTATATTGTAAGCAGCTACCCCCACACCGACTACCCTGAAGTGTTCGAGTGTATATAAAGCGCAGAGAACCGCAGCGCGGATTACTTTTACGCAGGAGCTTTACGGATTCGGACCGGTTACTTAGTTAAGTTGTGCTTCGAGTCACGTGAGCTATTCTTTGTTTAATTAATTCTTTGTTTAAGATTTATTTATTGATTGTGTTTATTTCTTTTTGAATCTTAATGAAGTGTGTGTACTTATTTTTGTTTTTCTCGTGTGATTTGTATTAAAATGTTTAAAATTATGAAATAAAGAAAATTAGGTTGCTACATTGTTATTTTTTAAATTATAATCCACTTCTGAACCTAAAATCAGAAGTGGGATAAAGAACAAATAAAGCCCATAAAGAAAAACCACACGAGAAAGGCAGAACTACCCACAAAAAAAAAAAAATGTGTTTGCTTTGAAGTAATTGTAGGTTTGTTTGTTATTTGATCTACACAATGCGTAGTAGATCTCGCAGTCGATCTCGGATGCGGAATAGCTCGCGTGCTCGAGCACCGCGACGGCGACGCATTTCCTCAAGCCGGTCGCGGGACCGTACTTGCGACAGAATTAGGCGATTACTCCGTACTTTGAGGAGCCGTTCTAGCAGTGTTAGTCCGAGCCGTTCACGAAGCATTTCTGGCAGTAGACGGTCGCGTGCATCATATAGATCGCGGAGCAGATCTCGCTCGCGCAGCTATTCACGTGTTAGACGACGAGAGTTTTCTCATGATGCTCGCCGCCGGTCTCATAGACGTAGAAGCCCATCTCGCCGCAATAATTCCTTGCGTCAGCGTGATGGTATACGTAGTCCTTCGCGATACACTCCGCCGCTTTTACCTCAGCGTATCCCGACTAATGTTGTGTCGAGTACACCATGTAACGCACCTCCCAATTCAACTTTGCCACCCGGGAAGGATGCTAGGTTAGGTATTGCAACAAATGATCACACCTCCTCTGTTGTTTCCGCCGCTCAACACTCTGAGGAATCTACTCTCGCACAGGCCTTAGTCGAAGCTATTAAAGCGGCGCAGCCTGTTAGGTCTAATCAGTACTATGTATCTAATTTTGACCCTACGATTAATAATATTGACGCATGGTGTGACGAAGTAGACCGCGCCAAGAGCATGAACGGTTGGTCGGATTATGAATGCTTGTCTCGAGTTGCGTTGTGCCTCAAAGGTGATGCCAAAGTATGGTTGTCCGAATGGGTAACAAATGACCGTACGTGGTCGAGTTTCAAAAAAGAATTTAAACCATTGTGCCCTAGTAAACTCGATTTTGCGAACATCTTATTCGAAGCGATGAAAACGACCTCGGATCAATATACTACGTATGCGGAATATGCCCGACGTACGTTATTGCGTTTGAAGGTGGTGCAAGGTCTGAGCGATGAACTGAGGACGCTCATAGTTTATCCGCGGCATTGATAGTCCACAAGTGCGGGCAGCGGCTGCTAACGCAGCTCTTAACCCAGAGTCAATAGTTCAATTTTTATCTATCTACACCAAACCCAGTAAGGCTAAACAAAATGCGCGTCCTCAAGTTCCATCGAAGAAAAATGATAGCAATGATAAGTCCGATCATTCAACACGTAAATGTTTTAATTGCAATCAAAAGGGGCACCTAAGTCGTGACTGTCCTAACAAATCCAAGCCCTCCTCGGATTCTGCATCTGCCTCGAAGCCCAGCTCCAGCGCCAATTGCACTTTTTGCAAAAAACCCGGACACACTGAAGCTACTTGTTTTACCAAGGCGCGTTCAGATGCGCGTAATTCACATAAAGTCAACCTATGTTCAGAACTATCGTCTTACCCTAATAATGACATTACTACAGCGGTAATTGATGGTGTTCCACTGGATGTCCTCATCGACAGTGGGGCGTTGAACATTTCTCTCATCTCAAGTGAAGTATTAAAACATATCCCTTGTCAGCCTAAGTCTAGACGTTGCGTATTAAAAGGCATTAGTGATAACGAAATAGTATCCACGTCATTCGTGACTGTCACCATTGAATTTCCCGACATCTCAATCGAAGCAGACTTAGTGGTAGTACCGTCTAAGTGCATGAACACACCGGTTATAATCGGTACGGACATACTCAACCGCGACGGAGTTACGTACATTCGAACTAAGGACAGGCAGTACCTTACTCATTCTTCAGAGGTATCCGTCAACACTAGTGCTGCTGTTGTTAACATGTGTGAACAAATTGAAATTAACACCCCACTTCAAGGTAGCGAACGCGAAGCATTAATGAAAGTCGTTGACGAGTTTTCGGAATTCCTCATATCAGGTACAGCAGCTACAACCGTTCTAACTGGTGAAATGGAGATTAAGCTCACCAGTTCGGTCCCGGTTCTGTTCAGGCCCTACAAGCTCTCTTACCAAGAGAAGCTTAAGGTCCGCGAAATCACGAGGGACTTACTGAATAAGGGTGTGATCCGGAAGTCTCAATCGGAGTATGCGAGCCCGATTATACTCGTCAAGAAGCGTGATGGATCGGATAGACTCTGCGTAGATTTTAGGGCCTTGAACCGGATCACTGTAAAGGATAGGTATCCTCTCCCTCTAATCGATGACCATATCGACCGGCTTGGCAGTCACCAGTATTTCACCAGCCTCGACATGGCCACCGGATTTCATCAAATCCCAATAAAAGAGGAGTGTATCCATCTCACCGGTTTTGTCACTCCGGAGGAGCACTTTGAGTACATCAAGATGCCATTCGGTTTAGCCAATTCTCCGATCGTGTACCAGAGGATAATAAATAACACTCTTCGAGAATTGATAGATGGTGGTAATGTGCTGGTTTACGTCGACGATGTGCTCCTCCTCAGTAACACCGTTTCCGAGGGGATCGACCTGCTGCGTAAGACCTTGCAGACACTCACTACTGCCGGTTTTTCAATAAATCTGCGAAAATGCACGTTTCTCACAAACGAAGTTGAGTACCTGGGACGGGTCATTAGTGGTGGTCAGGTCAGACCGAGCCCTCGAAAAGTGGATGCACTAGTTAACTCGTCTCCCCCTGAAAATGTCAAGCAGGTTCGCCAATTTCTTGGCCTGGCGGGCTATTTCCGTCGCTACATAAAAGATTACGCTACCAAGACAGCTTGCATATCACAATTGACGAAAAAGGGCGTTGAGTTTAAGTGGGGACCCGAGCAGGAAGAGGTACGTCAAAGTATTATCGGTCACTTGACTAGCGCACCCGTCCTCGCTATATTCGATCCTAAGCTTATTACAGAGGTTCATACAGACGCGAGCAGTGTCGGTTATGGTGCGGTTCTTCTACAATCTCACGCAGATGGCAAGAAGCGAGTCGTTGCCTATTTCAGTAAGGTAACTCAGGGCGCAGAAGGAAAGTATCATTCCTACGAACTCGAAACGCTCGCAGTAGTAAAAGCACTGCAGCATTTCAGGCAGTATCTGGTGGGAATAAGATTTGTGGTCGTAACTGACTGTAACGCCTTGAAATCCACTGAACGCAAGAAGGACCTTCTGCCCCGTGTCGCTAGATGGTGGATCTACCTCCAAGATTTCGACTTCGCCATAGAATATCGCAAAGGTACTATGATGTCGCACGCCGACTATTTGAGTCGAAACCCATCAGCTCAAGTAAATCAAATCTCGCGACCCCGTACTTGGGCCCAAATTGCCCAAGCTGCCGACAATGAAACGCAGGACCTCATGCAAAAGCTTCGAGAGGGAAATTTAGATGCGAGACGTTACGTTGTTCAGAGCGATACACTGTATTATCGCTACACTGCCGTCGGTCAAGAACCGAGACTTCTCTGCTTCATTCCTAAAGGACACAGGCTGAGCTTACTCAGGGTGTTCCACGATGAACATGACCACATTGGGTCTGATAAAACGTTGGACCTTATTTTGAAACACTTCTGGTTTCCTGGGCTCAGACAGTTCGTCCAGAAATACATCGCACACTGTCTCATTTGCATCACCAAGAAACGCGTCCCTCGGGCGCCGCTTCAGAACATCACCTCATGGGAAAAGCCAGGGGAACCGTTCAACACCGTGCACGTGGACGCTCTGGGACCTCTGCCTGAATCTGAGGGAAACAAGTACGTACTAATACTGGTTGACGCCTTCACCAAGTTTACGATGCTGTACCCAATATGCCGACAAGACGTGACAGAACTCAAGCGAGCAGTCACTCAAGCAGTGTCACTATTTGGCGTTCCTAAACTGATGGTCACCGATAAGGGGCGGATGTTTGAAGCAAACGACTTCGTTACATGGATCAACGACCTTGGCTGCGAGCTTCATTATATAACGCCGGAGATGCACCATGCGAATGGTCAGGTCGAGAGATATGTGAGAACAGTACTCAACATGATCCGCATAGAGGTAAATCACAAAGGTGCATTGTGGTCAGAGGTATTGTGGAAGCTCCAACTGGTCCTAAATATCACCAAACAGAAGACTACTCAAACTTCTGCGCTCAACCTTCTCATTGGGACCGAGGCAACAACGCCTATTATTCGAGCGCTGATTCGGGACGTGGCAGTTGACGATTCAAGACCCAATAGGGAGGCCTTGCGAGAAATTACGAGAGACAGAACTCGACAACTCTTACGCCAGAACCAGGCCAGTCAAGACGCTTACGCCAACCGGAACAGACGACCGCCTCGAGAATTCCAACTAAATGACTTTGTTTTTGTCATAAAATATTCTCAATCAACAGGGAAGTTGGATTCAGGAATGCGTGGGCCATATAAAGTGGTTAAGATTTTACCGAGTGGTCGGTATGAACTGAAGCTGCTCAGCGGGGGGTATGGCAAAACTACGCAAGCCTCGGCGCAATACATGGTGCCGTGGCGTGGCGAGTGGTGCCCCGAGACCTGTGCTGCATTTTTCAACCGTGAGTAACTTATTGAGATTAAAACACACCATTGCGTTGTCTTGTTTGTCGCTATTTCAAAACATATGTAAAGATAACAAAAAAAAAAAAACAGGGCAGCTATATGGTTGTGTTTGAAGTTGCTTGAAGTTCTTATACCCGCACGTCGGGCAACCTGTGGCAAACGTGCCGTGCAGGATAGCCCACCTAGCGTTGGCGCGCTAAGGTGAAGACAGACAAGCACAACGTGCCTTTCTGTAGTCCGTTTCTGTGAGTAATCACATCGTCGGACGACCCGTGGCAAACGTGCCTGCAACGGGTGGGCGCGTGTTGCATGCCATGTTGCAGGTGGAAACATGACACTGGCTAGACTGCCGGCATGGTTGGCTCCACCGAGGCACAATCAGCTACTAAAGGACAGGGTAAAAGGGCCCTGTTGTTTACTTACCAATAAGACGTCTCGATAGGCGGTGCTGCGTGTAAGAGAGTATACCAGTCCTAATAAATGATCAAGTATGAATTAAATGAAAGGTTGCGATGAATGATGAATTTGAGAGATGATGTTTGCTAATTGCGTATTTTCATAAAGGACTAAAGTAAGCCTAATTTCCAGATGACGAGGAAGATGACTCTGAAACAGGTTCATCTACGCAGTCTCCAGTGGCATTATCTATGCCCTCGCTGGACCCCGAACCCGAAGCTGGACCATCAACATCAACAGCCTAGGAAAATGGTCGAGGACGACCATCAATCAGGAGAGGCCGTGTAAGCAGCTACCCCCACACCGACTACCCTGAAGTGTTCGAGTGTATATAAAGCGCAGAGAACCGCAGCGCGGATTACTTTTACGCAGGAGCTTTACGGATTCGGACCGGTTATTTAGTTAAGTTGTGCTTCGAGTCACGTGAGCTATTCTTTGTTTAATTAATTCTTTGTTTAAGATTTATTTATTGATTGTGTTTATTTCTTTTTGAATCTTAATGAAGTGTGTGTACTTATTTTTGTTTTTCTCGTGTGATTTGTATTAAAATGTTTAAAATTATGAAATAAAGAAAATTAGGTTGCTACATTGTTATTTTTTTAATTATAATCCACTTCTGAACCTAAAAATATATTTAAAATCCGGAAATATCTACCTCATAAATTTAAATTTAACTTATGTGAGTTTTAGTGATTAGCATAAATAAAAAGTACTTACATATTTTATGTGTACTAAACAATGATTTTATTTTTCAGGTCCTTAACTTAGTGGTAACTAAAAATATAAATAAAATAATAAAATGTTTGGAGCAACCGGAAGCAGCAGCAGCAGCGACAATCAGGAGGGTTGTTGCCCACCGCCCTCATCACCTGTGCGGTTGTCGTGTGCAGAAGCTTTTCAAGAGGTAGATATAGCAGAAGTTATTTCTTTCTTCAATTCATGTAAAACAAAGTGGCTCAACCATTTTGAGAGTGATTTACTCTTAATGAATTGGCAAGTTGATATACCTTTTAATAAGTTTGCGATTGATGTTTATATGATTTTGCGAAAGTTAATCATTGTATCAGAGTTTTCACAACTCGAGCATTATACATTACTAAGTAAGATGTGGGATCACATTTGTTCTGATTTGGAGGAAACTAATGGCGAGTGCTACATAAATTACATCACTTCCATCATGTGTTTGAGAGATGTGAGCCCAGAAGCCTTTGCTTATAGTATATTCAACAAAAGCGATGCTGATAAGTTATCAAAGATAATATGTTGTGTGGTTGGAGATAAAATTATTTGAAATTGGTAATATTTTTCTTTTTGCAGAGAGAGAAAACGGTGCTGTCGCAAGTCCGCTTCGTTGTGGATATGGATGGATTTTTTGTGGCTAAAAGGTTCCGCTGTCGCGAATTGGGGTATACGACAGGCGAAGCGGCATGAAAATATCCTACCACTTTGAAGTGGGTAATTTCTCCAATCTTACAGATGGGGATAAAAAGACTGGGAATTATGTTCGTCGATTCGATCACGGGTTAAAGTTCGAAAATCGCTGTTTAAAGTTGTATAATATCGCACTCCCACAAGAATCTCTGAAGGATCATCTTCAGTTATTGAGTTAAGCTGCGAAATTAGATAATTCATTGGTTGCATTTAAGGGGGACAACATTGAAAAATTTTATTTCAAAGAACTAAATATACTGAATGTAATCGATTTGGAGAAGTGGGGGTGCCCAAAATTTGACATCCTACTGAAGGACTTTGTTGTACACTGGGGAGCACGTCAACTCTTCTAGTTTGGACTTTGCCCTATTCGAAGTTGAACGGAGAAAATGAGTGACAGAGATGAATAAATGTATGTCTGTTTCGCGTCAAGTGTTTCGTGCTGCACTGCCGTTTTTGTGTGTGTGTGTATTAATAGCAATCAATGAAGTGAATGTGTGTGTAACTGACTGGTTTATAATATTGTTTATGTAGCACTTTTCCGCTTACTTTAGATTTGACTAAGTAAGCTTGGCAAAATGATACCCTTTGCAAAATGTTTAATATAGCATCAAATCATGACATAATTTACTTGAATTAAGACTTGAAATTAAAAAAAAAGCCAAGATCACGCTTAAAGCCATAGCAGACCGCGATTTCAAAAATCGCGGTAGCGGTGCTTTTTCCGCGATTCGACCGCGCAGCCCAAAGCTCACGGCGCGCGGTAGCCGCGTGTTTTCGGCGCGGTAGAACCACAGGCAACGCACGTTTTGAAGTGCGCCATTGCGACACAAACATAAAATATAGGAGCGGAATGGAAGCAGGAGGGGCGGCGAACAAATATGTTGTTATGATGCGTAATCTTAACAAAATATTTATTTTGTTTACAATGATTTTGCGTAAACTAGTAATAAAGACTGTAATTACTAAATATTAAGTATGACTAAATTAATTACACCAAGAGCACATTGACCTTAGATTTTATTTATTTGTTTGATAAACCTGATATTTCCCCATAAAATGTATGAATTTTATTAAAGTTGTTATTATTTACATAATAGCTGAGTAAGTTACGATAAAACGTATAACAGTATTAAGGTTCCAAAGCTGCGGTCAAATTGCGTTAAAATCGCAGACGCCGCACCCTTACCGCGCGTTTTGAAAACGCCGTCTGCTGTGGCTCTAAGGCTGAGAACTCACGAAGCGGTTTTTAACCGCACCCGCGCGTGGTTGCGTGCCCGCAGCCTTTTGCGCCGTTGAAAACCGCTCCGTGAGTTCTTAGCATTAGTCTCAAATAATTTATAGGACAGGAAATCTTCTCACATTGATTAATTTTAATGGACTTTTGAGCTATAGTAAACAGCGTTTTTAAAACGCGCTTTAGCGGAGTGTTTTCGCGGTAAACCCGCGCTTAAAACGTGGTTGACACGCGTGTTGAAGCGATACTACAAACATAGGAGCGGAGTAGGAGGAGTAGGGGCGACGATACACATACATTTTTTTTTCAATACTTGCAAGGTTGCGGTCGAATCGCGGAAACCGCTCCGCTACCGCGAGTTTTGAAAACGTCATCAAAGAGCACGTCCACACTAACCGAGCATTTGCCTCGCGAGGCAGCCGCGCATGCCATCTGACTGATGATGCTATGACTCGTCTGACAGTGCACGCCCTGAGCGCCGTTCGGGCGCATGACGGCTCGCCCGCTCGGCCGTTTGGGCGAGCATTCGTGCGCCCGAACAGCCCTGAACACGTCCACACTGACCGAGCATCCAGGGGGCTTAGCACGGCGTGCCGCGACAATTATCTCACGTATGCTGTCCTTTTCACATTTAATACTATAGACAGAGACGTAAGCGTGACAAACGCATGACAACGTCTTGTCACGGAGTGCCATGCTAAGCTAGCTGGCTTGCAAGGCTGCCGCGCGAGCCCGTGTGGTCTATCTGGACGCAGCTCGATATGATTCTTTACCTACATGGTGAATTACTTGACCGAAATCTACCTGCTTGCATAGTTTGGACCCTGGGTAAAATGTAAAAATAAAAGAGAAATAAATGTATGCAAATTAATTATTTAATCATAATAAAGAAAAATAATAATAAAAAATCAGTCTTACAATTTTAAAATATAATTTAAAAAGCACAATTATTTTATAATAATAAACAAAATATTTAAAAAAATCAGTCTTCCAATATTAAAATATAATTTAAAAATCAAATATAATAAAATCAACAAACAAAAAAAAAACAACAAACAAAAACACGAACTTCGAAAAAAAAAAATTTAATGACAAACGGATACTATATATAAATATGTATTTGTTATTTCATAAATAAGTAGGTATTAGAAATGAAATAACAAATATATATATAGTATTGAAATAACAAGCACAAAGAAGCTAGGTAAGTTTCGCGTAAGAACATTTGAAGAGACCAAAAAAACAATATTGCTAAAAAACGAACGAAACTTCGAAGATGGAAAAACTACGTGCGGTTTTTAGGGTTCCATACCCAAAGGGTGGAAACGAGACTACTAAGGCTCAGCTACCCATCTTTCGTGTGTCTGTCTGTCCGTCCGTCTGTCTGTCTGTCCATCTGTCTGTCCGTCTGTCTGTCCGTCTGTCCATCACCTCATAAATTGTTATAGCGATTACAAATGATGTATAACTGTTGCCGCTATAACGACAAATACTCAAAATTGAATAATAATAATAATTAAGTGGGGCTCCACAAAACATAATTCCGATCACAATTTTAATACCAGGGTGCAGGTTAGTTGGTTTTGGAACATGTTTTTAAAATATAGGTGTTACTGAAAAAGTTATTATATCATAGGCAATTAAAAAACCTCATACTTAAATTACACGTGAATCGAAGCGAAGTGAAAAAACTGAACGTAACAAATTCAACCTTAAACTACGTAATGCACATATTACTTCAGAAATATTAAGCATCGTAGGCATGCGAAGATGCGCGATGCTTAATAACATTTCAGGAGTAATATGTGCGTTACATAGTGGAGTTAAGGTTGAAATTTTTATGTTCAGTTTTTTTTCGCTTTGCTTCAATTCGTGGGTAGTATATATTTTAATGCTTTCTAAATTCCCTATGATAAAAACAAAAACAATTTCACCTTCATTTTAAAACGTCTTCCAGATCAAACTAGCCTGCATCCTGATATTAAAATTGTAGTCGGAAATACCTAAAAGCGTATACCATGGCCCAAAAAGAACTCAAATTTATCAAGTGAAGCACAGGAATAGATCAACATTTAAGCTAACAAGCGGGTAATGTGATGTGAATGATTCATAGATTAAATGCTGTATTTGGCTAGTATTTGGTGGGACCGCCATTAGCATCCAACACAGCATTCAACCTATTCCTCATACCAGTCACCATATTCCAGCACCCTTCTGACCCCCGCTGATTTTCCCAGGTCATTAGGACGTGTTCTCTTAATGTTTCCCTATTCCTGACTTCACTTGAGTCCCAATCGAGAATCATGCGTCCCCATAAATTCTCGATTGGGTTTAAATCTGGGCTCTTTGAAGGCCACGGTATCAACTGTAGGTCCGGTTGATTTTGGATCCACTGCTGGACAACAACAGAGCTATGGACACTACTATTATCTTGCCCGAGATATATAGTGCCCTCCGGATAGTGCATTCGCACTGTAGGCAAAAAAACATCCCGCAATATTTCAATATATTGCGGGCCGTTTAGATGACCCCCGATCTCCACAAGTTCCCCCGCTCCCATGGAACTCATCCACCCCCAGAAACCCAAGCTTATTCGTCCGCTCGACCGATTGGGTATGGTATTTTTTTCTAAATACCGCTCATTATCGAATCGATATAACGTAGTCTTTCCATCTTCGCTAGTTTGGAACGTTTTCTCATCAACGAAAATGACAATATTGTTTTCCCAATCAAAATTCAAATATTCTAATGCGAAACCTACCCTAGCTTTTTTGTGTGCCGCACTTAATAAAATTTTCTTCGCCGGCCTCCGGCACTTGAGACCTACGTCTTTTAGGCGCCTCCGGACAGTCCATCGGGATATCTGAAACAAATAATACCAAATTAATAGAAAACAAAACTAAACGATAATATAGGATGTTAGAAAAAGTATCACTTTCCTTTTAACTAGGTGTAGTGTTAGTGATGTAGAACACATCGAACAAAAAAATTTTTTTTAACTCATTTTTAATTACGAATTTCATTATTAATCACGCGATTCGCGCGCTCCAACGCAAAGGTCATTCAACTCTCGGCGAGTAAGTAGGTAGGGAGCGCTCGCCGGCCGTAGTGAGCGAGAGAGAGAAGGCGAGCGCGCCGCGCGCCCGTCCTACTTACTCGCCGAGAGTTGAATGACCGTTGCGTTAGAGCGCGCTATTAAAAATGAGTTCAAAAAAATTGTTTTTTTCGTGGAATGTGTTCTACATCACTAACACTATACCTGGTTAAAAGGAAAGTGACATCTTTTTCCTAACATCCTGTAAAATCGAAGAAATGCTATAAATATTTTAAGTAACTATAGTAGATAAGTATCTATGTAGTATCTGTTTATTTATGAACTTCAGGAAACTTAGGTCCATATTGATACCTATATAAAATCAAATATTCAAATCAATCAAATTCAAATCAAATTCAAATTCAAATTCAAATTCAAATTCAAATCAAATTCAAATTCAAATTCAAATTCTAATTCTAATTCAATTCTAATTCAATTCTAATTCAATTCAAATTCAATTCAAATTCAATTCAAATTCAAAAATTCTAATAAAATTTAATTCAAATCAAATCTTCAAATATTTGAATACTATAAAGAAAATACAAAACAAAAACTTCTTTTTTAATGAGGGCACCATTAGTTTATTCGTTAGAAGGACGACATCTATTTATTTCTCTTTTCATGAGTAAAACAATTTAAGACTACTCAGTCTTAAATTGTTTTACTCATGAAAATGTAAGCTACTCGGCTTACATGCCAATTTGTAGCACAGAATTTTAAAATAATAATTATTATTATTATTATTAGGAAAACAGACAAACTTATGATACCTAATAATAATATAATGGCCTCTAATAAATTACCCCGTGCAGTGAGTTTTCTTTTTTAAGAAAATATAACTAAATGGCATCTAACATATTTGTATGGAGTCTAGTATAGTAAAAAAAACGGTATCAATTAGGCTAAATATCCCCTATTCGAGTTAGTATAGGAAAAAAAAGTTGGCGGCCACTGATGAAAATTACGTCAGTCGATAGAGAAAAATAATATAAATCGATAGAATTTTGGATAATTGTCAAAAGTGATATACTTTCCGAAATATAGGACTTCGAAATATTACGACTAATAAGACTATATTCTTAATCTTAATACTTTGAAAAGTTTACTTCGGTCGGTATAAACCGCGTCTTAGTTTTATACTAATATTCTTCCAACACTTAAAGCTAAATTTATCAAAATAACTTACATTGAAGTTTGCACAGGATGCTCTTGTTGGCAAAAAAGGGTTGGCTACGTGAGCGGCAACCAGCTGTGCATCTTGTTGGGCTGTGGTGGCTCTCTCATACAGTGCTCTGTGATGAGCCTGGATTGAACCAGCTTCTTCCCATCGCCTCAACCAAAAATATATGGTTGGTCTCTAAAAATACGAAAATAGAATCAATGAGAGTTAGGTGATATATATTATCTAAGTCTAAAATCGCCTGTAAAAATTAATATAATACATAATAAAATAATCAATCCGATCTTAATATCTACCTATCTATTATATTATAATATGCAGTCAAAAGTGTTTTATATCACAAGTGTAGATTATCGAAAATAAACCCGATTCACACAAGCTTAAGTCGTAAAATTAATAAAATAATAGTAAGTAGATATCTATTAGAGCCAGAATACATATCATAAAGCCACGCGCGCTCGATATACCGCGACGAACTATCAAGCATTGATCGACAGTGTTCTACCGCGCCAGATTTTTGTTTAAAAGTTAAACTCAGAACGCGGCTGCCCCGCGCGGCGCGGCGTGTCTCAATTGCGTGCGGCTGCCGCGCGAGCAAAATGCGCGCGCCAATGTTCGATGGTTTGCACCGTTGGTATCGAAACGCAGACCTATTCTAGCGGTCCCCACGATTTTACGGGCCGGCGGCGCGGCGCGGCGCCACCTGACGGAGCGCAGCGCAGAGCATTTTTTTTCTTCATATTATTATAGACATTACTTTCATCATTAGAATAATATTGAAAATCAGTTGACACAACAAATGAGCACCGACGCATCGAAGACATCGAAGCTACTACCCGCGAATGTTGTGTGAACTAATTTTGACTGTTATTCTAATGAGAACAATGTTGAAAATAATATGACAAACAAAAATGCTCTGCGCTGCACTCCGTCAGGTGGGAGCCAGCGCTAATAGGCAATGAATGAGCAGATTTTAAATTCTAGTGATTACAAGATAAAAAGCTACCTCCCCATTAATTTTCAGGCAAATCGGTTCAGCCGTTCTTGAGTTATAAAATGTGTGACTAGATAGGTAAAAATATAGTATACTGAGGGTGAAAGTTTATTAGTTCCTTGCCTACCTAATGTTAGCCTAAAGAGAAACAATAAAACTCCCACCTTAACCCAAGAAAATTATAATTGTCCTACATAATAAGATAGTATTCTATTTTTTTGGTATGAATTAATAGCTAAAGACATTTAATTTAAGCACTTAAATGACGTTTTTGAAATTTATTTTTAACAAGGGATGAATAATAAGGGTGAACTGATAACTAAAACTGATTAATTTTAATTTAATTTAACTTTATTTTGGATAACAATTTAATTATTCATATTTCATTATAATTAACTTCTGCAATAATTCCCGTATTTTTTTTCTAAAACTACATTTATTTGTTAAGTATTCTATTATGCAAATCAGTAAAATAAACTACTACCTACATTCAGGAATTAAATATTAGATAATTTGTTTACATAATTTTAGGGTTTTTGACTTCAAGAAACAACTCAACTTTAGGTTAATCGACTGTTTTGATAAAAAGGATCTCATAATAATTGGAATATGATAAAATTTTTAAGGCCGCGGACACGAAGTCAGCGTTCGGCGGGGCGGCGGCTGCGGCGCGGTAGCGGCATGTTTTGTATGGAAATATGGAACTAGCCGCGGATGACGATTTCGTTACCGCGGCCTTATGGTCGTATTTTTATTTATAAAAGTAATAAACTAAAAAAAATGTTTGTCTGTGTAGTCGGTTTACGGACGATAGTTTGACTTGACAACATCAAACATTAAAGTCATAGCTCATTATATCAACCCGGCACCCACTCCGCACCGCCTCTAGTCGTGAGGTTTGTAGGTATTTTTTATATGGACTTGTATAGATATGCGCTCACTACATCAATTTTATAACGTCATCGACCCGTTGACGTTACGAAGTTGATGTAGTGAGCGCATATTCATACAAGTTCATATAAAGAATACTAACCACACGAGATGAGGCGGTGCGGAGTGGGTGCCGGGTTGATATAATGAGCTATGGCCTTGACTCACAGTAGTTCTATCAACAGATAATACATAGAAGAAGTGGAAGGAACCGAAACAGGACAGTGATGTCATCTTATTAGTGCATGCAACCCATAGTATCAAGTAAATTGTTGCAGATGATTATAAATTAAGTAAACATGAATGATTACTAAACAATTTTAAAGTTCTGATAAAATTTGAAAATAATTTTAGGTGGCATATATAAAACTTCAAATAATTGCACTTTATCCTGAAGTAAATAAGTGTCAAGATGCAAAAATCAAGACGCTTCCCGCTTACCACTACCGTCACAGATTACGTAAACAAAAGCAGCGAAGGCGATGTGACCTGAGAATATCCGAACGCTTCCGAAATAAAATAGCAGGTTATGATGCTTAAATAAAATGTAGTATTACGTGGTATTACTTACTATGACAAACTGAAAATTGCAATTTATCCGGATTTCATATACTTAGATAGTTTTGACAATTAAAGCATAAAAGCTGCTACTGGACGGATAGCCGTTTCAATACTACCTACATTTTACAGATCTACGGTATAAAACGCCCCTTGTAAAAAAAAACTTACCAAGGGCGAATTGGACTCACGCACGAAAAAAACACGTTTGTTATATGTATTAAAAAGCCTACCTTAAATATAAATTTATTTTAATTTTAGTATTTAGTTTAAAAGGCAATATCTACTTAGGTATACTATAATAATAATTTAATAGGAGTCGTGTTAGTTACACATTTAATGTCTCAAGAACGGCTGAACCGATTTGTCTGAAAATTGATAGGGAGGTAGTTAAGAACTAGGGGAAGGTAATAAAATACTTTTTATATCCTAATTTCAAAATAAACATTCTGCGCATTTATTGCATCTAAGGCGGAATAAAGTTCGCGGGGTCAGGTAGTGTAAATAAATATTCTGCTAATATTTAAGTGTCTTCCAGTTGCTGTTATTGATATCAAGCAAAACAGCACAAAAAATAACATTTGGAGGGGTCAGAAATGAGAAGTGTCTGAAAGAGGGAGGGGAAGGGGTGCTATCCAGATGCTCTCGCCTTCCTCCACCACCCCATCCACTTTCTTAGAGACTGATTTCTAAATCCAACCCGTGAGAGATTGATCAAGGGAAAATAGCAGATTTCGAGTAAATCGCATTTAGAAAGGTGTAGACTTGTGAGAGAGAAAATTCATTAAAAAAAAAGTTTTAAAATACTCTGTTTAGACCAAAACAAATCTAAACAATCACAGATCTTGAAAAAAAAATACGCTTTCAAATCCCTACAGATCCTTTTTGATCAACCACCCACATTTAGTATAATTGTGTTAAGTAGGATAGCAATTAAGGCATTCTAGTCATAAAATATGTTTCAAAAAAAGAACTTACCGATATTCCAGTTCGTTCTGCAATTTCACACACCCTGTGGCCACTTTCCCTTAAAGCTATGATATTTTGTCACTGAATTTGATTCAGTTGCGGCGCCATTTTTTTTTAAACAAATATTTAAAAAAAGGTAATGCGTATGCGCCGGCTACGTTGTCAATTTGCTACTAATTTTCAAACAGGTAAATGACGGGACTGAACATGACGCGGGGGTTGCTTGTCATTTACCATTATAGCCAATCATTTTACACGCATTACGGAAACGTAAAACGATTGGCTAAAATTTTATTTGCGGAATTTTGACCAATGAACAAGGGGTGTGCTTTCTTTCTAGCACGCGTACTTACCGTAGTTATAGTTATATATACTGTAAAGGATGACGTGCTCTCGAGCGTACATCACGTACCCTATTACGATTGTGGGGAACATGAATTGTTAAAAACGGGAAGTGCGCTCACTGTCCTACAGTAGAGGCGTTGTACTTTAGCCTTTGGGTGGATCGCAAATGTAATTCGTGATCTCCGTTTCCTCTCTCTCTCTCTCTCTCTTTGTAATCCAGTTTATTTCTTAACTTGAATATATACTTAAACAACTTTATTCTTGAGAATACCACTGTTATGTACATAAGTGTTTAAAATTGTGTAATCTTATTGTAAAAATAAAAACAAAATGTATAGCACTCATTCGTTTATTATTTCATACACTATAGTGAAATTACATAGTTACATCTTCACAACAGTTGTGTAGTTTTATCATCACGACGCCACTCTATTGTTTTTATCAATCCAGCTTTTTTCATTCATACCTATCCATTTAATGTAAACTTTATCACCTTTCCGCTTCAATACCCTCTCCACGAGATAAACATCTGGATATTTTACTTTTTGCAACTCTTGCTCACAGAAAGCACCCATGATGGGTTCACGCTTACAGTCTTGAAGTTGAAGTAGATATGTGGGTGGATTAGTATTTTGCACTTTAACAACTTGAAATATATCCGTACTCCAGTTACCTGTGTAACCCTTGTCAAATACTGATTTATATTTACTTATTCGCACATTATACAAGGTGGATCCCAACCAGACTTGTCAAGTCTCAGGGAGTTGTCCGAATATCAAAATATATGTCGCAAATATGTATGTCGAAAATAACAATATCAAGGAAGATCTAGCAGAATTTCGTGAGGAAATGATGTCATTTTTAAACTCTTTTAGTACGAAAAATGCTGAAAATCTGCAAAAAATGCGTGACGACATTACCTTAGAAATCAAGGAACAAATTGTTGCGGTAAAATCCTTGACTGAGAGTCTTACAAAATAACAAGAGCAAATTAAATCAACCTTGACTCTAACTGAAAATAAACTTTCTGCTGTGGAAAACAAGCTATCTGAGTTTTCGAAGATAGCAATAAATCTTGAAGAAGCCAACCAAGCTATAATACAACTAAAATCTGAAAATAACAGTAGCAAGCAATATTCGCTTATAAATAATATAGAAATCTCCGGTGTGCCTTTCAGTAAAGGAGAAAACCTTTTCACAATACTACGAAGTTTATGCGCATGGGTTGGTTTTGTCTTAAATGAGCATGACATCGATACTATTCATCGTGTTCGACGTTTCCAATCTGATGCTGAGAAAAATCCGCGTCCACCTGCAATAGTTGTGCGTTTTACCCAGCGAAAGAGAAAAGACGAACTTCTCGCTGCTGTTCGTGCTCGCCGTGGTTTATCGACTGCGGACATAGGCTTACCGGGACTTGCCATACCTATTTACGCGGGAGACCATCTTACGCCAACAAATAAACTACTTTTGAAGCGTGTTCGTTAGCTAAAAAATGATTTAAATTACGAATTTGTGTGGGTGCGCGATTGTAAAATATTTATTAGAAAAAAAGAAAAAAGTAAAATTATGTACATTAAAGATGAAACGGATTTACAAAAAATTAAGTGACTAACAATATTAGGTATTTTTTGTCAATATTTTTTCGTGAATGTTTATTTTATGGATTCATGGGCAAAGAAATCTTTTAAAATAAATGAAGCTATTAACCAGTGTCGTAGTCATAATTTCTTGATTTTTTTACTTGTACCCACGTTACTATTATATTTTTTTATATTACATGAATTGCATCACTTTTTCAATTTGATAAGAGTTAATTTTATGTACACGTTGCTCAACATTGACGTTTCGCGTTTGCAAAATTATTTTGATAATTTTCTAAACTTAAAAAAAAAATAAACACTAATCTCTCAATTTATTATCAGAACGTAAGGGGACTTCGAACTAAATCGCATAATTTTTTCTCTAATGTATCACAGTCAGATTATAACATAATTTGCATTTCTGAGTCTTGGTTAACTTCGGATTTTTATGACCACGAGTACTTTGATAAGAGATTTAATGTTTTTCGTTGTGACCGATCCGCGGATGACAGTGGCGCGGCTCGAGGCGGGGGGGTTGTCTTGGCAGTGAGGACTGAACTACGGCCTATTAGACGTGATAGGCCCTTACCTCCAGGATCTTATAGTGATTGTATATGGTTATCTATACCTTTACAATCACATAAAAACTCTCACGTTGATTCTGCATCTAGTCTAAACACAGAAGACCGATTTTTGAATATAGCTTGTATATACATACCCCATGGCCAAGGTTATAAGGATACTTTAATAAGTTTTTTCGATATTTGTTGTGATATTATAAATGACAAGCCTAATGATTTATTTTTGATATTGGGAGATTTTAACATATCGGACGCAAACTGGTTAACCTCTGCGTCCCGCGAGTTGCAGTTGATAACAAGTAATAGTTTTGCCTGTCAATATTTACAAGAGTTTATATCTCTTAGTAATCTTAAACAATATAACGGTAAGCTTAACTCAAACGGGCGCATTCTCGACCTTGTTTTTTGCAACTGTGAGTGTAAAGTAACCTCAAGCGATAAGCCGCTCACGCCCGAAGATAATCATCATAAATCTTTGTCGATCGACATTAAATTAAATTGTGATTTTTCTTGCCTAAAACCTAATTCAACTTATATTTATAATTTTCATTTGGCTAATTTTAATGAAATTAATAATTATTTAAACGAAATAAACTGGAATGACTTGTTTACAAATATGAATATAGAGGAATGTGTACAATTTTTTTTATAATAAATTAAATGAATGAATCCAAAAATATGTCCCCCGAAGAAAATCGAGTTCTTCTACATCTACCCCCGTATGGCATAGTAAAGCTTTGAAGAAAGTTCTTAGTGAAAAACAAAAATACCATTCTTTATGGAAATTGTACGAAAATCCTTTAGATTATAATAGTTTTAAAATTCTTGGTGCAAGAGCCAGGAAAATGGAAAAAAACTGTCTTAAAAAATTTGTACGTAACTCAGAACACAAAATAAAATACAATTCAAAACTGTTTTGGTCATATTTAAAATACATACGTTCACATAGTAGATTTCCTGAAACTATGCATTATAAGGACATAGTGGCCACCGACGGAAGTGATATATGTAACTTATTTAATAATTACTTTCAGTCCGTCTTCGAGCAGAGCAATAACTCTTTTAATTTAGATGTGTTAGAACCACCAATAAATCCGGTTATAGATATAAACTCTATAGATTTTGATAGGAGAACTGTATTTAGATATTTAAAATCAGTAAATTCTTTTAAGGGTGCGGGACCCGATGGAGTGCACCCATTGTTAATTAAACAGTGCTGTTCTTCTCTATCATTACCCGTCTCGTTGCTTTATCAAAAATCTTTTAAAGAAAATTGTGTGCCTAAAATCTGGAAAAGAGCATGGGTCACACCAGTACCCAAGGGCTCTATAACTTCAGATATAATATAAAAAAATATCGACCTATCTCAAAGCTTTGCCAATTTGGTAAAATTATGGAAAAGACTGTCACTGACCAGTTAAATCTTACTGTGCAACGTCATATTACTCCAAATCAACATGGATTTTATCGGGGGCGTTCTGTAGATACGAATCTTCTAACCTTCACTGATGACATTTTAAATTGTATGGATGATGGTTTCTGTGTTAACGCTATATACACCGATTTTGCCAAGGCTTTTGACAAGATTTGTCATAATACACTTCTGATGAAGCTTTGGCAACTCGGAATTCATGGAGATTTATTCAGATGGCTAACATCTTACGTTGAAAATAGATGTCAGGCTGTCGTTCTTGCAGGTTACCAATCTGAATACAAATTAATCACTTCTGGAGTGCCTCAAGGTTCCCACTTGGGACCCTTGTTATTTATTTTATTTATTAATGATATGTCTGAAATATTTTCTAATTGTAAAGTACTATTTTATGCTGATGACACAAAAAATTATAGGATTATCCGTAAACAAGACGACTGTAAACTTTTGCAAGATGATTTACATAATTTTGAAAAATATTGCTCAGACAATCATTTAACTCTCAATCTAGATAAATGTTTTGTTATCAGTTTTACCAGGAAAAAAAAACCAATTGACTTCAGTTACTCTTTATTTGGTAAAAATTTAAAAAGGGTTACGCAGGTGCGAGACCTTGGAGTTCTTATGGATTCTCAGATGACATTCGTTCCACATATTGATTTGGCTATAAATAAAGCATATAAAAATTTAGGTTTTGTTCTTAGAACAAGTAAACCATTCAAACAGGCGTTAACCCTCAAAATTCTTTACAACAGCTATGTAAGAAGCCATCTTGAATTTGCGTCTACAGTATGGAACCCTCATTTTGCTAATCACAGAGCTAGGTTGGAAAGAGTTCAAAAAAAAATCATGAAATCACTAGATTATCGAACTGGTCATACACATGTTGATTACCCGGACTCACTAAAACATAAAATGCAAACGTTGGAAATTCGCCGTAACTGTATTGATTCCGTTTTGCTGTACAAAATAATACACAATAAACTCGATGTTCCCTTACTTTTACATAGGATTAACTTTAGAGTACCTCGCAGACGTGAGCGTCAATGTCACAAAAAAGATCTATTTCAAATACCCATTAAACGGACTTGCTATGCAAATAATTTATTTTTAAAACGTGCATGTAAATTGTTTAATGATTATGACAAATTAGCCGATGTAGACATTTTTTCTAGTACATTGCTTCAAATGAAAAAAGTATTTTTGCCATGAATCAAATTAGTTTTATTTATAGGTACTATCTAAGAAATTGTATTATGTTACTAAAATTAAAAATGTTTAAACTAGAATAAGGAAAAAGTGTACATAGTTAATAAATTCGCTTTTCACTTTTTCACTTCGATTTATACTCGAATTTATAATAATAGGTCTTTCTTTACCTATGAAATTGCCGTTTTACAGTACTGGCCATTTCAATTAAAAATATTTTTTGTTTAGCTAAGAATTCTAATTTCAAATTAATTTCATTTTAAAAATATGGAATTCTTTTTCCAAAAACAGTCATTTGTTTATTGGTTAGTGTTACATTTTCATTGCATTTCAATCATTTTCGTCAACATGGATACGTTAAAAATTCGAGTAATTATGGAATATGAGTTCCGTCGTGGCAGCAACGCGGCACAAGCGGCTCGCAACATCAACGACGTGTACGGAGCTAACACTACAAACCAACGAACCACTAGTTATTGGTTTGCTCGCTTCCGTTCTGGAAATTTCGACCTGAAAAATGAACCCCGCGGTCGTCCGAAGACTTTGGTCGATGCAGACGAATTGAAGGCGATCGTGGAAGCTGATGATACTCAATCTACGGCTAAATTAGCAGCAGCTTTCGACGTTAGCATCAAAACAATATTGGTCCATTTGCGTCAAATTGGCAAGGTAAAAAAGCTTGACAAATGGGTGCCCCACGAACTCAATGATCGCCAGCGCCAAGTACGCGTCGAGACGTGCCGTGCATTGCTCAACAGACACACAAATGAAGGAATTTTGAACCGCACTGTCACCTGTGATGAAAAATGGATTCTGTTTGATAACCGTAAGCGCTCAGCAAGTTGGTTGGATCCTGGTTCAGCACCTAAACAATGCCCTAAACGAAAACTTACCCCTAAAAAGGTGATGGTTACTGTTTGGTGGTCTAGCACCGGTGTGATTCATCACAGCTTCTTACCAAATGGGGAGAGTATTACTGCAGATGTGTACTGTGAAGAATTGAACACAATGATGGAGAAGCTGGCACGTCTCCGACCAGCATTGGTCAATCGCTCGTCTCCGCTGCTCCTGCACGACAACGCGCGACCTCATACTGCACAAATGACGGTCTCCAAGTTGCAAGAACTGGGGTTGGAAGCTCTCCCTCATCCACCGTACTCACCGGACCTTGCCCCTACAGACTACTACTTTTACCAGAATTTGGATAACTTCTTGACTGGAAAAAAAATCAATAACCAAGAGGCAGTTCAAAACGCCTTTGAAGAATTTGTTGCCTCTCGTCCAGCTGATTTCTTTAAGAAGGGCATCAATAAACTGCCACTGCGTTGGCAAAGATGCATTGATTGTATGGGTAATTACTTCACTTAATACAAATAAAAATTATATGAAAAAAAATCGTTTGAATTTTTTCATACAAAACGGCAATTTCATAGGTAAAGACCTAATATTAGTAAGAGTAAAAATTTATATACATATTTACACGATTATCTTGATTCACTATCAACAGAATGTTTAAGATACTATGCAAATAAGGAAACTATAGGTCTAGTTTTAAGTTACTTTAAAATAAGCACATAGTTTTGTATACGACTGTTTGTTTCTGAATAAATAAAAAAATATATATATATCATTAACCTTAAATTTGTTACACGCTTTAACTTTTATGTGGCTGTACACTTCAGTTAAAAGCTTATCAGCGTTGTTGGGGTTTACAGATTTAGGCGTCATACCGATAGTGCGATGAACTTTACTATTATACTTTTCTAAGAGTTTACTTAAATGGTTAGTCCATTTGTGGGCACCTATCAAACTAAAGTGTTGCCAGAGCCAATTTTTGAGAGTCCTAATGAGTCTTTCTACTATAGAAGCTTTCTTAACACTAAATGTAATGATTAATATAATACTTATTCATTAGCGATTAGAATGTAGCGTTAAAAAACTCAGTACCATCATCCGACTGTATATTTTTAGGTTTTCTCTTTTGCGAGTTTTGAAGGATTCTCATCATCATCTTAGTGACTTCTTCAGCTTTTTTAGTCTTCAACGGTAGCGCCCAGGTAAATTTAGAGAAAGTATCTATACACAACACACTAGTATGTATTTGCAACAAGCGTTTACTCTAGCATATTTCTGCATATCAATAAGATCAATTTGCCACGTATCATCAAATCCTTTCTGTACAAATCGTCTGCGAGGAAAATTCTTCCTGGCATACTTATAAATCTCTCTGACCACTTGACCTTTACTCATTCTTCAGTGTTTTTTTATTTTATTTTTCTCTTTAACTACTTTACCACCACCACCACTACCACTGCTGCTGCTGCTGTTGCTGCTGGTAATACCGTTAACTTTTCTAGCGGGCGGTGATGATGATGATGATGATGATGATAATGATGAGGGTAACGTCACTACCGCTGCTGTCTTGGGAGTAACAGAATATGTTGGTATTGTTATTGCTGTTGATGTTGTTGGTAGATCATTAACAGGTGATAATGTACATATGTTTTTTTTCTTTCCACTACCACCACTAGTACTACCGCCATCCTCTTTAGACGATGAAGTATTTTTTTAGGTTCTTCTCTTTTGTTAAGTAGTTGTTCTAATTGTATACGTAAATTTCTTATTTCCACCCTATTGGTTTTAATTTTCAATAAACATGTATTCAAATTATCATCTAGTTGTTCTTTACTGACAGCATCATTCTTACGGATAGCTTTAGTCAACGATGTCAATCGCTTATTTTGACAATCGATGATTCGATTATTTTTAGTACTCTTTACACCTCCACTACTACCTCCAACACCACCACCACCACCACCGTAAGCTGAATATTCTCTTGAACTGTGTAAATAATGTCCAAACTTGTTGACAGGCATATCGTAAATGATGATGGTTTCAGTTGAAGATCGCTTTTATCTTATAACAATACCTGCTTCAACGAGTTCTTCTATAATTGAATTTATCTCGTTTTCATGCCCGCTATCACCAGCATTGTGTGATGCGATAAGTAGACGCAGTCTAGTGACCAACTCGTTGGGATGGTCCCAATACACATAATCGGTTTCAGGATGAAACTGTTTCAGTGTTAAAGAAATACCTTTTCCATGGTGATGATGATGATGTTGATGTAGAGGTGATTGGAATCTTAATATATTTTTTATATTTTTCACCTCTATGTCCCACTACTTGCCCATCAGGGGTAAAATTACGTCGATGAGCGTGTGTAACGTTTAAAACGATATTAAATTTCTCCTTATCTCCTTGATTAATCAATTTAGTGTTAGGGTGTTTTTAAAGAGTATTTCAGCGAATCCTGGAGTTAATTCATATTTTTCACCCTCAATCACTATATTTTTATAATTATCCGTAAAATTTACAGTTTTATTGCCGAGAAATGCACCATCTTTTTTAAAATAGATAACATCATACTGTGGCTGTTGGAGAGTTCCCTGCTGTTTACGTTGCGCAATATGATTGTCTAGTAGGTAGCTGCCGAAATGTTGATGTCGATGGTAATGTTGCTGACGGTGAAGTTTCTTCGTATTCACTACTATCATCATCATCATCAGTTTTTTTTCTGAACCCAGCGGTTTTTTAAAGTTATCATCATCAGTTTTTTCTTCTGAACCCAGCGGTTTGTAAAGTTATCATCATCATCATCATCACCTTAATTCCTGTTGACAGGTTCTTTTTTAAGCTTTACTTCCGGTTTTGTAGTGACATGTTTCAACTTGTCTTCGCGTAGTAACAGCGAGTTGAGCGGTTTAGTGATAGGTGCAAAAGTTTTCTCCAACGATTGGGAAAGAAGGAATTCATCATTTCTAATAGCTATTAATTTAGCTTTAACCGCCTTTACCGAAGTAATGAGTTTCCTTTTCAACTGTTTGTTACCGAATATCTGCTCTGGAGTAGACATATCGCTTCAATGATGAATTTCCACCTCGATAAAATGTTTTATAGGAGATCATCGTCATCGAGTGTGATGAAATGATCAAATGTTTTACGATAACGGCCCTTGTTCATATCACAGTCTTTGTTGATAACCATAAAACAATACCGCTTATCCCAACATCGCCGACAAATCTTTTAAAATTTCTCCCATGTCATATCGGTGTTGACGTGATCATCGTACACATGACGTAAATTGGGGTGCGTCTTGTTTGTTATAAATTCACTTGATATATTTTCATTTCAATAACGTTCATTTAGTATAACTAACTACTATTATATAAACAGTTCATATAATTTTGATTGAAATAACGTTCATTTAGCATAACTTACATTTGGAATAGAATCAAATAATATAATAAACTATTGTTATAAAAAACAAAAACGTGGCTGTGTCGGAGCCTAGAAGGAAGAGCAGGCGGAGGGGGTCCGGGGGCGGAGCGCCCGAGGGGGGGCTCGGGGGGCGAAGCCCCCCGCAGCGAAAAAACAAACATCAACCAAACCAAATGGGATAGGTTAGGTTAGGTTAGAACATGATTTGCTTGCCTGCATGCTGCATGCATGCTTGCTGCATGCTTGCTTGCATGCTGCATGCTGCATGCTGCATGTCTACTAGCTAGTCAGATAGGTATTAAAACACATTATTATATAGTATTGTATTATATTATATTATTATACCAATACAATAATAAAATAAGGAAAATCTATAAAAAAATATTTACCTATCTACTTAAGTATTTTCGGCCTCCGGAAGTTTGACCACGTCTCTTACTATCGTTCCCTTCTTCAATGGCTACCTATCCGTCGTCGGCGAGACCTTCACATTGTTTCCCTCCTATACTCTGTCCTTCACCATCAACATACTCCTTCATACCTCAAAGATCGTTTCTCTTTCCGTTCTTGCTCCCTCAACCGCACCTTACGTTCCTCTCATGAACTCTATCTCAATATTCCCACCTTCTCCTCGGCCTCCTACTCCAAATCCTTCACCGTGCAAGCTATCCGTCTGTGGAATTCCTTACCTGATTCTATCCGTAGAGCACCTTCCATAGCTTCCTTTAAATGCCTCCTCCGCAAACACTTCCTTAATTCCTGACCTCCTTCCTACCACTACTTGTTGTCTGCTATCCTACCATCTTACCTCATTCATCACACTTTATATCTATTTCCTCTCTGGTGCATTTATATATATATATATATATGTAATATTTATTTTATCTATTGGATATCTATTTGTTTATTTTTATTATAGGTACTATCTATTTTTGGTATGTATATGTAGTTATGTATGTATGTATTCTGTACTATTTGCACAACCCGCAACCATTATTACCTCTTTCTCGTTATTTCTTACCCTAAGGTTGCCTGGAAGATATTGCTACCTAGCAATAAGGCCGCCTGTTGCTTCTTATATTCTTGTTTGTGTCTGTACCTTATATCTTTTGTGCAATAAAGAATATTTGTATTGTATTGTATTGTATTGTATTGTATTGTATTGTATTGTATTGTATTGTATTGTATTGTATTGTATTGTATTGTATTGTATTGTATTGTATTGTATTGTATTGTATTGTATTGTATTGTATTGTATTGTATTGTATTGTATTGTATTGTATTGTATTGTATTGTATTGTATTGTATTGTATTGTATTGTATTGTATTGTATTGTATTGTATTGTATTGTATTGTATTGTATTGTATTGTATTGTATTGTATTGTATTGTATTGTATTGTATTGTATTGTATTGTATTGTATTGTATTGTATTGTATTGTATTGTATTGTATTGTATTGTATTGTATTGTATTGTATTGTATTGTATTGTATTGTATTGTATTGTATTGTATTGTATTGTATTGTATTGTATATAAAAAGTTTATTATACGTAACGTCTATTATAACTTACAAAATTATTTGATGTGTTGTTATATGAATAGTTTATTATTTTATATGATCATTATACAATATAAAATTATTACAAGTGATGTTATATGATCCGCATGTATATCAAATATTACTTACCTACCCCGTAAATTGAGGTCATCCTGCTTGAAGAGTATTATCAAGTTTGCATTGTCGCGCACCAGCTGTTTCGGTATTTTACTATACGTCTGACAGAGATAAAAACACTCCATGTTTCGATGACGTCCCATAGAAAAGTACTGACGTATCGCCTCTTGATCCTCAAGCGCAACATCATCAAAAATGATAAAGCTATTTATTTCAGCTTCTTCCGGTGGAACTACTTGACTTTTATCCGATAACTTGTAGAAATTAACGTCGTCCACCTGTTCGAACACCCGATCCAAAAAGAAGTATTTCGGTTGAAGAAGACATTTTGAGTAGAGATAGACAGTAATGAAATGAAATGAAATGATCATTTAATCCTGTAGGTTTTTTTGACAACACTTAGGACGGGTCATTTTTTAAATTTAATGCTAGATTCGCAAGAGTGCAGTTTTCCCCAGAGAAGAACCTAGCAAGAAACTCGGTTCACTAATGTTTCCCATAAATTTAAGTATCATATTTTTTTATTCTATAATTTTATTTGCCATAATATCGTCATCTATATGGTTTTATTTGCCATAAAACTCATAAGACATATTATTTCGTGACATAAGTATGTTTGCCAGAATATAACAAATGCACTAATATTTAAAAGCTATATTTACTTTAAACATAATGACTACATGACATAAATATATATAACCTATAACCTACAACCTACAACCTACTGATGGTATCACCTACATGATAATATTTACATGATCCTGATCCTCAGCAGGCATGCAGCATGCAAGCAGGCATGCAGCAGGCATGCAGCATGCAAGCAGGCATGCAGCAAGCAGGGATGCAAAATCATTTTCTAACCTAACCTAACCTATCCTAGCCGTTCTGATTGGTGTTCCTTTTTTTATTGCGAGCCCCCCCTCGGGGGCTGCGCCCCCGGACCCCCCTGCCGCCGTGTTTCGCCACCGCGCTGCCTGCTGTCGTCTAATCAATTTGTAAATTCATTCATAATAGTACCTACTACCTAACACATATTCCATATTATTTATAATAAAAAATATTATATTTGTTTGATTTAGTACATATGACGATTATTAGAAATAAATGTTATGGCATTCAAAAGTTATACCTTGCAATATTATGACAAAAAAATAATCGGTGAAACAATAATTATGGATTAAATAAAGTATTGCAATTAATATTAGTGCATCTAATACTTATGTTTAAAAATCATTATGTCAAACAAAAATATGGCATTTAAATTTATGGATAAAAAAAGACTCCCGATTTCTAGATCTAACTACTCTGCTTACCACAGAAGTTGTCCTTAGTAATTTTCTAGTTTTCAAGTGTGATATCCAATGAAAAATGTTATGGAAAATGTTTGTAGAAAGGTGAAACGCTCTGTTGCTTTGTTGGTACCTATCTTAAGTTCGAATTTTTTTTTGCCGATTATCCAAAGACCGAAAACTTTTCGACTATTTTCGTTTCGTTTTTTTTTACTTTACCGAAATCACGTTTGCCACTATTTTAGTTGACCTATTATCATTTCGATTTTTTTCTTTACTCCGATGTTTTATTTTGTCGAAAAACTTTCGACTGAAGTTATGCAAGGTCACAATAACGTTTGATCGAAGTATTGTATGTCCAAACATTCATTACCTAAACCATTTTTTACAGACTTTTATTTTTTTACAAGAGGTAGGTACTTACCATGCAGGCATGCAGGCAAGCAGACAAGCATGCAGACATGCAGGCAAGCATGCAGGCAAGCATGCAGGCAAGCATGCAGGCAAGCATGCAGGCAAGCATGCAGGCAAGCAGGCAAGCATGCAGGCATGCAGGCAAGTATGCAGGCAAGCAGGCAAGCATGCATGCAGGCTAGCATGCAGGCATGCACACATGCAGCAATCAGGGATGCAAAAATCATGTTCTAACCTAACCTAACCTATCCTATTCGACTTTGCCTGGTTGTGTTTTTTTTCTATGCGGGGGGCTTCGCCCCCCGAGCCCCCCCACGGCGGGTATCACCCCCCGGACCCCTCTCCGCGTTTCCGCTTTGCCGCTATTTTTTCAGCTTAACCGGTTTTAAACAATTACCTACCTACAAGTAAGATACCTATACATTCGACAAGATGTTGTTTTGGTAAGCTGAAATTATGGCTAATAAATCATCTAGTAAATGAAAAAAAATCCAAAAGAGTCTTCGGACAGTAGTAAAAGGTAATTTTGAAAATCGAGTAAAGGTGTTTCGGTAAAATGATACTTACGTCAAATGACCTATCGGTGTTTTAAATATATGGCGAATAATACATGTGGCAAAAAAGACATCGACCGAAAGTTTTCGGTAGAATGAAATTCGGGAAAGTCTAGTTCGACTAAGTAATCGGTTCCCCTACAAGAGCCATTACCACATTTGATACGTTAAAATTACAATACAAAACTCAATATTTTGTAAATATTAAATAATTAATAATTTAAAGTGTTCCAAATCCTCAAAAAGGTAGGTATAATTAAGTACTGTTAGGTGGGTAAAACATCTCGTGAATCATTTTAATTGAAATAAAGTAGTATAAACATTCTACAAAAAAAAAGTTTTAACTAGGCATGGCTTTTACTACAAAATGTCATGTACAAGCGGAATTGTATTTGGCGTTTACGACAACATTAGTTCTAAATATGACAAATGTTTTGGTTTTTACCACCTAATTTGTATTTAGTCCATTTATCTATTCATCTATAAATTATTCGTACTTTTTTTTACAGATCATCTACCAATATCATCCCTGATGTATCAGACACCTGTAGTACCATCAATACAGTTAAACGATCGAGAAAACGACAAAAAACAAACTCACCTGCTAAAACACCCGTCAATAGTTCTGTTGAAAGCGTAGATTTAATTGAAAATAGTGACGTTGAAACACCAATCAAAGGTTTACGGAAGCGACGTTTTATTATTACTTCGCCAGATAATAGTACTAGTTCTTCAATGTCTTTATTAAGATCTTCTGAGTTCTTGGGAAGCCTGGATCTAACTCCTAAAATTATTAATGCTACAGTAGATCGCTCACCAGCCTCTGCAAACGTTCCAATGAGGGACACTCACCTCCCTCTTCCTATTACCGGACCCGAAGCTGATGGAGCACCACCGGCGTACCAATTACCGTCCTCTGCAAACATTTTATGACTCATCTCTCGCTTCGCACCATCAGATCCAATGATAATGGCGCACCACCGGCCTCAGCAGACGTGGTAATGAGGGACACTTACCTCCCGCTTCCCACCGCTGGATCGGACGATGACGGCGAGCACCCACCGGCTCACCGCTCACCGCTCACCAGTTTCTGTTGACCCTGTAGTAAAGGATACTTACCTCCCGCTTTCCACCGCTGGACTGGACGATGACGGCATGCACCCACCGGCTCACCGCTCACCAGTTTCTGTTGACCCTGTAGTGAAGGATACTTACCTCCCGCTTCCCACCGCTGGACCCGACGATGACGGCGTGCACCCACCGGCTTACCGCTCACCAGTTTCTGTTGACCCTGTAGTGAAGGATACTTACCTCCCGCTCCCCACCGCTGGATCAGACGATGACGGCGTGCACCCACCGGCTCACCGCTCACCAGTTTCTGCAGACCCTGGAGTGAAGGATATTTACTTCCCGCATCCCACCGCTGGACCGGACGATGACGGCGCGCCACCAGTTAATGGCTCGCCAGCCTCGGTAGACGCTGTAATGCAGGACACTTATCTTACACTTTCCCCCACAGAATATGAAGACTATATATAGCGCATCACTGGCCGACGACTTGCCTAGCTCGGTACCACCCGTAGTAGAAGATGCTGTTGCCACCACTTCCTCTGATTCTAATCGGTTGACTAATTCCCAAAAAAGACGCAAACGACGCAAAGTACAAATAGCGTTTAGGAAATCGTATATGGATTTCAATCTGACGAAGAACACCTAGATTTTTCGGGGGGAAGTTCAGATGTCTGGGACTGCAGTGATATGAGCTTATCTACTGACGACGAACACAGACAGAAACGAAAGAAACGTAAAAACGTTCGGAACAAAAAAAGAAACCAAATTCTATAGATTCTGTGATAGATGCTGAAATAAAAAAAAAAAAACAGAAATCAGTCAATCTATGCAAAATAAACAAACAGCTTAAAAATGAAGGAAAATCATATTTGACACGAAAAGGAAAGGTGATCGAAGAGAAATCAATGAAGAAAAATCCTTGTATGCCAGAAAAATGTAAAAGAAAATGTTATGAGATTAGCGAAGAACGAAAGAAGTAACATTTTCAAGTTTTACTGGGGTCTTGATGTTCAACGACGACGTGATTGGTTGGTACGATGTGCTCATGTAGACGTTGTGAGAAGAAAGAGAGTGCAAGATTCTGACAGAAGACAATTGACTGTTGATTATTACATTAACGACAATGAAAATCATAGAAAAGTGTGCCAACAATTTTTACTTTCTAGTTTGGATATAACACAAAGACAATTAAATTACATTATTTCAAATGCATTGGAGGGCATTTCGCAAGTAGAACTAAGAACAAGACATGCTTCTAATAAATATACATATAAATACAGAGTCTACGAAACAAAACGTAAGGGAATTCATCGAAAGCCTCCCAGCATGCCCATCTCATCACAATAGAAAAAAAAGTAAACGGATGTACGCTCGAGAGCACGTCAACCTTTACAGTATATATAACTATAACTACGGTAAGTACGCGTGCTAGAAAGAAAGCACACCCCTTGTTCATTGGTCAAAATTCCGCAAATAAAATTTTAGCCAATCGTTTTACGTTTCCGTAATGCGTGTAATACGATTAGCTAAAATGGTAAATGAGAGGCACCCCCCGCGTCATGTTCAGTCCCGTCATTTACCTGTTTGAAAATTAGTAGCAAATTAAAAACGTAGCCGGCGCATACGCATTACCTTTTTTTAAATATTTGTTTAAAAAAAAAATGGCGCCTCAACTGAGTCAAATTCAGCGACAAAATATCATAGCTTTAAGGGAAAGTGGCCACAGGGTGTGTGAAATTGCAGAACGAACTGGAATATCGGTAAGTTCTTTTTTTGAAACATATTTTATGACTAGAATGCCTTAATTAATTAAATTAAATTAATTAAATGTGGGTGGTTGATCAAAAAGGATCTGTAGGGATTTGAAAGCGTATTTTTTTTTTCAAGATCTGTGATTGTTTAGATTTGTTTTGGTCTAAACAGAGTATTTTTAAACTTTTTTTTAAATGAATTTTCTCTCTCACAAGTCTACACCTTTCTAAATGCGATTTACTCGAAATCTGCTATTTTCCCTTGATCAATCTCTCACGGGTTGGATTTAGAAATCAGTCTCTAAGAAAGTGGATGGGGTGGTGGAGGAAGGCGAGAGCATCTGGATAGCACCCCTTCCCCTCCCTCTTTCAGACACTTCTCATTTCTGACCCCTCCAAATGTTATTTTTTGTGCTGTTTTGCTTGATATCAATAACAGCAACTAGAAGACACTTGAAATATTAGCAGAATATTTATTTACACTACCTGACCCCGCGAACTTTATTCCGCCTTAGATGCAATAAATGCGCAGAATGTTTATTTTGAAATTAGGATTTAAAAAGTATTTTATTACCTTCCCCTAGTTCTTAACTACCTCCCTATCAATTTTCAGACAAATCGGTTCAGCCGTTCTTGAGACATTAAATGTGTAACTAACACGACTCCTATTATATTATTATTATAGTATACCTAAGTAGATATTGCCTTTTAAACTAAATACTAAAATTAAAATAAATTTATATTTAACGTAGGCTTTTTACTACATATAACAAACGTGTTTTTTTTCGTGCGTGAGTCCAATTCGCCCTTGGTAAGTTTTTTTTTACGAGGGGCGTTTTAAACCGTAGATCTGTAAAATGTAGGTAGTATTGAAACGGCTATCCGTCCAGTAGCAGGTTTTATGCTTTAATTGTCAAAACTATCTAAGTATATGAAATCCGGATAAATTGCAATTTTCAGTTTGTCATAGTAAGTAATACCACGTAATACTACATTTTATTTAAGCATCATAACCTGCTATTTTATTTCGGAAGCGTTCGGATATTCTGAGGTCACATCGCCTTTGCTGCTTTTATTTACGTAATCTGTGACGGTGGTGGTAAGCGGGATGCGTCTTGATTTTTGCATCTTGACACTTATTTACTTCAGGATAAAGTGCAATTATTTGAAGTTTTATATATGCCACCTAAAATTATTTTCAAATTTTATCAGAACTTTAAAATTGTTTAGTAATCATTCATGTTTAATTAATTTATAATCATCTGCAACAATTAACTTGATACTATGGGTTGCATGCACTAATAAGATGACGTCACTGTCCTGTTTCGGTTCCTTCCACTCCTTCTATGTATTATCTGTTGATAGAACTACTGTGAGTCAAGGCCATAGCTCATTATATCAACCCGGCACCCACTCCGCACCGCCTCATCTCGTGTGGTTAGTATTCTTTATATGAACTTGTATGAATATGCGCTCACTACATCAACTTCGTAACGTCAACGGATCGATGACGTTATAAAATTGATGTAGTGAGCGCATATCCATACAAGTCCATGGGGCTTAGCACAGCGTGCCGCGACAATTATCTCACGTCATGCTGTCTTTATCACATTTAAAACTATAGACAGAGACGTAAGCGTGACAAACGCATGACAACGTCTTGTCACGGAGTGCATGCTAAGCTAGCATATCGTCAGTGGAAAGAATAAAATGCTAAACCGCCAAAATGTCATTTTTGGGAAATCGAGTTTAAAGTTTTTTTTTTGCGAAAAAAATTTATATCTCTGATATTGTTAGAGTTAGAGCGATGTTGAAAGAGACAAAATATAATTTGATTTTTTGTCTAAATATTCAGCATAACTGTGAGTGTCTATCTCTTTCCGTTACTGAAATAAGTGGCGCTTTAGCAAAAAGACGCTGAAAAATAAGAAAAACATATTCAGTAAAAAAATGCTAAACTCTATCTACTTTGAAAAACCAATTCATGTTAAAATGCTAATAATGAAAGGAAAAGGTAGAAACAGAAAACCAGAAGAAATACGCCAAACACAAGAAGCAGATTATTTACAGGAACTAAATAATATAAATTTGCAACAATGCTATATTGAAAAACTTGCTATTTCAGCATTAAAATACAGAGACTTGAAAAAATTGTGCTCAGACGGAACAATTCCTAAACGTTTTCATAAAGATTATTTGGAAATGCCAAACAGTGGAAAGAAAAATGATAGTTTGATAGAGACAGGCGAAGAAGATGTAGAATTTGGCGATGAAGATAATGTCACCGAATCAGTTGATTAGGATGTTTTATGAACTCTAAGTAATTAATAGGAAAGAAAGGTGAAGCAAAATAATAGAATAATTAAAAGGAGGAAAAAAGAAAAAAAATACTCGTAATGTTTGTCTTCGATAATAGATATAAAGTACATGATTATTTGTTTAGTGTTACAAAAATGTGCCATACATAACTGTTTCAAAGAATACTCATAATATTAATAATGTGGAGTTATAACTTGTTAAGTTTTTTGGATGACTTTGTAGCAGTTATAGATTACTTATTGGTTTTAAATGACTCTCTGTCAGGTATTTGTTATGTTTATTTTTGTGTGACTTGTTGATTTTCTTTAAAAAGTTAGGAACACTAGGCATAGGTGGAACTTGTTTGCCAAAAATTGGTTTTTCTCTTGTAAGTATCATTATTGTTTGAAACATGAAACTTTCAGTTATACTATTATATTTAGTTATATATTATAATAGTTATACTATTATATTTCAGTTATACTTATTCAGCTTTAGAAAAAAGTGGTTTAGCGGTCACATTTTCTTCATAGATATTGCTTTTTTACTTTATATTTCCAAAGTCTGATCGGTTATACGTTTGGTATTGTTCTTGTTCCTCAACTAAAACATAATTTTCTTAAAATAACATTTTTTGTTTATAATTTTTAGAACATGTTGAATTAAAGCTTGGTTTCACTCGATATCAATACGTTTTTTAGAGTTTATATTAATGATAATTTGTTATCTCATAGATACTTCTTAAATAATATAAATAAATATAATTATGGATAAAACTGTTAATTACTTAAAGAAAAACGTTGTTTTATAAACTTTTGTACCTAATTTACTACAGTAAATATACTTGCTTTTGATTTAAATCTGTCTTTTAATACAAAATTAGCAGCATTAAAATATTTTTTAAAGGTTTTTACTACATTTTATCACGAAGGAAATTATAGAATATCATGAAAAAAATGTTGTAAAAGCCAGTTAACTCATAATTTTTTGTAGTAAAAGCCATGCTATCTCTGAAACTATAAAAGCTACTTTATTTAGCCTTGCAAAGTATTAAACTACTTAAAAATCTAAGACTAATGATCTATAGCGGGTTATTATAGCTTCAATAATTCCAAAGATATTGATATAGAAAACTTTACAATTTCGGTTTTTTGGCCCTCCTGTAAAAAGTGGGTTTTGGCTTTTACGACATTTGTTACTCAAAGGGTCGATATGTGCTATGCTACGCAACGCTGTGCTATGAAAAAAAAAGACAATCATCATCATCATCGTCACCTTAAATCATTGAAAGAGTAGACCAGTTAAAATATGATCCTACTTTTGAACTAAACTTTATCAAATTTTTCATTTGATTAGGCACCTACTTATCAAAATATTAACTCTGATCAGAGTCTATACTGAAAAAGCATTTCGAGCGTGCTCAAAGCAATCAGTATAGGTAACCTATATAGGTACCTAAGTTAAAATTATTTTATCCTTTTTTTTTCCTTTTACTCCTATTGTTTTACAACAAAGAAACTTCATAATTTAATTATCTTTTACGATCTGAAACTGCAAAATAAGTGCATAGCACAAAAAGCTTTTAAAATATAATTAGGTAATGCACTAGATGCACATTTTTTACTTTTGATATTGTAATGAAATCTAGGTATGATGTGCGGTAGCCTGTTGCTTTATTTTTTTTAAACATTGGATCTGGTTCCGCATACCCTTCGTTGTAGCACGCTTGCTTACGCATAATTATACAGCATAAATTACTAAATAGTTACTACGTTTATTTACCTACTACACCTGCGGTTCAGGAATTTTTAACGCGGCAACTATTGAAATACAACGTGTAACTTTTTTCAATAAACTGCCTCTAGAAGTAAAGTGCCTCAAAAATATTAAACAGTTCAAAGCTAAACTCAAGGCACTATTGGTAGACAAATGTCTGTACAGTATTGGAGACTTTTAAATCCATGGATGTGAGTGTGTGCTGTACATACGACGTCGCGTATTTAGTTTGTTTAATTTTGTTATGATAAGTTACCTATCGACGATGAAGTGCAATGACCTCCTAACTGACATTTTCATGATTCTTATGGTTTTGGATATAAAATACAATTTCGCGTGTACTAGCAAGGACACCTACACAGATCTCGTATTTTTTAGCAAAATATTAATGAATGAAAATAGGTCCAAAGTTCCATTGCATAAATTTTGCTGCCAATATCTCCTATCTACGTCCTACACGTCTTCACTTGGGCACTTCCCGCGGTATTTTGAGAGAAAAGTAGCGAAGAAACGCGAACATTTTAAAGGTGCGAAAGAGAGGGCGTTTACCACGCGGCTCGTTTGTTTTTTTTGTGCTTGTTCAAGTCACAGGGAGTATTCAAGTTACGTGCAATTGATGAGTTATTAGATGGCTAATTTTCTTTTTTAAATTGAATTTAGAGTTGAATTGATTTGGATTCGAATAAATTAAGTAAGTAAAATATTATAGCACCGTGTGTATTACAAAAATACCTAAAAAAAATCTTTATTAGGTATTAATGTAAAAGAGCTAATTCGAGACAAATCTGCAATGATTTTATCGTATTTTAGTCATAATTATTTAGACAATGTTCTTCGCAATATTTGTATATTATAATATTGATTATTAATAATAGAATTTAAGTATTTTATCTATGAATAGCTAAGTAGAATGTAAATAGAAGTTATTGCTTTAATTATAGGTGCGAATGACAGAAATAACACTTCTACAATTCTAACCTTACGTCCACGTGCCGCAGTCTTGAAATCTTGAAATCTGGACCGGGATTTCACCCAATAAAAACGTTTTTCTATTAGTATTTTTATTTATTTTAATTAACAATACCTCCTAACTTAGCTTAAATCATTTATTTTTCGAAAACAATCTCCTATCTACATTTCCTGGAAATAAAAGGATTTCCTTATGCTTATCATCATAAGTTGGAGGTACCTATGAATATAAACTCAAAACATAAAAGTTGTTTATTGCTATGTGTAAAAAAAAAACGTTTTTTTCATTTCCTGTAAAAACGTCTTTTTTAAGATAGGAGGTCATTACACTTCATCGTCGCTATGTTTTAGTATCCTACCTGATAAGTGTTAACGATATAATATTTTTAAATAAATAAAATAATATAAACTAAATAAAAATAACTTTATAAATAACTGTTACTTTAATCCGATTGAATTTTAATGTATTGGTTACATTTGGTAACAGCGATTAAATAATAGTTATAAGCAATAACTCATCCGGCCGTTAGGTTGGCAACACTTGTTTTTGAACTACAAAAAGAAAGGCGTTTGTTAGAGAGCAAGAAATAAAAATAAATTGTTTTATGGTACTTTCAAGGACCCGATTGGGGCTATTATTTCTTATTTTAATAAATCAGAAGTGTAAATCTGAAACTCGACGCTCAAAAGTGGCTGTGGATACAATAATCTGTGTATTTATGTAAGTTTTGCGGCCGACGCTCGGTAAGTAAACTGCATTTTCTTCTTTATCTCTGTTATTAGATGCCGTTTATAATCCTAGACAGTGTATCTAGTATCTATTCTGACGAATCAATTCAAATTATTAACGCCACAAGTTTACGAAAGAGATAAACTCTGTTAAATGAAGACAATTGACGATCATTGTTGGCGTTTTTCATAGTTTGTAACTATTTCACGTCGCAATATTATCAATTGAAACGTAAAATTTAGAGTTAATTTATATTATTTCTCGTAATTTTTGTCTATTGTAGTGTGATTGCTCTTTAAAAACTAAAATCACATTGTAGTTTCAGTGGTTTGAAAGTTAGGTAGCTGTACCTACTTATAACCTGCCATGGCATCCATGTAATTATTTCACACCACAATATTATTGAATACAACCTAAAATTTACAGTTACTTATTATTATTTTACGTAATTATTATTCATTATAGTGTGATTGATCTTGTACCTATGCTTCAAATAAAATCACATTGGATTTCAGAAATTTAAAAGTATGTAGTAGTTGTATAGACTATAAAGATTCTTTAAAGTGAGACCAAATTATTCATCTATGGCATCCATTTTTTTCGTCCATGTTGCAAAGATTTCGGATACATTTGGCGGACGTTCGAAATTATGCATACAAAATTAATGTGTATCCAAAGCTAAACGAAGTTGCTTATTTTCCTTAGTGTTGCCACAACTCAGAATTTTCTACCATTTTGAAAATATATAAATATGAAAAATATTATTTTATTAAAATACTATTCTTTTGTAGGGTTACCACAACTTAAAATTTTCTACCATTGCGAAAAAAAAAAAATATATATATATAAAATAATAAAAAAAGAAGAATATTAAAGATACAGATCAGTTCATATCTGTTACTTCTTCTATTTCCTTATCACCTTGCCTATTTCTTTTTCCTGTGTGGTATAGTAGGAGTGTTGTATTTGATTTTACAATATGGAACGCGGCACGACGCCTCCTCTAAACTTGGAAATGCGTGCATTACTTGATAGAGGCAGATTACGAACCCCTCGACCACTAAACGAACGCGATTCAAGACGGACGCGATCACCAACGCCTCGACGTTACAAAGACGGTTATCGTAGTAGCAGACGTTCAAGGAGTAGATCGAGTAGGCGCGAAAAATCTCTAGCTAAGCGTCAACGTTTATCTTATAGTTCTCGGAGTATTAGAAGCTGTTCGGATTCTTCTATCGAGTCATGTACGGATCACGATAAATATTATAAAAAACAATGTCACACTCGCGCTCGTAAAAGAGTTTATAGCTCGAACTCCGACAAAAGTAGGGAGTCTACTCCGCGTCAACAAAATTCTCGTGAAAGTTTATTATTAGAAAAACTAGTATCAGTACTTACCGAACGAAACACTGGGGCTCCTGGAACTGGTTTGCATGCAGCGCAGAACGTAATACCGGAATTTGATCCTCAAGCGAAAACATCACAAACTATGAAAGAGTGGATTTCTAAAATCAACGAGTCTGCACATGTCTATGGCTGGTCTGAGAGGCAAACCATATTTTACGCACTTCCAAAATTAAAGGGACTGGCTAAACGCTGGTATGATGGACTGACTACAGTGAAATTCACTTGGAAGGAATGGCAAGAAAAATTACTTCTCGCTTTTCCATGTGAGCATAACTATGGAGATTTACTGACGGAAATGCTGGCTAGGAAGTCAAGACGTAATGAAACTTTGGAGGAATACTATTACGATAAAATAATGTTAATTAACAGATGTGAACTCATAGGAAAACACGCCGTTGATTGTCTTACTCAAGGAATTTACGATCTACATATTAAAATGAACATCCAAGGGGCTAACTTACAAACTCCTGAGTGTGTTTTGAAATACTTACGCAACATATCAAGTCGAACGCCAGATAACAGCTTCAAAAATGCTTTTCCCTCTAACCATGATCGTGATAGCTCTGATTTTAATAATATAAGAATTGACGACAATAACAAAAGGATAAGTAATTCAGTGACGTGTTATAATTGTAATGAAGTTGGTCATACCGTAACTCGATGCACCAAAGAAATAATTAAGTGTACAAAGTGTCGCCGATTTGGTCACGTGGTAAAGGATTGTAATTCAGCCTTAACCAGTAGTAGTCTAAATTAAGATCCAAACAGAACCAGTCACGGACAAACCAAATCAACAAAAAACGTTCTGAGTATAACCACGGAAGGAAGTGGTAGTAGCAAGTATTTCAAACCAATTACCGTCAATGGTTTAACGATTCAGTCTTTTGTTGATTTGGGCAGTCAATGTACTTTGTTACGATCTGATCTCGGTGTTTCACTAGGGCTCGAAGTCGACACTTTAGATCTCCCAACTTTAAAGGGATTTGGTAGCGAGACTGTTATGCCAGAAGGACGTGTCAAGGCATCGTTATTATCTCCCAAGGTGTGTCACGTAAAGGCTGTGTTAGATACCAAATGTCAAGAAGCAAAAGAGATCCGCAAAAAATTACGAACTAAAAGATAATAAGATATACCGCAGAGTAGGTGATTTAGTAATGGTCCAAAAGAGTTCCAAGACCCCCGGTGAGAGTCATAAACTGATAGCGTCCTTTAGTGGACCGTATCGAGTGACATCCGTATTTGACCACGATCGTTATGAAGTCATTAGTGTAGAAGGTTATTCAAAAAAAAAATATATATATATATATATATATAAAAATGTGTTTTCAGCTGATAAATTAAAACAGCGGATACGCTTTGTTGAATCCGAGAGCGATAGCAACTTCGAAGAGAGCGAGTAGTAATAAATAGGTATATATAATAATAATAATAAATAAAAAGAAGTAGGTTTATTTTGTTTTATTCTGACATTTATTTATTTTTCTCATCAGCTGAAATTTTCCTCAGCTTAAGTTCGTATAGTAGCTTTGTTTTCTCAATATGGCAACATATAATAAAATTATAGGTTTATTTTGGTTGTTATATTATGGCAACATTTATTTTCCCTTCAGCTGAAGTTCGTATGGTAGTTTTGTTTTCCCAGTATGGCAACACTTCCTTTTTATTAACACAAACAAAGATTCTTAACTACCGGTCAACAGTTTCAATGATACAAAAACAAGAGTTTTAGGGGTTTACTGTACTTTTCTAGTATTACGACGCATCATACGAAATTAGAGGTTATTTAACGCCATACTTACGCCCGTTCCATAAAGCTGGTTTACACACAATTCCTTACAAACTATCTATCCCACCTCATCCTAACCTAATTATCACATATCCCAAATGAACTGCACCAAGTGAGAGGCCGCAGCACATCTATAAGTGCCTACGGTACACAGAAACTAATTGTGGACGAAACAAAAGCATGTATGAGTCAATGGAAACTGCAAGTTGTAATTAAATCACATCGACTATTCAAAACTGGAGGAGGCCGAAGCACCGTGCTGTGCAAGCGGTACCCAGACGCACTGATTCTACCTGGACGAGGCCGATGCACCTGGTGAGTGCAAGCGGTAGCCAGAATTACCTAATTGAACTGGACGAGGCCGATGCACCTGGTGAGTGCAAGCGGTAGCCAGAATTACCTAATTGAACTGGTCGAGGCCGAAGCACCTGGTGTGTGCAAGCGGTAGCCAGAATTACCTAATTGAACTGGTCGAGGCCGAAGCACCGGGTGTGTGCAAGCGGTAGCCAGAAACTATGTTATTGGAGGAAGCTTAAGCATCTTGTGTGTGCAAGTGGTAGCCGAATATGAATTACTTACTGATATTGTTTATTACTAATACTATTGTTTTATAATACAAATAATTCAGTCTGTAAATTTATGAAGGAAGATAATAAAAAAAAAAACAAAAGTACTAAGTATTATAATAATGTAAATAGTTAGACCTAATATATTTTTATGTTTTAGGATACCATGCACCCTGACACCACCCTCATAGCACGGATGTCATCCGATGGATGAGCCTGGACCGTTGAAATCACATTCAATGGTGACAACACTCGAGCAAAGGACTGCTGTGTCATCTTTATCCCACAGTTAACAAATGGGGTTTATTTTAAAATTCGCTACTAAAATGAATGAGGACATTCATAACACATAGGTATGGCCGAAAAGAGAAGAAATTCCCTCAGTATACAATAAATCTTGGCCTTGTATTCATAATGCTATTGAACCATCTAAATTAATCTTCTACCTAGGTATGTGAAGTTTTTTTTATTTTTAACAGCAAGGTTGATTTTACCCCACCAAGCAGGTATTGCTAACCGTTCATTTAACTTAGAGAAGTAGCCGACTGGCAATCAATGGTAGAGTCTCTTGATCTGCAAGATATTTAATTGAATTGTGTATTTTTGTAATATTGTATTGGAATAAAAGTTACCATGGGTGTCTGGGTCAGACACTTTATCAGGATGGCCGACTGTTAACGATATAATATTTTTAAATAAATAAAATAATATAAACTAAATAAAAATAACTTTATAAATAACTGTTACTTTAATCCGATTGAATTTTAATGTATTGGTTACATTTGGTAACAGCGATTAAATAATAGTTATAAGCAATAACTCATCCGGCCGTTAGGTTGGCAACACTTGTTTTTGAACTACAAAAAGAAAGGCGTTTGTTAGAGAGCAAGAAATAAAAATAAATTGTTTTATGGTACTTTCAAGGACCCGATTGGGGCTATTATTTCTTATTTTAATATAAGAATATTCAAACACAATTTTATAATTACTTACGTAAGCTACAGCCGAAGGATCGAAAAAAAACCAAAAAATGATTTTAACTAAATTTAATATTGAAAGATTACAAAGAAATACTTATTTCCTAGATTAGCCTACGTGCTAACTATTCGAAGTAAGAATAATTAGTGACGCAATTAATAGAAAATTACAATAATCAAATAAATCTAAAATTAACACATCTGCACTAAAGTAGTCACGTTAATGTCACGTTATGCTAATTAATCTAAAACGCACAATCGAACCATTGAACTACAGATGCTGCGTCAGCGGTGTTCCTCAGGGGTGTATACCTAACACCTCCACCCTCAGATCGGCAACTATTTTAGAACGTTTAGTGAAAATGTTGCCGGACTTCTCCCTTGGGGATGTTCCCGGTGTCCTTCCTCTGGATCTTCATATGTGTGTCCTTTTGTAATCGTTTTCGATTGGTTTATATCTTTCTTACAAGAACGCTGAATGCGTCGAATGGCTACGACGATAATGAGTACGGTTGCACCGGATAGTATCATATACATGGGTATTGTTGTATGATAAAGTGTACTTTGATCGACTTGGGTTACATTTATGGGTGCTTCATATACCAATTTATTCTGAATTTCATGTAGTCTCTTCAGGTTGATGGTGTTAAGATTGAGATGTCTCGATATTATGGGCCTTTCTAGGTTAATCAGTGGGATCCATGTTAACTTTAGAGGTTGTCCTTTGACGTCATCGTTTTCGTTGGTAATAGTAAATTCAGGCGTTCGTAAGTGACAATTCATGGGAATACTGGCAAGATAACTTCCTTGCAGAGTGTTATAGTCTTCCCTACCACAGATTAGTTGAACTTTAGTTTGTTTCGGGAACGTCAGAACATAGTGTTGGTCGACAATTCCTCCATTGCTTCGCTAGATAGGGATATTGCTGTGAAGTGGCAGTTTTCTTCTAAGGTTTGTTTGTTAATGAGGTTTTGGATGCAGTCTTCCTTCGTTCGGATTTGATGTTGGATACTTCTATCGCAGAGATACCAGTTACTAAACTTCGGGCATTCAGCCTCCATGTACACGTACTGGCGCTCATTGGTTGCTATAAATGGATAAGAGGGGATGATAGCTTGTTGGTTTCTGTTAGGAACAATGGAAAGCTTGTAAAGGTTATAGGAATCTCGAGAAACTATAGGGAACTTAAATATTATAACTATTTGCTTTCCTATATAAAAGTAACCTGGCTTAATTATATCATAATACTCTCTAAGTGCCAATTCTAGAATTTGATCCCTATCATATATGCTACTGAGCTTATCTATCATACTTTTAAGAACCTCGATGTCTATCATTGAATGATGAATACTAGAGGATCGAATAAATGCTAAACTATTTTCTATCCTAAAAAGCTCGTACGCTAAGCCTTCTACGTTTTCACTTATTATCGTTAAAAGTTCTGATGTACTCACAGTGTCTTCATTTCTGGTCTCTCTCTGCAGCGGGTTTTCTCCTACCGGGCTGCAGCGGACTCGTAGATTCTGGATACCCGACTTGTGACTTGAGAGCCACCGGCGGCTCGATCAAGAACGGAAATATTCTTTTTCACGAACCGACCGCGAGTATCCTGTTGGCAACACCAACATAAAATTTAAATTGTTCTATAATTTTGTCTATAACTTGTACTTCCTGTTTTTTATATCTCACTTACTCTGTGATACTCGACCTTACTCGACCTAACTGTGATAATATAGCAGAATTCAAATCCTACAGTGCGGTTTTTTATTTTCTTTCTTCGCCCAACTATATACCAGTGCCTCAAGCTCTTCACTTACATAAATGGTCCTTCGCGGAAAAGAAGGCCGAAGAGAGAAAACGAAACTTGTGCTCAAGATTTGCGAACAACGTGCATCTTCGTGCATTTCGGCGTGGTTCTACAATCAGGTTTGCTGTTTATTTCCAACCTGCGAAAAGAGCTTCACCGCAACAAAAGGTCGCAAAATCTTCATTTTCGTCGAGATCCGTAAGTCAAAACCTGAAAATAATTTTTGTCTACATGGCATCCATTTTGATTTTTCCGCCAAATACGGGAAGTTATTACCAACCTTCCGGCGTTGACGCAATCTAGCTGCGAACCAATCAGCTCAATTGTCAAAGTCATAACGTCACACGCTGCAACAGGATTGGCCGTACGGAAAATCACGAATAACATTCGGCAACTTTCGACGTGTCTATGGTCTACTCTAGCGCTTTAATTCAGCCAATCCCAAGCTGCGATTTCAACCAATCAGCGACGGGTGGTTCGCCAAGGGGACTGCAATGCCATTGGCTACTATACGACGAAAGCAATTTTATACGCTGTTTGTTTTATTTGAAAATTAATTTATAAATTTAGTTTTTTAAAATTTTGTAATCGCCATTTTGAACGCTACTTTTCTTCCTCGTTCCGATTACAGAGTCACAAGTGACGCATTTTAATTTTGTTTTTTGTGTGTTTCCGCAATTAACAGGTGTTTAAAACAATGTATAAACTTGATATCAAACAACTAAAAGCCGATCGAGGCTATATAAAAGCTTCGATTACGCGTTTAAAAACATTTGCGAGTAATCCTCTCGATGTCGAATCTTCCGCGGTATCCACGTTACAGGCTAAACAAGACAGGATCTCAGAACTCTTTCGCGAGTACGAAACTACGTCGAAAAATATTTTAGCGTTGGATAGTGACGACGAAAACGTGGCTGAGGTCGAAAACAAATATTTCGTCATACTTACTGTTTTAAACGAAGCCATACTTGCGAAGTCGACGCCGCCGCAGGCCCAAGGCAGCTCGACATTCAAGACCAATCTTCCTACGATTCAAATCGAGAAATTCACAGGTAAATACAGTGAATATACTCCCTTCATTAACCTCTTTCGTGCTATAATTCACAAGGATAGGTCCATCGATAATGTTCAGAAGCTATATTACCTCAGGTCTTTCCTGCAAAAAGAACCTTTTGACATCATTAAAAACCTTTCTTTGACCGCGGAGAGTTATGAAGAAGCACTTAAGCTGCTCGATGAACGCTATAATCACAATTTTAAAATAGTAAACGAACACATTAACTAACTGCTTGACATGAATGCTCTGTTCAAATCCACTCCTAGCAATATTAGGGACTTTGTTTCCACAGTTAAACAATGTTTAGCTGCTTTAAAAAACCTAAACGTCAATACCGATACTTGGGACCCTATTCTATTGTCCATTTTGTATCGCAAATTAGATCTCTTCACGTCCCGCGCCTACCAATTGGAACGGAGTGACGACAAGGATCCTACGATGATTGACTTTCTGCAATTCCTCGAGAAGAGAGCCTTGGCATTAGAGAATGCCGAGCCAACAACCTCCAGCAAGCCACCTAAAGCTGTGGTGAACATCGTTGCTGCTGCAGGAGCTTCAACATGCAGTTATTGTAAGTCCAATCACAAATTATTTGCTTGCAACACTTTCAAAGTTCTGCCACATGCGGATAAAGCTAAATTCATTCAGAATAAAGGTCTATGCAACATCTGTCTAAACAATCATCAAGGCAAATGCAAATTCCATTTCCGCTGTGCTATCTGCAAAAAAGATCATAACACCATATTACATGAGGAGGAGGTATCTCAGCAGGAGCAAGTGACATTAATTTCAAAGTCAGGCAGTGACAAAGTTTTATTACCAACGGTTAAAGTCAAATTATATTCTCAGAGCGGACAAGAAGTCCACTTAAAGACAATCCTGGACTCCGCTTCACAGGTATCAATAGTGACCAATAAGGTTATTGATATTTTAGGTATCACTCCCAACAGGGATAGTACCAACATCATTGGGGTCAGCGAGATAAGTAACAAGGCTGGTTACTCTGTTCCCCTGGAGGTGTTCTCATTGGCTACTCCCTATAAAGTCAACATAAACTGTCATGTGCTACCAAGAATCACATGCAAAATCCCGCAGTTTAAAGTTGACACAACATCCTTAAATATTCCATCGGACGTCAACTTAGCTGATACTGAATTTTTCATTCTGTCCGAGATAAATATGCTGATTGGTGCTGACATATTCTTTCAGGCGCTATTACCGGAGCAACGAGCTACTTCACAGCAACCAGCTTCGCAATCTACTGAGCATGCAGCTCAGCAACAATGCCTGCAACCACGGTTTGTCAGTACTAAGTTCGGCCATGTTATAGCTGGACCATTGCCCCAGCACGATTCCATTGATTCAAGTAAGGTGTCCCTTTTATGTCTTAACTGTAACTCTGACATTAATGAAAATGTACAAAATTTTTGGAAGGCTGAAAGTGTCCCTGAAACATTTAATGAAACAATTTCTGAAAATGATTTATGTGAGAACATTTTTCAAACTACAACTATACTTCAGAATGACACTTTTCAGGTTGATTTGCCTTTAAAATTGCCTTTGAACAAGATTAACGATGCCCTTGGCAACTCATTTGATCTTGCTTTATACAGATTTCTTAACTTAGAACGAAAATTACATAAAAATATAAATTTACTTTCTGATTATGAAAAATTCATTAATGAATATGTTGAGTTAGGACACGGACACTACATTGATTTTAAATCATTGCATTTTAATTACGATCCCATTTATTTTTTGCCGCATCATGCTGTTTTTAATGAAAATAGCAAAAGCACAAAAACGCGTGTGGTTTTCGATGCTTCCATGCAAACTGATAAAAAATTGTCGCTTAATGATCTTCTACTAAATGGACCTGTTGTTCAAAAAGAGCTTTTCGACATCATGCTTTTGTTTCACTTAGGTGAATATACTTTCACTACAGATGTGCGTCGAATGTTTCGTTGCGTTAAAATTAACCCCGAGCATGCTAGCTTGCAAAACATTTTGTGGAGAGGTAATGTCAATGAACCTATACGATGCATTCAATTAGATACCGTCACATATGGCCAAAAATGTTCAAGTTTTCTTGCTACTCGTTGTCTCAAAGAACTTGCAAACAAATATGGTAACGATTATCCTCTTGCATCCTACATTATAAACAATTGCATGTATGTGGACGATGCTTTATATTCACACTCAGACTTAGATAATGTCATAGAAGCAAGACGTCAATTTTGTGAATTGCTTAGTAAGGCTAGTTTCTATACACATAAATGGGCATCTAATTGTCTTGATGTTTCAAAAGATGTCCCTTCTGATAAACAACAATTTGATGAAATTGATTTTCAAAAGAATAATCTTTGTATGAAAACTTTAGGTGTGACACTTAATGTCACTAAAGATAACTTTGTGTTTTCTTGCCCAGAACCTTTTAATGATAATAATATTACTAAGAGGCAAATATTAAGTTATATTTCAAAGTTTTTTGATCCATTAGGGTTCATGTCCCCAATGATTGTAAAGGCCAAAGCATTTATGCAGAAATTGTGGTCCGAGAAGATAGGTTGGAATGATGTTCCTTTACACAATTTAACATTGGAATGGTTGTCTTTTGCTAAAAAATTATCCCAAATGCAACCCATAAATATTAAGATAAATATTAATATACCTAAAAACGCTATTGCTGTTCAACTCATTGGCTTTGCTGATGCATCAAGTACGACGGGCTATGGCGCTTGTGTCTACCTTCGGGTGGTCGACGACTCAGGTAAGGTTTCTATGTCCTTGCTCTGCTCTAAGTCTCGCATAAATCCCCGCGATAACAAGGCACTAACAATTCCACGCTTGGAACTTAACGCCATGCTCTTACTAAGCAAACTAATAACCAGAGTGTATGATACTCTCTGCATAAAAATAAAAATACAAGATGTGTATTTGTTTTCTGATTCTCAAATCTCCCTCGCATGGCTGGCTACTGAACCGATTAAGCTCAATGCCTATGTCGCAAATAGGGCGAGATTGATACGAGATCTGACTGATAGATGGCGCTGGCTGTATGTTAACACCACCGAGAACCCTGCCGATTTTATTAGTAGAGGTGCTGATCCCGGCGAGCTGATCCAGTGTGACATGTGGTGGCGAGGTCCAGCATTCCTGCAAAACGATAAGTATGATTTTATTAATAAACTTACCTTGCCGCTCGCAGCTGACTTGCCTGAAATGAAGAAGGAGGTGCCATTCTCTAACGCCAAGGTCTCTCTCGTCACTCAAAGTAAAGATGATTTTTATCAGTTTATTGATAACATTTCAGATTTAAACAGAATGACCCGTGTTATGGGATACATTTTGCGATTTTCTTTCAATTTGAAAAATAAAAATTCACGCTTATCAGGTCCGTTATCTCCTTTGGAGCTTCAAAACGCTGTACTGAAAATTATACAACGTGAACAGAGTATTCATTTCAATGACGAATTTAAAACTTTAAACTCGAATAGCGAAAATGTCAATGGTTCTCTAAAACCTCTACACCCTTTTATTGATAAGGACAACGTTCTACGTGTAGGCGCCAGAATTCACAATTCCAACGTTTCGTATTCGCAAAAACACCCGGTAATTCTACTCAAACAATCTCGAATAACTGAACTTATCATTCACCATGAACATATTCGCTTGTTACATGCGGCACCTAAGCTATTATTAGCTAGCTTAAACCAAAAATATTGGATTGTAAATGGTTATAGACATATTAAAAAGATAACTCACAAATGTTTAATTTGTTTCAGAATGAAGGCTCAATGTGCGAAGCAGCTAATGGGTTCCTTGCCTTCCGAGAGGGTTATAGCCTGTAGGCCTTTTCAAAAAGTGGGGCTAGATTTCGCGGGTCCTATACCAGTTAAAAACTCTCGTGTGAGACGGGCCTTACAGACAAAAGGATACATATGTGTATTCGTCTGCTTCGTTACAAAAGCCATACATCTTGAGCTTGCATCCGATCTTACTACAGATTGTTTCCTTGCTTGTTTCAAGTGTGTGTGTTCTGCGATAACGGGGGAGCCTTCAAGGGGGCAAGGAACGAATTAGCTCGTTTGTATGAGCTTCAAGCCTCACAAGAGCATCAAACACTTGTGCAAAATTATACTGCTAATCAACGCATTGCTTTTCATTTCACTCCCAGCTACTCGCCGGTGTTTGCTGGTCTTGCTGAAGCTACAGTTAAAAGTTCTAAGTTTCATCTGAAACGTATCATTCAAAACTATGTTTTAACTTATGAACAACTGAATACTATTTTGTGTCAAATAGAGGCTGTTTTAAATTCACGACCTTTGTTACCAGTATCAGTTGATGATGTAAATGATTTCAGTTACCTTACTCCAGGCCAGTTCCTTATCGGCACTGCTTTAACTTCTTTTCCTGAAAGAAATGTTGTTGACTTACCTACCAATAGAGTAAAATTTTGGGAATTGTGTAATATAATAAGGTAAAATCTAAATTTTGGAGTGTATGGCATAAATATTATTTGAATGCTTTGCAATCACGACCTAAATGGCGTGATAGTGTGCCTAATGTCAAAGTTGGAGCTTTAGTTATATTGAAGGAGCCTAACTCCCCACCTCTAACATGGCCTATGGCTAGGATTGTTAAAGTATATCCTGGTAAAGATGATAAAATCCGTGTTGTTGATGTTATTACTCATAATAAGCAGGTGTATAAGCGATCTCTTAGTTGTATACTACCTTTAGAATAGTAATAATTTTGTTTACTTAAAAACAACAATGCATTTTGTTTATGTTTTATTAAGCATAGGAAATGCTATATTATGTTTCGGAGTGAAGTCGCTTTGATCCGATTATTGGCGACGGTGGATTCTCGCCTTGATTAATTTGGTCTCCCATGATAAATAAAAGTCAATAAAATTATAATCAAAATATATTTTTAATTTAACAATAATAATAATAAAAATAAATAATCAAAATTTTATGATTCAGGCGTATTAAAGGAGGTCTGAACGAAGCAGTTGCTACGATCAAAGTGTGTCGCTCCCTTCCAAGCGTCGCTTTAAATACTGCTCGGCCGTCCACCCCACCACCTGATTCATTGAGTGGGCTCGTGTTGTTTGTATCACTTTCGCACGTGGTGTTTATTCTGCGACTCTCGCGCCGACACGGCCATTCTGCAAATATGGTCGCCCCCGACCACAAAACTCATTAAAGTTAAAGAGCCCTCTGTTTTCTACATGCAGTAGGTATCGCAGGTATTTTAGTATAATCAGAAAAAGATACGTTTTAGAAAAAGGAGGCCCCTGTCCTCAATCAATTTCTAATGCTAAATTTTACTGGGAGGCCCCTGTCCTCAACCATTACAGAGGAAGGAGGTTCCCAACCTCAAACAGCCTCTATGTGATGAAAAACTACCATCACAGATACAAGAGAAAGGAGGCCCCTGTCCTCGATCAGTCTCTATATCCCTTACTATCACTAATTCAAGAGAAAGGAGGCCCCTGTCCTCGATCAGTCTCTATATCCCTAACTATCACTAATTCAAGAGAAAGGAGGCCCCTGTCCTCAATCAGTCTCTTTAACCTTAACCATCATGAATACAAGAGAAAGGAGGCCCCTGTCCTCGATCAGACTCAACAAAAATTTAAAGACAAATTAGCTAAACGATAGGTACTTACTTTTCTGGTGAATCACTATTTAATCATTCTTATCTATTATAATCTCCTCCTGGTCCAATTCAACGGGTATAGATTGTTCTATTGGAGTGGTTTCATTAATTAGAATTTCTTCATCCGCCGACACGGGATTCTGATCGCCAGGTTTTGGGGCAAGGCGAAGTTGCTCGTGAGCTACCTTTTTCGGTCTTCCTTTGCTCAGCACTTTTTTGATTTGGTAGCGATCATTGGGCAAGACCTTCCAGATCTCATAAGCGTCAGGATATTTGAGATCAAGTCCAATCTGACTTCTAGGATTGGTTTTGAACAGAACCAGTTCTCCTTTTTGAAATCTTTTCACCTTTGCCTTTCCTCTGTCAAATCTTTCTTTATCTTCTTTCCCTTTTTGTTCAATTTTCCCTTGTATATAGCTTTCGAGGTGAGTGCGGTCAACAGTTCCTTCTGTCTCGTCAATGAGGGAAATTAGTTCGGATGGAACGGCACATTGTTTTCCTGTAAGTGCTTTGATGGGGCTTACATTTGTTGTTTTGTTTTTAGTGCAATTTATGGCTAGTTGAAGAGCATCTAGACCCTTCTTCCAGTTGGTTGTTTCGTAGTTTCGAATGATGGTAAGTCCGTTTTTGACTATGGACATTATCCTCTCTACTTGCCCGTTTGTACGGCTAACTCCAGGTGCTATAAAATGTTGTAGAATTCCGTGCTCTTTGCAGTATTCCTCAAATTCAGCCTTGAAAGCGGTATCTTGATCACTTATGATTTGTCGGGGAGCACCAAATAGGGACACAATATTTTTAAGAGCTTGAAGCATCGAAACTAATGTTTTGTTGGTTGCATAAGTAAGGGTGACAAACTTTGTATAGGCATCAATGATAACTACGACGTATTCGTGTTTGTCATTGCGTTTGGTTAAGTGACCAGTCATATCAATGTGTATAGTGTCAAACGGTACCGGTTCTTTTTTTATTGGGTACATTTGTGCTTGTTTGGCTCCAGAGGTTCCTTTGCTTGTTTTGCAGATAACGCAGTTTTCGATGAAACGTCTTGTAGTGGTTGACATTGCAGGAAACCAATAGGTCTCTCGGATCTTTGCAAGAGTTTTTTCCCATCCGAAATGTTTGAGGGCAGTGTGGTATGCATTAATAATACTCCATTGGTAGGACTTTGGGATTACTCTTCTCCATTTCTTGCATCCGGGTTCATCATCGGTGTTCATGCGTTCCAGAACGAGATCATTTAAACGGTAATCTGTAACCTGTTGTCCGTGTTCAAGGTCTTTTATGATTTGCGCCAATTCTGCGTCCCGACGTTGTTCAATTTTTAACCAGGCGTCGACATTTTGAGCCAAGTTGATGCAACCTGTTGGATTGCGGCTGAAGAAATCAGCGTGTTTCATTCTGCACCCCTGACGGTACTCAATTTTGAAGTCGTAATGTTGGAGATAAGCCCACCATCTATGAATGCGGGGAAGCAACTCGTGTTTATGGGCTGAAGATTTAATGGCATTGCAATCGGTGACAATGGTGAATTGTCTACCATACAGGTATTGTCTGAAATGCTTGATTGCACGTACGATAGCAAGCGTCTCGAGTTCATACGAGTGATAATGGCTTTCTGGTTCTGTTGTCCGCATACTCATATAGGCAACTACGTGCTGACGTCCACTCTTTATCTGAACGAGAACGGCTCCAAGTGCTGTGCTGCTGGCATCCGTGTGGAGCTCTATTGGTTCATCTTCTTGGAAAATCGTCAAAATCGGTGCCGAAGTTAAGCGCCTTATCACGTCTATTCGGGCGCTTTCGCATTCCGGGGTCCATTCGAACTTTGCATCTTTTTTTGTTAGGTTATATAATGGAATCATTCGCTCAGAAAAAGATGGTATGAATCTTCTGAAATAACCAGCTAGACCGCAAAACTGGCGAACTTGTTTTGCGTTACGAGGTACTGGTGACTTTTCCAGAGCCTCCACTTTCTTTGGACTTGGTTTTACCGTTCCATTGCTAACAATGTTTCCGAGGTACTCCACAGAAGTTTTGAAAAAGGAGCACTTTTTAACATTCACTGTGAAACCAGTCAGTGTCAAAGCAGCCAGAACTTCATCCAACATTTGTAGTCCTTCGTCAAAAGTTTTACACTTTATTAGAACGTCATCCATATAAATTAGAATATGGTCCAAAAACGGACGTAGCGCCGTCATTATCGCACGCTGGAACACTGCCGGGGCATTCATCAAGCCGAAAGGCATCCGAGTATATTCATAAAGACCATCGGGCGTTATGAAGGCTGTTTTTGGTATGGAGCTCTCATTTATAGGGATTTGATAAAACCCCTGGGCCATATCAAGACAAACGAAGTATTTTGCATCAGACAACCTGTCGATTTGATCTGATATAATCGGAAGAGGGAACTTAATTGGGATGGTATTGTTATTTAATTCCCTGTAGTCAGTGCACATTCTATCATCTCCGTTTTTCTTCTTTACAAGGAGAACGGGACTTGCAAACTCTGAAGTACTCTCGCGTACTATTCCATTTTCCATCAGTTCATTTATAATAGCTTTTACTTTTTGTCTTTCAATGGGAGCCATCCTAAATGGTCGCCTTGACACAACCTTGTTTGGATCCTTTAGCTGTATATCTAAACATCCGGTCGTCACTTTAGCTTTAGGCATCCCTGAAGCAAATGAATCTTTGTATTTTGATAGCACAGTTTTCAACTTGCGTACTTCTTCTTCGTCTTTAAGGTCAGTGTCCAAACTTCCAAATATATCTTCTTCCGAATTGAACGTCAAGATTTCGGCAATCGTTCTTACTACAGTGGCTCCATGCTTAATAATGTTGATAGCTATTCCGGGAGTTTTTACTAATTCTCCTCCAACCAGAAGCTCGCAAGGAATTTCGTGGTCCTCGACGACATGAAAGGTAATTTCAATGAGGACAGTGTTAATTTCGCACACCACAGTGATTTTCTGGCAGGAAATAACTGGAATGCTGTTTCCAAGACCTTTTAGGATTAGAGTGCAGTCTTCACGTTTCCCAGGTAGCGATAAGCTTAAAGTTCGCCTCACTAGAGAGCGATCTGCTCCACTATCGAACAGCGCTGTGAACCCACGATCATTAATGGTAAGAATCATTGGGGTGGAAATAGCATCGTGTTCTCCTGCAAAGTTTATTTTTTGGGTTTCATCAGACATTTTCTTAAAGCAAGCTGATTCAACGTGTCCGATTTTACCGCAGTAAGTGCATATGTTTTTCGGACGTTCTTGCTGAGTGGATGTGTTCTGTTCGCTTTGGTTTTTAGGAGTGAATAGCGGTTTTGGATCAATTTTGTTGTCTGTATTTAACGAGCAATTGGCCCGTTTATGCCCCGTTTTCCCGCAACTGAAACATTCATCACGAGCACGAGGTCTAAACCGTTTTGCTGGTGGCTCACCAGACGCAGATTCTCGTGGTTTTATAGTTGCTGCCACAGAAATTAACTCTGGAACGGTCGAACATTTGCTTGACAATAGACGTAAGCGCAAATTTTCGTTGTCTATGCAGCCAATTACAGCTTCTACTGCATCTCTTTCCTCATTGCCACTAACTACTCGTTTCCAAATATTCCAGGCCTTTGTGATCGATTCAGCCGGGTTCGTCATGTCGAACTTGAAGCTTCTTAGTTTAAAAATATCATTCGAGTAGCGTGCCTCAGGCTCAAATGTTTGTATAAGGGCTTCACGCATGTCACTCCATATCGCCGATTTTACTAGCCACGTATCTCCAATACTTTTTGCTCGGCCCTGCAATAATCCTGCAATTTTATTGCATACCTCATAATCTGTTAATCCCCAATGTGCTTTGGCTTGGTCCACGTGTAAACACCAATCCCTGATAGGAATGTCTCCATCGGGGTTAAATGGCGCAATGTAAACATCACTTAATCTCGGCTTTTTAGGTTCAGATGCCGTTTTTGTCAGTAGTCCGGAAAGAAATTCCTGGTTATGCTGCATGTTGAGCTGCTGCTGTTCAGTTAATGTCTTTAACATAAATGCTAGAGCAGCCAGTGTCTGATTCGAGCCATTATTATTTGTATCATCAGGATTAGCGGATGAACTCGAAGATGTGCCTCGGTTAATCCCACTTCTGATTTCGGAGTGAAGTCGCTTTGATCCGATTATTGGCGACGGTGGATTCTCGCCTTGATTAATTTGGTCTCCCATGATAAATAAAAGTCAATAAAATTATAATCAAAATATATTTTTAATTTAACAATAATAATAATAAAAATAAATAATCAAAATTTTATGATTCAGGCGTATTAAAGGAGGTCTGAACGAAGCAGTTGCTACGATCAAAGTGTGTCGCTCCCTTCCAAGCGTCGCTTTAAATACTGCTCGGCCGTCCACCCCACCACCTGATTCATTGAGTGGGCTCGTGTTGTTTGTATCACTTTCGCACGTGGTGTTTATTCTGCGACTCTCGCGCCGACATATGTTTTAGAAGTTTCGTTTATGTTTTCAAGTCTTTTTATTCCATCAAGTTGTTAATAAACTTGCATTTAATTTCAAAACTTAACTTAAATAAGTAAATTTCATTAAATTTGCATTTAATGTTTACTTAAGGTTATAAGCATACCTAGAACTTTTGCTTAAGTTAATTTTAAAAATTTGCTAAATGTTGTTCCATATTTTGAATTTAGTTCTTTTGATTGTAATTTAATAATTCTGTGTCGCCGCCCTCAGCATGTTGGCAACACCAACATAAAATTTAAATTGTTCTATAATTTTGTCTATAACTTGTACTTCCTGTTTTTTATATCTCACTTACTCTGTGATACTCGACCTTACTCGACCTAACCGTGATAATATAGCAGAATTCAAATCCTACAGTGCGGTTTTTTATTTTCTTTCTTCGCCCAACTATATACCAGTGCCTCAAGCTCTTCACTTACATATCCTACCGACTGCGCCAATTACGTAAGCTACAGCCGAAGGATAAAAAAAAAACAAAAAATAATTTAAACTAAATTTAATATTGAAAGATTACAAAGAAATACTTATTTCCTAGATTAGCCTACGTGCTAACTATCCGAAGTAAGAATAATTAGTGTCGCAATTAATAGAAAATTACAATAATCAAATAAATCTAAAATTAACACATCTGCACTAAAGTAGTCACGTTAATGTCACGTTATGCTAATTAATCTAAAACGCACAATCGAACCATTGAACTATAGATGCTGCGTCAGCGGTGTTCCTCAGGGGTGTATACCTAACAAATTGTTTGTGAATTAAATAAATAAATAATGAAAATCGCGAACTACGAAAAAGCCGCAAACGCAGGTGCATGACTCTATCGTGCGTGAATCGTGTGTGAACAGGTTGGTAATAAATAACATACAAATATAGGTCTATGTTGTTTACATACTTTATAACATAGGTCATTTCACCGAGCCTAAGTCTGCTAATTTACAATAGTGTCAGTTGTGTGTCGGCAGCTTTGAGTATAGAGTATATAAGGAGATACCATACCGTCTGGATCTGCGTGCCTGGTCTGGCGCAAAATGGCTACCTTTTTGAATGGAATTTCTTATCGTTTGACAGGTCATCTACCAAGAAAACTGTGAAAAACTTGCGCCTACCTTGGCACGCTGTCATAAACTCATTTGTATATGAAAAAAAAATGTGGCACCTCCTTATAATTGTATTCTATACTCAAAGGTCGGCAGATTGTCAATGAGAGTGACAATAACATTTTATGACACATTTGGTCGCAATCAGTGAGTCAAAAAATGCCATTGACATGCCGACAGACAACTGAGGCTATTTTAAATTAGCAGACTCAGATTAGCCCGTTCGCGGCATACAACTAATGACGCCAAATTGTATCTAATGTTTTAACACGTTTTTAACAACTTTGTTTTCAAATGAATGAAAATGAAAAGCAATAGCAATTTCGTTTTTATTAAGGTTTTTAACGATTAAGTTTTCTAAAAAAAAAAAAAACAAATATTTTTAATTTATAGATACTATAAATTGTTAATGACAACCATTGTGTGATTTTTCTCAAGATGTAATTATTGCAAAAACAAAAATCAACTGCTGTGCAATCGCGTTCAAATTTCAGTAGCAATTCATAATCAAAATTCTAGAAAATAAATATTTTACAACATCTGAGAAAATCAAATGCCAAACAGCAAAGTCGGTCTAAAGCTCTTGAAAACTGTTAAATATATAATAAAGTACCTACATTTTAACTAAGTATAAACGTACAGTGTAATAAAGCGGTGAGCAAAAGCTGTGAGTGAATAGACGGACAGCCACAACAAAGCAATCAGGTGGAAACCCGAAGCGTAGCGGGTACATCGAGCAGTAGGTAGTTTCGCAAATAGAGAGTATTCAAAGGGTATAGGAGTATAGGATATATCCTTTGACTGTACTATCATCACTTATTAGTCAAATATGCGACCAGTGTAGGTATTTCATTTCATTGTAGCATAATGCAAAATTGGATGGATGCTTTAATTGTTGGCCTGCTCTCGATTGTACCTAAGGAACTGAACAAACTTATACAAAGGAGCATGGAGCGAAATAAAAAAAAGATACCTACATAGGTAGTTTTTTTTAATTGATTGTTTTAAACTTTGCATTATTTGGTCCTAATATCTCATACAATAGGGATTTTTAATCCGTTCATGAATATCCGAGTTTCTATGGTTTTAAAGTTATTTTTAGTTACTACTTTAATTGGCCGTACATAAGAAGTAATAGTTGGTGTGGCACTAATCTGAAAACGTTCTGAGCTTTTAAGCAAATTGCTGAAAAACTGAATTGATTGAGGTAGTATGTTAAGGAAAAACATTAAACGGGTAGATTTTTAATTAGGTAACCTAACATTAGCGCAGAATTCTACTCATAAGATTCAATTACACAGCTTCTTTTATTCATTCTCTTTACACGTCATATGTAAGTGCAACCTTTTGTATTCTAGCCCTTTGACAGTGTTAATAAAAGTACCTATCAAGTTTTCTATTTTCTATCCATTTTCTAGTTCCTCTTATTTTCAGGTGCAGAAAAAGGTCGCTATAAATATTAATCCAATAAACATCGCGACGTCTTCTTTAAATTTTTGTCAATGACAGTAACAGCTGTAGGTTAAATGGACCTTTAATGGCTTCTTTACAGAGCTACCATGTTATCTGTGAACCGGCTGTTATTGGAACTACGGCCACTAATACGGAAATGTCAAATTCCAGAACTGCTGCGATTGGTAGAAATACAATTTTGCTAGTCCCTCCGTTCAGTTCACAGATAATCTGTCTGTGATTAGCTTTATAACTTGCTTTTTAAAAACCTAATTATTTAGCGTTAAAGAGACATGCTTTTTCTTTGTTGTCAATGACAAGTAGGTAACCCCTGCCCTGCCCGTGTCCGTCCTTGGTCGTTTAGTAAATGACAGACGTCAACTAGCCAGTAGCTAACTTTATTAGGTTTCATCTGGATTATGCTGTGTTGATGCTTTTGTCGTCTGCATTTCGATGATAGGTACTGTAATATTTGATTTTACTAACTTAAAAATGAAATGTCTGTGTATGGCATCAAATCTATTTAATCAATAACTTAAAAGGAACGCTAAATAATTTCATAAAAAATATACAGGGTTAAATATTTAAAATTAAAAATACCTATTACCTACTTACTACTTCAGAAACTATCGAAATCACCCCCATCGAGTATTTTTTTTACTTCAGTGATACCTAAGTATCACGATTTTCAAGATTTTTCTTCAGGTTTCTTACTACCAAACATTTAACCTTAATAACTTTTGTTGTAATAAAAATAAAAATAAAAATTCTTTGCGAAGTAGTCGTTGTGGTGATGCATATGGCACGCATTGCATTATTGAATGGGCCGATCCGTACGTGATGTATGATACTAAAACACTCTAAAAGAGCAATTTTCAATAAATTCGGGATATAAACAAAGGGGCGCTGAAATTAAACGCCCCCAGTGTGTGGATGAATCAATTTTGGGCAATAACGAGTAAGTATGATATCGCAGTCATAGCTCTACAGTATACCTATCTAACATGTGCTATGAATGCAATGGACACAAAGACAAGTAATATCGATTTTGTCAATGAAACCCAACTTTTTAATAACCGTCTCTTAACGTCCTAATTTTTATACTAACGGCATTGTTTTGTATTTAGTTAGGCTATTAAATTGATGATAGAAGTTTTATACGAGAATAAAATAGGTACAGACTATAGAGTATAAGTACCTATTGTTAACTATGTATTTCACTACACAAATTTGAATATAGAAAATATTTTCCTTTCAACGAAGCAATAATGCTGTTACAATTTTCATCTGAATTTCGATGTGTATTCGAGAGAGTTTGATGAGCAGTGCATGATGCCAAATTGAATTGTAGCAAATCCTTTATGTATGTAGTCACTGTCAATCAAGGTTGTCCAGTGCATTCAGAGTCAAAAATCTGATTCTAAATACCAGGAACTAAATTGAAGTAATTAAACGCGTCAGTCAGGAGCACTGGCTTTGACGGGTTTGGTATTATACCCGAAGGTTCCTGGATCAGTGCCAGGGGAGGATTCGAACCGAGTCATCATTATCCTAACATGTGCCATGGTTAAAATATGAATACTCAAAGGAGTATTCATTCATATTTTTTCAACTTTACTGATGTTATTTATTACACGAAGCACACGAGTGTTAGTCAGCCATATTTAAACAAGTGACCATAGAGATAGATAGAACTTACCATAAACAAAATGAGCTTAGCAAACCACAAAGACTATAAACATTATAGCATTACCTTAAACACTTACAATCTCATTTTTTATTCCGTTTCTTATGACGATTAGTTCAATGGTCACTATGCCGGACTACTAACTAGAGCTCAAGCGTGTCGATTCCTTTCGTTTAAAACTGTCATAATCATTCAACTGTAAAAAACCTACACCCCCTTACCCCCTTATTACAAAACGAGTTTTAAAGACAGTTCTAGGACTAATGTCATTTAGGACTAACTTCGGCTATAGACAAAAAATTAAAAAAATAGGTAAAAAAACTTTTTAAGTTAAACGGTTTTATGTTAAACATATCTACATTGCAATGTTTAAGATAAATGTACTAAAAACCAAAAAATAATAAAATAGACACAGTCGTGGGAATTATAAACATATGCATAGACTAGACTAAAATAAAACCGTGGGGCACGTCAATTGTCTATAAATTATCGACTTAATGTGCGATAGAAGAATCGTTAAATTCGTCGTTAGGCAGTTGGCCCGCAGACGGTGAGGAAATTACTTACTATTTTCTTGCTCTTGGAAATTCCAATAGTTATACACTCCATGTAAATAAAAGAGATGTTTCAACGAGTTTATCGTTGGACATTCACATCACACTGCTGGCTGGCGAAGAAACGTTTCACTGCTCGTAGTTTGTCTTTAATCGACAAAACATATGATAAAAGTACTACTCGCTCAACACTATGAAACCCTAAAAAACGCTTATAATCGAGCTTGCTAGCTTGTTTCCACATTCTAGCCCTACTTATCACACGTCCATCGTTGTCGGTTGAACAACTGCCTTATTATAGTGTAACATTACAAAACAAACATTTTAATCAACGATTGTAGACAATTGACGTGCCCCACGGTTTTATTTTAGTCTAGTCTATGCATATGTTTATAATTCCCACGACTGTGTCTATTTTATTATTTTTTGGTTTTTAGTACATTTATCTTAAACATTGCAATGTAGATATGTTTAACATAAAACCGTTTAACTTAAAAAGTTTTTTTACCTATTTTTATTTTCTAGTTTTTATTTCGCATTCTGTTTAATTCATTTAGTGCTTCATTATTGCAAGGTTTCTTGCCCGTTAGTTTATTGCAGTCCAACTCCTCTATACGTAGTCCCTGCAAAGCTCTTACTCTACAAAGAGCCACGTAGGCTTGACCTTCTTCAAACAGTTTCGCACCTAAGTATACGATTGCGTGATCCACAGTGCTGCCCTGCATAAATCTTGACTTGGGTGGTGGATTCAGGCTGGATTAATCAGATACCTAAATTACAGATTCAATTTCTAAATTTAAATCTTATTATTATACGCCATTTAGTGGCTGCGCCCATCTAAAATATTGAGGTTGTATAGTGCACTGAATTCTTCTTGGCAAGCCCTTTTATTTGATACCCATATTGGTGGGATTGATAAAAAATTGTTATCAGCCATTTGGTAGCGGCGGCCATCTTAGATTTCAATTTTGCATAGTAAATTGTATTCTACTTGTTGAGACCTTTCATTTGATACCCATATTGATGGGATTGATAAAACCTAAGTTATCCGCCATTTTGTAGCGGCCGCCATCTTGGATTTTAATTTTATATAGTACATTGTATTCTACTGGTTGAGCACTTTCATTTGATACCCATATTGATGGGATTGATAAAACCTACGTTATCCGCCATTTTGTAGCGGCCGCCATCTTGGATTTCAATATTTTATAGTATATTGTATTCTGCTCGTTGAGCCCTTTCATTTGATACCCATATTGATGGGATTAATAAAACCTAAATTATCCGCCATTTTGTAGCGGCGGCCATCTTGAATTTATAATGATAATGAATAAACATAATTGTATTGTCACCAAAATCCAAAGTGTATACAAAATTTCAGATTAATCGGTTGACAGGAAGAGGGTGAAATTTGAATTACTAAATTTGACCCAAGAAAACAAACGGGGTGAGCTAAATAAAACCGTTTAAAAACCGTTTAAAAATGACATTATTTCTAGGTCTTTCTTATAGTTCTAAGACTAAAGCTAGAACCATCTTTAAAACTCGTATTGTAATAAGGTGGATAGTGAGCAAGTGAAGGAAAACGGTCTCTATCTACCATGATGGGAAAGAGATGTGACAGATTGTACTTTTATAATTTTAAATAGGTATAATTCCTAATCCGTTCCTGCCTGTTGTTACAAATTATATGATGTGCAGAACCCCCGTGGTCTGCTAGTCTACAGTGACAGTGAGGTAACAATCAATATTCGAGAGTAATGGTTCACGACAAAGGTATCTATGATAATAGTTTTGTGGATATTAATAGGATATACAGGGTGACTTTTAATAAATTAACGAAAGAAAAGGATATGCATGTACTCGTAATAATAATGAACTTTTACTATGAGACCAAGTCCGAAATCATTCAAAACTTAATTTTGTTTTTTTTACATTTTGTTCTTTTAGACTGGACTGACCGGCTGCCCGTAAAGGTTTTCCAAACAAAGTATCTATTTCATTATATTTATTATGCCGCTGTAGAAAGTTAAAGCTGACATCTGTTAATTGCAGTTCGGTCTTTTTTTACAACGAAAGTGTGAGTTATTGTTGCGGTGCGGTTGCGGTTTGTTATGAACCCACGAAAAAACCGCGCTTACATAAGTTTATATTACGTAATTATACTAAGTTTTTCTAAGCAGCAGCAAGTAAATCTATTTTCCTTTTCGTAAATAAGTTAATGAATTACGGCAAAACAAATAAGTAAATAGATAGATAGATCTTCATTCCGAAGCAAAGATGAAAATGTTCAAAGGGCTTCAAAGGTGAAAAGACGCCGAGCAAATTACTAGAGATACTAATATCTCATACTTATTACAAAGGGAGTTAATCCCTTTTGCTTTTTTAAACATGTATTGAATCATGATGCAGCAAGCAGATAAAGGTAAATAGGTAATACCGGCATTATTACGCCAGTATACAAGCTGGAAATTATATGTATAATGGAATACCTATAGGAAATTCTAGCTATCTTGCATTTAATTGCGGCTTCCCAGAAAACACCTTCAATTCTGATAACTTACGCTAGCAAGGCTTGTTGAAGAGCGGAGCTGCATCTTGAAAATAGTAATTAAAGCGTGGTTGTTAATTTTGCCAATGTTAAGACTTACCCATTTAGTGCGCTTAGTAGTCCGAGAAGAAAGAAGAAAATTTGGTTCTTTCAACTAGGATAATTCTGACACTATTAACTATATACTTTATAGTTAGAAAATGCACGATTACAGTTTTTAAAGCCATAGGAGAATTCTAAGAAAATATGATTACGACATTGACATGCATTACTTTTATTGTAATTTGTAAGCTTAAACTGGTTTGAAGCAAGAGAATATCGGAATTGCGGGTACCTATCTTAAGTTCGAATTTTTTTTTGCCGATTATCCGAAGACCGAAAACTTTTCGACTATTTTCGTTTCGTTTTTTTTTACTTTACCGAAATCACGTTTGCCACTATTTTAGTTGACCTATTATCATTTCGATTTTTTTCTTTACTCCGATGATTTATTTTGTCGAAAAACTTTCAACTGAAGTTATGCAAGGTCACAATAACGTTTGATCGAAGTATTGTATGTCCAAACATTCATTACCTAAACCATTTTTTAAAGACTTTTATTTTTTTACAAGAGGTAGGTACTTACCTTTATTAGTTTAGTAAAGCAACATACAAAATGCATGCAGGCATGTAGGCAAGCATGCAGACATGCAGGCAAGCATGCAGGCATGCAGGCATGCAGGCAAGCAAGCAGGCATGCAGGCAAGCAGACAAGCATGCAGGCAAGCATGCAGGCAAGCATGCAGGCAAGCATGCAGGCAAGCATGCAGGCAAGCATGCAGGCAAGCATGCAGGCATGCAGGCAAGTATGCAGGCAAGCATGCATGCAGGCTAGCCTGCAGGCATGCAGGCAAGTATGCAGGCAAGCAGGCAAGCATGCATGCAGGCTAGCATGCAGGCATGCACACATGCAGCAATCAGGGATGCAAAAATCATGTTCTAACCTAACCTAACCTATCCTATTCGACTTTGCCTGGTTGTGTTTTTTTTCTATGCGCCCATATAGGGCCCCCCCTCGGGGGGTTTCACCCCCCGGACCCCCCTCCGCGTTTCCGCTTTGCCGCTATTTTTTCAGCTTAACCGGTTTTAAACAATTACCTACCTACAAGCAAGATACCTATACATTCGACAAGATGTTGTTTTGGTAAGCTGAAATTATGGCTAATAAATCATCTAGCAAATGAAAAAAAATCTAAAAGAGTCTTCGGCCAGTAGTAAAAGGTAATTTTGAAAATCGAGTAAAGGTGTTTCGGTAAAATGATACTTACGTCAAATGACTTATCGGTGTTTTAAATATATGGCGAATAATACATGTGGCAAAAAAGACATCGACCGAAAGTTTTCGGTAGAATGAAATTCGGGAAAGTCTAGTTCGACTAAGTAATCGGTTCCCGACTTTTAAAGAGTTTATTCCAATTTTTTAGACACGCCGCCGCCAGGGCCAGCCTATCTTCCTGCTGACCTACCTTATGTACCTACTACTCGTTCAACCGCTGCTGCTGGCGGTCTCAGCTAGCTTCTTGGCGGCGGGGTCGATCCGATGCCGCGTTATTTACCTATTTACTTATTTTGAATTGTTGTATTTTTTAGATTATGATTACTTGACTTAGTAGGTAGGTATGCGGTTGCTAGTCCAAAACCTAGAAAGTGATGAAAAAGTTGGAATCAGAATCCGTATGTGTGATCGAGAGTAGGTAGGTACTTTCGATGAAATGTTTTTATTTGTTAACAGTTAGGTAGGTAGTTAATAGTTATTAGGTAGGTACTAGGAACACCAAAAACGCGGGGCGCGGTGCGCGGCGGCGGCGGCCGCGGCCCGCTACGCTACGATCAGATGTTTGAGCGCTCAGCTGATCGTAGCGCGTGGCTCGTTGCGTCCGCATTTACACCGTTTTTCATTTGCATTTTTGGGTTTGTAAAAAAAAGTTTCTTTGGGAAAGTTGTTTGTTATCACGAGTACATGCACCCCCTTTTCTATCGTTTACTAATTTATACATATAGACAAAATAAAAGTGTAAATAGAGTAAATAGTGTTTATAAGCGATGGCCTTAAATATTTAATTAAAAAAACAGAACTCAAAACACAATTTATTTATTATCACAACTTTAATTAAATTAACACAATTAAATAAGTAATCTAAGAAATTTAAAATAACGAATACGTGAGCAAGGGAGTAGAACTCGTAGCTGTAGCACTGGATAAAAATGGGCTGAACCATGACGCGCAAGGGTTTATATAGAGATCGAAGAGTAGGGCGAATGATGACGTGGTGGTGTGGCCAGCCGTGTGGGGGTTTTCCCTTATACGGCTTCTCCTGACACGTGGACGTCCGCGGCCACTTGCAACTCCCCACCTCGTCCGTCATCCACACTGTCGTCGCTCTCTCGAGAGTCTGAGGGCTGGTCGTGCTGGTCTTCTCTCGTTACAATGGCAGGTTGATTCTCAGGCTCTGCAGGTATCGCTACGTCATCGGTATCTAAACAAAGAAAAAGTAATCTTAAAATCGAGTTACTCTTAACAACAGAATGCAGAGGCATTCAAAGTTAGATTCAGAGTTTGCATGTATGTGTGACCGAAATAGTATAACTGAACTAACGACAGAGGCACCAAGTTAGCTTGTCGGATATAACAGAGGCACCCAGTTAGCATGTCAAACACAACAGAGGCGCCAAGTTAGCTTGTTGTAAAACACAAACGATGATCACTCACCGTCGAAGTATGAAGCGCAGGACTCAGGCATCCACTCGCCTCGCCAGAGAACTTAGTACTCGGCGGAGGCTTGTGTAGTCTTGCCGTAGGAACCTCCCATGAGCTTCAACTCATATCTACCATACGGCAGCGCCTTGACTATACAGTATGGTCCTCGCATACCAGAGTCCAACTTTCCGGCAATTTGCGCATTCTTGATAACGAATACCATGTCGTTGAGTGCAAACGTTCGAGGTGGTTTGCTGTTCTTATTTACATAGGCATCCTGCTTCTTACGGTTTTCTTCCATCAATGCCTTCGCCCGTTGCCTTTTCATCTCACGAAGTCCCTCGCGATTTGCGCTAGTATTGTTAATCGCGAGGTAACGGACCAATGACCTTATTAGTGGAGTGGCGGCTTCAATGCCAATGAGCAATTGTAGGGGTGAGCATTGTGTGGTTTTATGCGTCGTGGAATTGAGAGTGAGTTGCATCCTCCACAATGAAGTAGACCATGTTGCAGCCTTATTGTCAGCTTCAATTCGCAACATGTTCAGTACATTCGCAACAAAATGTGTTTGACAACCCAAGTTCGATAGCCATTGTTGAAAATTAGAGCTTTCAAACATTCGAGCTCTATCACAAATAATCATTTGAGGGACACCAAAGAGGGAAATTGCACTAGAAGTGGCTTGTATTAATTCATCTGCACTTTGTCGTGTTAGAGGGAATAATAAACAGTACTTAGAGAAAGCGTCTACCATAATAAGTATGTACTTGAACCCGCCAGATTCGGGTAATACGCCTAAGACATCCATATGAATGGTATGAAAGGGCAGATCGGGTTTGGTTCTAGACGTAATCGGCTGAAGAGGAGCTCTAGGAACTTTTTTCGATTAGAGGCACACTAGACAATGACTAATGTATTTCCGATCAAAGGCCCGTAAGCCGGGAAACCAAAAGTGGCGTAAAATTAAGTCCACTGTTATATCAAAGCCAATATGATCATGTTGATCGTGGAATATTCTTAATACGCTCAGTCTATAGCCTTTAGGTATGAAACACAACAGTCTAGATTGCTCACCAGTTGGTGTATACTTGTAGCATAGTAAATCCTTGTGAATCACATATTGATTACAATCAAGTTCGTTATTATTGAGCCTGCCTATCAATGTATTTGTTCTTTATCCGCGGATAGAGCAATTTGAGCACAATTCTTTGGTCGATCGATGTGGTGGATATCTACAGGATTTCTGCTCAAATAATCTGCATGCGACATTAAAGATCCCTTACGATATTCTATCGTAAAAGTAAAATCCTGCATGTATATCCACCACCACGCGACACGTGGTAAGAGGTCTTTTTTTCGTTCCGTCAATTTAAGTGCGTTACAATCGGTAACTATTTTAAACGACACGCCTAACAGATAGTGCCTAAAATGTTGAAGTGACCTAACTACGGCGAGAGTTTCCAACTCGTATGAATGATAGCGTGGTTCGGCTCCTGAGCAGACTTTGAAATACGCAACGACGCGACGCTTTTTATCTTCATGCTCTTGAATCAATACAGCGCCGTAGCCGGCTGAGCTGGCGTCGGTGTGTAATTCTGCCCCCGTTAGTTAAAAAGACGCATCTAACAAAATGTCAAATCGGAGAAAATCGCGTTTGAAAAAATGAAACGGAAAATTTCTTGCTGTCTTCAAAATAATAAAGATAAAAAAAATTGTTAATACTGGCCAAGATAAACGTCTTTAGCATCGAGTAATAAAAATAGAAATATTTTAAAATAATTAATTAAAAATAACAAAAAACCTTTTTTATCTTAGTACATTAAACATAAAAAAGTACTATGTTCTTAATTGAAAAGGCGCATATAGCCATATGCGCCCTTTATATCTCAAATATTTACGGAAGTACTTTTATTGTAAGTATTGAGCGATTCCCTATACTAGATATTGAAGAAAAAAAGTTGTATTTGGTTATATGCGCCTTTTTGCTTAAGTATTTATAACGATAAAAATTGTCCTTTGCTAAGATAAAAAGTAGAGTAGGTAAAGTTAAAGTAATTTGAATGTAAGTAATAGTTTGATAAGTAGTAGTTAGTAGTAAGTAGGTAGTAGTAGGTAGTCGTAAGTAAGAGTAGTAGTAAGTAGTTAGCAGTAGTAAGTAAGTAATCTATAGGTCTGACTAGGCCATAACCTAAGTGTTTACCTAGTAAACCTAAGTGTTAAGTGTTACCTATTTAATGTAATAAGTATAGGGATTAAATAAAATAGACAATATTAGACGATCAAACGAACTTCTAGAAGCGAAGTTCGATCACTATTATATGAGTCGCTTCATTCGAAGATATAAGAATAATTAACCAGGTAGTCCTTTTATCCTACAGGCAACTCGCACGAATTTTTAAAGATTGAATCGATTTGGAATCGATCGATTGTTAGTTTTTTTTTTTTTTTTGTAAGCGTTTCCCCACTCTTCGCACTAATTTGTTACCTCATTTTGTTTAAAGATTCGGTATAGGTACACGCTTCAAGTCTTTTCTGTATTTTGGGTTACAGGGTGGGAGGGTGTGTTTATATCTTCGAATGAAGCGACTCATATAATAGTGATCGAACTTCGCTTCTAGAAGTTCGTTTGATCGTCTATTATATTTCGTCGCTTCATTCTTCAGATATAAGAATAATTAACCAGGTAGATGTTTAGAGATAGTGTTTTGTAATAAAACACACCATTAGTATTCAGAAAAGACTTTAATTAACAAAACTGTTTACTTCTTACATTGATTGAAATTAAATGTACGTATGGTTTACAAATCAACTGATTAATTTAATTAATTACAATTCTATCGAGGAGTACAGACTGATCTCGCAAATACTCCTTCGTCGGTGATTGGGCGATTGTAAAAACGAGCGAAAGTTAGGGATGAGTTGGACCATCCCGCGGTTTTTCTAATAGTATCTATGCATACACCAGCCGACGCGGCCGCCGAGGTGGAGGCGTGTCGCGTGCTGTATGCACTGAATACGCTCACATCAATGCCACTCTCAGCTAGGATTTGCTTAATCCAGCGACTTATGGACTGAGGAGAGGCATTTTTGTGAGGTTTTTTATATGTCAAAATAAGGTTATCGGTACCTGCGGGGCGCAAATCTGAGGTAACTCGAAGGTATTCCTCAAGTGTCAACACCGGGCAGATACTGACGTTTTCTTGGAATGACGGTAGGTATAAAATTGGCTGCTCTCTACCAGCAGCAGACGTCTTAATAATGTCGGTAATACAAATCTTCACACCGTTTGGGCACCTATTTATATTATTCGCCTTAATAAGTGATATGGTTTGCACTCTGTGTCCAGTGCAAAGGGCAAATAACATAACCAATTTTTTAGTTAATTTCTCAAGACTTAGGTTACTATTAGGCATCCATTGAGAAATATGATTAAGCACCGTCTGCGGATCCCAAGTAGTTGAATATTTGGGACGAGAGGGGCGTTGTTTATATATACCTTTTAATAACCTTTTTATTCTGTCGTCGGAGGCTAAGTCTTTGCCCAAGAGTAACGATAGAGCAGAACGGTGGCTATTAATGGTGCCGTAAGCTGCTCCTGAGTTAAACTGTTCAGTTAAAAAGGTTAGTATTGATTCAATAGAAGGATTGAATATGTTTACGCCCTGAAGGCCACAGAATTGCCACCATAACTTATAAGAAGTGTTATACTGCTTCTCAGTGCTAGTTGAGATTGATGCTAGCATCAGATCGAGTGCTATTGGTGGGACACTTCTTCTGATGAAGGCGTGCCGGAGAGCATCGCGGCTGCCAGGGTAAGCGTCTGGTGTAATGGGTGCGTTGATCTGAAACGGGATTTGAGAAGATTTCTGTTAGGGTTGAATATTATAATATCAGAAATAAGTAATCTTTTTAAAAGGGGGAACCAGGGCTGACCAGGCCAGTAGGGAAAAACTAATATTCCTTTAGCTTTATCAGTGATTATTTTTCTCAAGCATTTTAGTACCAAAGAAAATGGTGGAAATGCATAAAAGAGATCTGAGTGCCAGCTAATCGTGAAGGCGTCAACTGTTTCTGCATCTGGATCTCTTTTCCAAGAAATATATCTATAGCATTTGGCGTTAATACGAGAAGCGAAAAGGTCAATAGTTGGTTCACCTAAAGAATCAGTTATGTGTTTAAAAGCCCAATTGGCTAGTTCCCATTCAGTGTCACTATTAAGTTTACGAGACTCTTCATCTGCTTCTACATTGTCATGAGTATTTATGTATGAAGCAAAGAGCCAAATATCGCGCTTCTCGCACCATTGCCAAATGGATTTCGCTAAATTGTTCAGGTGTGGGAAATGTATCCCGCCCATACGGTTTATATAACAAATTGCGGTGGAGTTATCTACTCTCAGTAGAATAGCACAATTTTTGAGTGTATTGGCAAAGCATTTGAGAGCCATGAAAATGGCTAGAAGCTCTAAGTAATTAATATGTTGTGAAAGCTCTTCCTCTTTCCATCCCCCGTTGACACGGTCTCCGTTACAATATGCGCCCCAGCCGGTTCTAGAGGCGTCTGTAAATATTTCTAGTTTAAAGTCTTCTTGCGGTCTAAGGGGATTGAAAGACGAAGCAATATGCTTTAACCACCATTCTAAATCTGGTAAAATAGTAGCGGGCAAATTAATTTTTGCATCATAATTTCCGTACTGTTCTAGTAACAGATATTTTTCTCTCTCTAAATTTTTAGTGTAAAGCCAGCCATATTTTATAGCTGGGCATGCTGCGATTAGTACACCAATAAGGTTTGAACTCAATAAGGTTTGAACGTATGAAGAAACTCTATACCTTCCACCACTGGTATGTCACCTGCCCAGATGTTATTTGGCAGGAAACTAAGAACGCGTCTTGATGTAATGAACCCTTGTCATCAAAACGTTCTGTTGATTCTGAACAGTGTTTGCAACCTAAACAAATTGAAAAACAAATAAAAATAACTAAGCAGTTTAAGGAAGGAGATTATATTTTATATAAAAAATATTGTAGTAACTCAAAATTCAGCTGGCAAAAAGGAAAAATTGTAAAAAAGATAGGAAAAGTGTTATATCTCGTTCAGGATTGTTTAACTATGATAAATGTTAAGAAACATATAAATCAACTGTTTCATTATAAGGGTAAAAGTAACAATGCTAAACTCAAGATGGGAAATTTGGACTTACCTGTTCCAACGCCGCCGACTCCGCTGCCCTCGCCGTTGCCAAGGTCACCGCTACCGACGCCGTCTCCCAAGTCACCGTCTCCGCTGTCGCAGCCACCATCGGTGTCGCCGTATATCTTGTACTCACCTTCACGATTGGCTCGTCCAACGACGCCCATACAACCCCACACAGAGGAGCAACAAACTTCAGCTAATCAGACACCAACAGTAACAGGGGAAGAAACGCCTACAATGGTATCAGAGCGGGCCACCAACAACTGCGCACCAGAGACTCCGCGCTCAGACTCCAGTGAGGCGATGCAGACCGCGGGGGAGGAAGATGAGATTGACGATCACCCCGCCACTTCGACGCCCAAGGAACAGGTTGTCGAGGAAAGAAGTCCTCCTCGTAGATTGTTACGTAATCGCCCTTTGGTGGATTATAGGAGATTCTTTTGAAAATAGTTTTAATATTAAGTACTTAATAGGGGTAGGAGATGTTATGTAGGTAGGTTCCGGACAGCTGCGACTGTCCGTACTTGTTTGAATAAACCAGTGCTAAGCAAGCAAGCTTGTGTATCACTCGTGTCCCTCGTCCCGAACATATCACTTACTAAGTTGAAAAGGCGAAAATGGCAGATGCTGCCTTTTTTCTTAGTGTGATATTTATTTTCATTTAGAGCGAAAGGCGCAAATGGTCGCTTGCGCCCTATTTATTTCTTATTGGGAATGGGATTCAATATGCGACTTTTTAACTTCTGTTATAAAAAGGAAAAAACAAATCTTAAGGGCTCATTTACGTAAATGTGACTTTTTTATTTAGTTTTTTATAATCTCGCCTTTTTTACTTGAATTATGTGAAAAAAGATGTGCAGAAGTGCCTTATTTAGCATTGCTAATATCAAAAGGAAACTAGATAGAAAAAAATGGATCAAATAGGCAGATGCGTCTTTTTTTCCTGATTCCGGCAATATAAATAACTCAATTTACGAAAAAATGTAGATGCGCCCTTTTAACTATCGGGGGCAGAATTCAGTAGGTAATGACGGGTCGAATATTGCAAGAACGGGCTCGTTAGTAAGGACTTCAATAAGATATTTGCGCGCGTTTTCTTGTTCTTGTCCCCATACGAATGGAACGCCATTTCTAGTTAAACGAGCTATCGGAGCTGTTTTAGTCGCGTAACCTGAGATGTATCTACGAAAGTAGCCCACTAACCCTAACAGCTGACGCACCTGCTTCACGTTTGTGGGGACGGGAGAGTTAATTAAAGCTTTCACTTTCCTTTCGCTCGGTCTGACCTGACCTTGCGATATTATCCTGCCCAAATACTCGACTTCAGTGGAAATGAACGTGCTTTTCTTAATATTGATTGAAAATCCTGCATTTGTTAACGTAAGCATGATTTCTTTTAAATTTTGAAGTGATTCGGCAATGGTAGTATCTAGTATTAGGACGTCATCGACGTATACTAAAACTTTACCAGCTTCAATTAACTCTCGCAACGTTTTAGTTATAATGCGTTGGTAAACGATGGGTGCATTTGCCAGGCCATAGGGCATTTTCAAATACTCAAAATGCCCTTCTGGCGTGACAAACGCAGTCTTAGGTATCGAATCGTCATCCATCTTCACTTGATGAAAACCAGTCGCCATGTCTAGGCAACTAAAGTATTTATTTAGACTTGCCTAATCGATCAATATGATCTTCTATCAAGGGCAATGGGTAACGATCCTTCACCGTGATTGCGTTAAGAGCGCGATAGTCAGCGCACATTCGGTCACTTCCATCCTTTTTCTTGACAAGAATTATTGGGCTCGCATAAGGCGATTGAGACTCACGAATGATACCTTTATCAATTAGGTCACGTATTATCTCACGCACCCTCAATTTCTCGTCAAGAGAAAGTTTGTACGGTCTATACTGCACGGGTGTATCACTTGTTAACTGAATATACATGGCACCGGTAGTAACAGTCGACAGAGCAGTTCCCACTATTAAATTATTTTTAAATTCATCAAGGATACACATTAATTTCTCACGATCAGCACCATCCAGGGGCGTATTGATAGGTAGTTGCTCGGTCGACTGCACACATAGCACATTGTTGCTAGCTAAACTATCGATTCGCACTAACCTGTGTTGTCCGTTAACGCGAACATACGCAACACCGTCTCGATTTAGCACGTCCGTCCCTATAAGAACCGGTACGCTAATACAGTCTGCAGGTACTATTAAAAAGTCAATTTCGAGAGAAATGTCTTTGAATTCGGCGACTAACGACACACAACCGGTAGATATAACATTTTGACTGCCGATACCTTTTAAAACTTGATAAGTAGGTATTTGATTGCAACGAAAATGTTTCAGCATCGACGCTGATATTAACGACACGCTCGAGCCACTGTCTATTAGAGCGTCGACTGGTATGCCCTGTATAACTGTGATAGTGACGTCACCGTCAGAACTACCCACAATTTCACGACAAAAATTCACATTATTCTTGTTCCGTTGTAACGTTATGATTTTTTGTTTTGGTCATTTTTATGTATTTGGAAAACAAGTAACGCCATCTATTAAGTAGTTTGTACAACAAGTGACGTTGCATTAAATGTTCGGATGTCAGGCCATAGATTATAAAAAAACTATTAGTTCATTGGGTGACCAGTTGTCTGTCATTTAAACAGATCAGCTGATTTATTTTTTGTGTTTTGGTTGGTTTTGATATTCCGAATTTGAATTAGTTGTTAAATTTATGTGAAAAAAATATTAAATTATAGTATAATTGAAATATTTTGAGTAGCGATTAAGTTTGTGTAAATTGGTTAGTGATTTTGTTAAAATGGGATTAAATTGTGTCAAGTTTGGAAGTTATTTGTTGGATTTGACGTTTTTTGAATTTTGGGTCGTCAACACAGTGATGTCTAGAACTTTCTTTCTTTTCTGCGACTGCTTGCAGAGCGCAGAGCGCCAGAATTTCCCCAAGCTGCTCCTGTATACCTGCCTCTACACCCCGCTCGTTTCTTAATCTGCCTCAACGTGTCCGTGGCGGATCGGCCATTTTGTTGTAAAAGCAAAGAACTTCTAAAAGAAAATTTAAAAATCTTGCTATGCTACCAAAAACTGATAGGACATTTAATCCTATCCCACTTCTGATATAAGCGATGGCCTTAAATATTTATTAAAAAAAAACAAAACTCAAAACACAATTTATTTATTATCACAACTTTAATTAAATTAACACAATTAAATAAGTAATCTAATAAATTCAAAATAACGAATACGTGAGCAAGGCAGTAGAACTCGTAACTGTAGCACTGGACAAAAATGGGCTGAACAATGACGCGCAAGGGTTTATATAGAGATCGAAAAGTAGGGCGAATGATGACGTGGTGGTGTGGCCAGCCGTGTGGGGGTTTTTCCTTATAATATATATATGTGTATAAATTGTACTTATAGAATAAGTCATTCAGTTCTTTCAGTCTTTGTGGTATTTCTGTTATGGTAAAGTAATACATAAAATAGAGGCGTCGTCCCCCCGAAGGGTAGAAAACGCTTATTTAAGTTTCAGCCGTTAGGCTTGACCCACCTTGAGGTTACACTTAGAATTCTGTCATAAATAGTGTGAAGTTTGCACGATTGCATTGAAAATGCACCACGTCTCGTGTCAACTTCATTGCAATTCGGTTTGGTGTTCGGCGCAGGCTGCTTGTCTCTTTAGTACCAAGGAATATGAGCCGGCAAGGTAGGTATAATATTCGGGGTGGGTCAAGCCTAACGGCTGAAACCTAAATAAGCGTTTCCTCTATTTAGGTGTTCACGCCTAACGGCTTGAACCACCTTGTCACGTGTTTATTATCTGCCGGCGCTGAACAACAAAAATTTTATTAGTGTACTGTGAATGCCTATAATTGATGTATAGTGAGATTTTATTATGAAAATAAGACACTTCCTATTAATTGTTAATATTAGTTTAATTCAGGAACAACAAATAACAATCAAAACAAAAAATAAACTTCTTTAGAATCAACGAAATAATATAAAAATTATGCCTCTATGATACATTTAGTATTTATGATTATAATCTTATGATTCTTAACAATGAGCATGGGTTAATGTTTCTAGATATACAAATAGTTTCAGTACTACGGCGAGGACTAGTTTCTCTATAGTAAAACTTATTGAAGGTCTGGCTCTTCCTCCAGTTTCCTTTCTTCAAGATTTCATCTAAGTCCATTCGTTGGTTAACAAAATTGTCCGAAGCGACAGCTGCGCGACAACTACCCGGAAAGGCTATAATGTTTGCTTCATTAAATAGTGTACGTATCCATGCCGCAATAACCGTTCTTGATGCGGCTTTAACTTTACCTCGTGTTGTCAAAAACAGGTTAGTAAGATTCGCTCTTCTAGATGCTGAAATCTCCAGGAAACGCCTAATCCAAAATATCACGTCAAGTTTCTGAAGCGAATAAGTTTTGATTTCCCAACCACTTCGAATAAATTTTGAGGGGTCAGTTTTGCTGTCATGAATAGGCCAAAGACGCATGGTATCGCTGTTGTCTTCGAAATAATCTTCTCTTATATCTAGAAGCGTCAGGTCGTGGATTCTTTTACCAGTGGTGAGAAGGAGCAAGATTGCCACATGCCTTGATACTTGAAATATACTTTCGTTTAATCTCGCTGTTGTTTATCCAAGTCAGTAAATCACTGATGTTCCAGATAGGTAAACGTGGTCGACTTGGTCCCGAGAAGACCGAAAACTTTTCGACTATTTTCGTTTCGTTTTTTTTTACTTTGCCGAAATCACGTTTGCCACTATTTTAGTTGACCTATTATCATTTCGATTTTTTTCTTTACACCGATGTTTTATTTTGTCGAAAAACTTTCAACTGAAGTTATGCAAGGTCACAATAACGATTGATCGAAGTATTGTATGTCCAAACATTCATTACCTAAACCATTTTTCATTTTTTTTTTGTTTCTTTTAAAAAGAAAAAAAAGAAAAAAAAAAAGAAAATGAAAGAATTAAAATAAAATGCATGCAGATAAAAGACTTTTATTTATTTACAAGAGGTAGGTACTTACCTTTATTAGTTTAGTAAAGCAACATACAAAATGCATGCAGGCATGTAGGCAAGCATGCAGGTAAATGTAAAAACCGTCAAAGTAGTTTTGCTTTGCGTAATGAACAGGGCACAATGTGCTCTTCTGATTCTGAAGTGGCTCATGAATTTGAAACCTTTTTTTCTAATGTACCTTTTAAAACAACTGAGCATCTAAATTCCTCACCTTCAGTCTCACTCTCTCTACTCAAAGCCAACGCATGCCAAGCTGAATTCAGATTTCATCATGTTGGTGCCAATTGCATTATTAAAACGTTTAAAGAAATTAATTTAAAAGCAACCGAAGATCTTTGGGGAATGTCGGTCAAAGTCTGCGCATCTATTATTAATACTATATCATATCATTTAGCTCAAATTTTTAATAGCTGTATAGATCAAGGAATATTTCCTGATCTCATGAAATATAGTAAAGTCATACCTCTTTTCAAGGCCGGTGATGAAAACGACCCTAGTAATTACAGGCCAATTTCTGTACTCCCTGTACTTAGTAAAATTTTTGAAAAACTAATACTTAACCAGCTTCTTTATCATTTTAATTTAAATAAATTGCTACACAATCAGCAATTTGGGTTTACCAAAGGTCGTTCCACTATGGACGCTGGTGTTGCTTTAATTAAACATATATTTGATGCATGGGAACACTCGCAAGATGCCATTGGCATATTCTGCGACTTATCGAAAGCATTCGATTGTGTTCATCATGAAATACTATTAAATAAACTGAATCATTACGGTGTACAAAATGAATCTCTTAATCTTATTAAATCTTATTTATCGGACAGAATTCAAAAGGTTCAAGTCAATGAAATAACGTCACAGGGATCGCAGGTAGAAATTGGCGTGCCCCAAGGATCGATATTAGGTCTTTTCCTTTTTCTAGTTTACATAAATGATTTGCCATTTATGATAGAAAGTCTATCGCAGATTGTTTTGTTTGCCGATGACACATCTCTTCTCTTTAAAGTAGATAGAAAACGTCAAGATTTAGATATTTTCAAAGTAAATAGTACCCTGAAACAAATTCATGATTGGTTTAGTACAAATAATTTAGCGTTAAACGCGAAAAAAACCAAATGTATTAAATTTTCGCTTTGTAATGTAGTCAATAATGTAAGCAATATATATATTAATGATGAAATATTAAACTTTGTTAATGACACTGTTTTCTTGGGGATGACACTAGACTCGAAACTACAATGGGGACCCCATATTGATAAACTGTGTGGACGGCTAAGTTCCGCCGCCTACGCTGTCAGAAAAATCAGACAGCTCACAGACATACCTACAGCGAGACTTGTATACTTCAGCTACTTTCATAGTATTATGTCTTATGGTATTCTTTTATGGGGTCATTCCGCTGACATTTAGGCAGTATTTGTTTTGCAGAAAAGAGCTATTCGAGCCATTTACCATCTAAATAGTCGTGATTCCCTGAGAGAACTGTTCAAAGAAATAAATATTTTAACAGTTCCAAGTCAATACATATATGAAAATATAATGTTTGTAAGAAAAAATCTATCTTAATTTAAGAAAAATAGTGATGTACATAAATTTAATACTAGAAATAATAATAAACTTGTTTTGCCTGGTAGTAGACTAGCTAAGATCAATAATTCATTTGAAGGGAACTGTATACGGTTTTACAACAAACTGCCTGATAATGTACTAATTTTAACGGAAACTAAGTTTAAACGTTGTATCAAGAGGACTCTTTTACAAAGAGCGTATTATAGTTTTAACGATTTTATTAATGACAATAGGGCATGGTGTGTTAATGCTCTAGCTCCACACGATCATAATATATAAGTTGTTCTTTGTAAACAAATGATTGTAAACAATATTTTTAAAAAGAGCAACCTCTAGAGTTTCTTGCTGGTTTCTTCTCTGGGGAATCTGCCTTCCGAAGTCAGCGTAGCTTCCCTCCTTTAATGTGTTGGCGTTATAAAATTTTACTCTAAGCTAGTATATAAAAAAAAAAAACTTACGTACCTGTCAAACTTACTGTCTTTGGTTCCTTTGTTTTTTTGGTGTCGCTGTGTCTAACCACATTTATTAATTGAATAAAAACTACTACTTTTGAAGAAATTCTCAATTTTTATTTAATAGAAAGCCCTAACCTGATTAGGTTATGGGCCCAGGACGACGCTTCATCAGTTGAAGAGTAATCAAGAGTAGTAAAATTCAAGAAACCCGTCGAACAGTTATTGAAACCTCAACATGGACACGCGGTCTATGAATGTGGAGAAATTCGATGGAAGTAATTTTCGTCAATGGAAATTCCAAATAAAATGCGCATTGAAAGCAAGGGGAATTGATATTGCACAACTTAAACAAGAAAATGATGCAGATTGGTTGAAGAAAGATGGCGTCGCCATGTTTGTTATAACCTCGAACATGGATTTAAAACAAATAACGCTCATAGAAAACTGTGAAACCGCTCAAGAAATCATGTGCAAATTGGAGTCTGTATATGAACAAAAGAGTGAGCTAAATAAAATGCTTATTCATGAAAGGTTTTACCAGTACAAGATGTCACCAAGTGATAGTGTTGCACAACATATTTCTAAAGTTGAAAATCTAGCGAAACAACTTAGAGAGAGTGGCGAGAGCGTGAGCGATATGGCCATCATGACGAAGATACTTGGAACTTTGCCACCAAAGTATAGAACACTGCGGCAAGCCTGGATGTCCCTAGATCCCAAGCAGCAAACTATAATAAATTTGACGGCTCGTTTACTGGATGAAGAAGCTAGTATGACATGCGAAGAAGAACAAGAAACAGCTTTTTTAGTAGCCAGTGCAAGAAACAAGAAACAATCGAAGCCTACAGCATCCGGTAGCAGTGGAAGCAGTGCTAATCAAAACAAGCCTCAAAAACATCGTTTTGAATGCTACAACTGTGGAAAGCGCGGGCATTTCTCTAAAGAATGTCGAGCCCCAAGAAAACGAGTTGAGAAGAATATGCTAGCATTTCATATAGAAGAAAAGCAACAAGATTCCAATGACATAATCTGGATCTTAGACAGTGGTGCGTCGGCTCATATTACATATAGAAAAGAATTCTTTACTGAATTAGAAGAATGCAGTCAGAAGTCATTAACATTGGGCAATGAACAAACTATTGAAGTGCATGGGATAGGAAAAATTTTAATTGAAAGATATGAAGACGGACAATGGGAGCCAAGTGTGTTAAATGAAGTCCTGTATGTTCCAAAGTTAAGAAGAAATTTATTCTCAGAAGGTGTGATAATGCGTCAAGGTTACTCCATCACAAAGAAAGGAAACAGTGCTATAATTTATAAAGGAAATAAAGCAGTAATGAGTGGACAAATGAAAACAAATAACCTATATGAGTTGAACATTAGAGTGGTGAATCCTGTGAACTGTAACCTGGTGCAAAGTAAATCAAATGACATTGAAAAGTGGCATGAGAGACTAGGACACTTGAACTTAAAAGAAATTAGAAACATGAGTGACAACAAAGTGGTTGAAGATTTAAATCTAAAGGACAGTGAAATGAAAGAATTTATGTGTGAAGCATGTGCTTATGGAAAGCAATGTCGTCAATCATATAAAAAATCAACCAGAGGGGAACTACAGCCTGGTGACTTGGTGTACAGCGATGTGTGTGGCCCCATAAACCACACATCAGTACGAGGTATGAGATATTTTGTTTTGTTCAAAGACGCTGCAACAAGTTACCGGCATGTATACTTCATGAAGAATAAAAGTGATGTCTATGAATATTTCAAACGCTACAATGCGATTATCAAGAATAAGTTTACACACAGTGTCAAAATTTTGCATACAGACAATGGAAAAGAATATGATAATAAAGAAATGAAGCATTACATGCATCGAGAAGGAATAGAACATGAATTTACAGCCCCCTACACACCGGAGCAAAATGGCAGAGCGGAAAGAGAACTTCGTACCATAGTTGAGAGTGCTCGTTCTATGTTATATGCTCGAGATATACCTTTGAATCTCTGGGCTGAGGCTGTGAACACTGCTGTGTACTTATTGAACAGAACTTCATCCAGCCAGACACCCAACAAGACACCTTATGAGCTCTGGTTTGGAATGAAACCTACACTGGGACATGTAAGAGTTTTTGGGAGTGAGGGTTATGTTCATATACCTAACCAACTACGTACTAAATTAGAAAAGAAAAGTGAAAAGATGATCCTGGTGGGGTATGATAATACAAACTACAGAATGTACAACTACAGAACAAGACAAGTCAAGATTTCAAAAGATGTAATCTTTGATGAGAATAAAGTACCAGAATTGAGAAAGAACATTACAAAAATTTACATAGAAGAAGAAGAAAAAGAAGACACAGGAAATAAAGAAGATGAAGAAAACCTAGAGAAAGAAGATGAAGAAAACCTAGAAAAAGAAAATGAAGTAAATCTAGAGAAAGAGGATGAAGAAAACCTAGAAAGAGAAAATGAAGATAGAAACTCTGATGATAGTCTTCATAGCTGCAACAACGATGGTGATGACCCTACCTATGAACCATCTCGTTTTTTAAAAGATATAGAACGTGATCGGATTAATTTGAGACCTCGAAGGAATGCAAATTACGAAGCACATTTCATAGAATTTACTGTTCCTGAAACATATAAAGAAGCCTTGGAAGGTCCTCAAAAAGATCAATGGGTTAAAGCTGTAAAAGAAGAGTTAGAATCTCTTGAAGAAAATAACACCTGGACTGCTGTTAAACGAGAAAATCAAAGAACAATTACGACGAAGTGGGTTTTTGCTTTGAAGAGGGATGAGAGTGGAGAAATAACAAGATACAAAGCTCGTCTATGTGCACGTGGCTTCACTCAAATAAAAGGTGTCGACTATCAAGAAATATTCTCTCCTACAACAAGGTATGATTCTATTACAATTATTCTCTCTCTTGCTGCAAAACATAATTTAGAAATTAAACAATTTGATGTCAAAACAGCTTTCCTAAATGGTAGTTTAGAGGATGAAATTTATATTGAAATTCCTGAAGGTGTTAATGTAAACAAGAGATTTGTTTTGAGACTGAATAAATCACTCTATGGGCTTAAACAAGCAGCTAGATGTTGAAATAAAAAAATTCTCAGATTTCTTAAAACAATATGGTTTTATACAGTCTCAAGCTGATAGTAGTCTCTTTATAGGAATTTTTAATAACATTAAAATATTCTTAATAATTTATGTGGATGATGCTCTTATAGTATCCTCAAGCAAAAGTTTAATTGAAGAAATCCTATCTTATTTGAGACAAGCTTTTAAGATAAAAGAAATGAATTTGACATATTTTGTGGGCTTGCAAATTGTAAAAGAAAATAATCACATTCAAATAAACCAAAGAACTTATATTGAACAGATAATTGAGAAATTTAATATGAAGAATGCAAATCCAGTCAGTACTCCGGCTGATGTGAATGTGATTATTTCTAAGAATCTTGATGAGGAAACAGTTGTCAATTTTCCCTACAGAGAGTTAATAGGATCTCTATTGTTTTTGAGTTCAGTTTCAAGACCTGATATTTGTTATGCAGTTAATGCATTAAGCAGATATGTTAACAATCCTAAGCAACAACATGTTAATGCTGCGAAACGTATTATAAGATACTTGTCAAGCACAAAGAATTTGTCTATAAGATATGGAGAGAACAATGATTTTGTTGGCTATTCAGATTCGGATTTTGCTGGTGATGTAGACACTCGAAAGTCAACATCTGGTTACATATTCATAATGAACGGTGGACCTATAACTTGGTCTAGTCAGAAACAAAAGACCATTGCTCTCTCTACTACAGAAGCTGAGTTTGTAGCTGCTGCTGAATCAGCTAAAGAAATTATCTGGCTAAAACAGTTGTTATTTGATTTAGGTGAGATAAATGATTGCCTAACTTTACACATAGATAATCAGAGTGCCATAAAATTGATAAATAACCCTGTATTTCATAAGCGTACGAAGCATATAGATATCAAATATAATTTTATTAGAGAAAAAGTAGAACAGGGTGTGATTAATATTAAATATGTTTCTAGTGCCAATCAATTGGCAGATATCCTAACTAAGGCATTGTCTACTTCTATATTTGTATCTTTAAGAAACCAAATATTGAGTTGATTTCTATGTGTTAGGATTTTATATTTTTCATTTATGTTAGAGTTAAATAGTTTAGTTAGATAGTTTCTGAGATAAGTATTTTTTGGTAAAGTTTTTTTTGGAATGTAAAATTTTAGGGGGAGTGTTGGCGTTATAAAATTTTACTCTAAGCTAGTATATAAAAAAAAAAAAAACTTACGTACCTGTCAAACTTACTGTCTTTGGTTCCTTTGTTTTTTTGGTGTCGCTGTGTCTAACCACATTTATTAATTGAATAAAAACTACTACTTTTGAAGAAATTCTCAATTTTTATTTAATAGAAAGCCCTAACCTGATTATAATGTTTTTCTTTTTTTGGTTCTTTAAATTCATTATTATGTTTTTTATTTTATTTTTTACTTTGTGACGAATTCAAGTGTAAATTTAATGTTACCTACGAATAAATTATTTTTGAATTTGAATTTTGAATTTTCAGGCATGCAGGCAAGCATGCAGGCATGCAGGCAAGCATGGCAGGCATGCAGGCAAGCAGGCATGCAGGCAAGCAGCCAAGCATGTAGTCATGCAGGCAAGCCGGCAAGCATGCAGGCATGCACACATGCAGCAATCAGGGATGCAAAAATCATGTTCTAACCTAACCTAACCTATCCTATTCGACTTTGCCTGGTTGTGTTTTTTTGAAAATCGAGTAAAGGTGTTTCGGTAAAATGATACTTACGTCAAATGACTTATCGGTGTTTTAAATATATGGCGAATAATACATGTGGCAAAAAAGACATCGACCGAAAGTTTTCGGTAGAATGAAATTCGGGAAAGTCTAGTTCGACTAAGTAATCGGTTCCCCGGAATTGCCCCTTTGAATATATTCCAACAAAACTCCATGGAAATTTAATCCTGTTTCCAGATTGCATTTCGCGTATTTTCCGGTAAAGCAAAGCTTGTTTGGTTTTGTTTATGCAAACTATCTATTGATTGTGAGCGGATCTGATGTTGAGCGCTTAAATATAAGTAACATTATGTTAATTAATGATAGTAAAGTTAGCAAAGGTAACCGGATATTATTACACAGCGTACCTAATTATTTATTGGGTGTCGGTTCGGTTTTTTATAGGACGACAAAAAATAAAACTGAATCTGGCAAATGTGAATAGCTTTATTATAAATTGCTTAGCCATAAGGGCGCTTTCGCACTAGCCGGTGACCCGCAGGTGGCGGATAAACCGTATAAATTTCGTCGACCGCTAGTGCGTTTAACACGGTTATAATTAAAAATGTCTATCCAAGCAGGTGAGTAGGTACATACCAGTACCCACATAAACTACTTGTAAAACTTTGAAATTTTAAACGATTTGTCACTCAATGTTATTATACGTGCCTATCTAGATAATTTTCTACATTTTGTAAAAATCCCTACAGTAAAACCATAGTGTTTAATTGAATGCTTTCAATCAAATATTCGATGCCATAAAAATGGTAGAACCATTAAAATTACCGGTATCGAGCAGGTAAATACATAATCTTGTTGTGCTTATAGATACCTATTTATTATTTTCATTTTATAAAACAACCTTCAAAGTGTGTTTTGTTTTATTCAGTTTAATTTAAAAATAAAAACAGATGGAGAGACCCTTCAAAATGAAATCAGATTTTAAATGAAATTATCTTTGGTTTCGATTGCGTTATTTACTCCAGCATTCCATTGGAAAATATTTTATATGAACGCAGGGTATTCAAGGCTAGATATTTAAAAATCCCTCGGCGAGAGTTCGATGCATTTTACACCTAGGGTACGTAGGTAGGTATCTACTAACTTCATTAAATATCGGGCCAGCCGGTTTTTATCAAATTAACTCCCACTTACAGACTGTTGCGTATTAAGTGCATACGTAGGTACAGTAAGTGCATTTTTTGGCTATTATTTTAAAAGCTAGTTGGGTCATACAGACATAGAAAACAAAAAATGTCTCTCCTGTTCCTGAAAGTTAAGGACATTGGATGCTAATTTCTGAACTTAATGCATATCCGCATAATCTGTGCCCGATGTAGTTTTGGCCTGTATAAACATTTTGAGGATTGGCTGCTCCAGTATCCTTAATCATCAGGAACAGGAAAGACAATTTTGAACCTAATTCTGTGTATGACTCATTTAGGGTTCGTATTGGATCTGAATAACCCTCTGATTACATTTGGGTGTTAATAAGGATTTTTTTTTAATGGGTCCCCAGAAATTTTGTTTTTCTATCAGTACTACTATTAGCTACTTATAAGTAGATTTCTTGTGTTCAGGTTTGGGTAGGTAGGTACATCGATTTCCAAAACATAACGTTATATAGGTACTTACTTAAAGAGTTTTTTAATATAGGTACCTAAGTACCTACTTATTTATATGACCCCTAAGGCACGAATTTAAAAATTTATTTGTTTATTTATTTAACAGTTTATTGTAAGATGATAGTACATAGATACAGAAAAAAGAGAAGTTATACAAAAGGTACAGCATATTTATTTTAACACTGAAAAAATAAATATTTCGAAACAGTTCATGTACAAAAATATAGCTAATTCTTAGGCGAAACTGGAACGTTTAGCAATCAAATAGAGGCCTAAAACATTTTTTCTTTAAAATATCGGTTATAAAGTGATCGGTTACAATTACAACAACTCGCAATAAGCCCGTCCTAGCCGTCTGGGCGTACCTACTTTCGAACTAAAATTATGATTTTATTTCAAAAAACGATAATTAACACTTATAAAAGGTTGTTTTTTTTTTTTATTAAGTTTATTCAAATTACAAATAAACGATGTCGTAATTCTTTGCTTTTTCCCGAGGTCTTAAGTTTCAGTTCTGTCTTTGCCCAGCATTGGACTGACCGCTATATTCTCTAATTATCCATACTACCTATCCATATGCAAATAATTTTTAAATCTGTTGCAATTTTTTTGAAAATTAGTTGTGGATGCATATTATTTTATTTTATTTTTTATTTAAAATTGATTTGCATCACAACATCCTGAGTGGATCGGAAGTCAGAACAATTGCGGACGGTGACTAATTAATAACTAGGTTTTGAATAGGTATCTACCTATTATAAAAAGGTAAACAGAAAATAACATACATCTGGACATTTGTGGTAGCAAGAATTGAGAGTGGGTTCATACTCTTTACCCTCATGAAACACTTTCCTAATAATAGCAGGTTTGTACACCACAGCTGATTAAAATGTCGGTATTTTCTTCCTTCGACTATCCATTTCTAACATAGGTTCAATCTTTTTTAGCGGCAGATCGAACACAGAGTCGCTGAGTAAAAATTTGCTAATGTACGTTTATGTTTCCATTGAAGTCAAATATCGAACTGTCTACTAAGATCACCTTTTTAAGATTACTCTCAAATCTTTTAAAATCATTAGAAGATATCATTTAACAGTTCAGCAGTTCTGTTTTCAAAATAATTGGTTGCAAATTGCAATTTTCGTATCATATTCAAAAATGTCATCAGGAAATTCCGAGTCACGACAAATGAATAAGTCAGTGACGTTAAAATTAACTTTTTCTTTACAGTTGTATTTTTCTTGTTCGCATTCGTTAGCGAATAATCTTATTTTGAAACCTATTCCGTCTGGTCTTATACCACACACAATGTTATTTGCATTAGTTTTGGGACAATCGTACATGCAAAGATCATCTTCGTAAAAAGCTTCTGATTTATTTTCGCTTGTAAGTGTTTTACGGGTCTCAATATTATTACAATATTCTGTGTTTATTATTCCATAGGTTTGAAATTGGTAAAGGAGTAATTATTCGAATTAGTTTTACCTATACCAAGGTACCACGAATTTATGGCCCAATGATCTTAAGGTGAGACAAATTTTTTCGAAGCTTAATCAAGTGCCAAAAAAAAAACACTAAAAAAGAAGAAAAATGGCAAATGAGTACCTACTCTGTAAAGAAAACACGTCCATTTCCTATGTACATAATTATTCACATAAGTAAATTAGTTGGTACCTTCCATTTCATTTTCCACGTTACACCCAAACTGAAGAAGCTCGCATTCATTTTTTTAATTTTCAAATGAAATTTTTCACCTTCTGTCCTAATATCACAAACAGGTCGTATCACATTTTTTAATATCAGCACAAAATTCCTTTTTCTCAGAATCAATTAATTTCGCATAACACTTAGAAAAGAAAATAAATAGGAAAATCACAATCATTTTTAATGGGAAAGATGACAATTTTTGAAAAAATGTTTTATAATATTCTAAAGTATCTACTATTTCCAAAAAATATAATATTTCTGTAATTAATAAAGTTATTATTTGAAAAAAAAAAAAAAAATAATGAAACGTTCATAAATTCACGACAAAACGCAGTCATCGGCGTTGACATTTGCTGTGACGTCAACCCTCAGTAAACTTGTAAACATTAGAGTCAAAGCAACAAATAAAACATTATTATTTAATAAGGCGGCCAACTTTCTAAAATCTGAATGCGGGACTTAACCTTTCGTGAATGGGGGGGGGGGGTGGTGTTAGGGATTAGTCGATATAATCAAAACACAAAACTTAGGTAGAAGTCATTTATTTTTAAAATCATATTTGTCACTGGAGTGACACTTTTTAACTTTTTAACAGGATTTTTATTGAGAATGTCATAAAAATCTTCGCAACTGCAACGCAACTGCATATTAAATTTAAGTACAAGCAGAGCTTGTAGTGTTTCCACTTTTAGTGACGACTCTTCGGACGTCCACAGAGCATTCATTAAATAAATTACTCTTTCGGTAAGCGCGTTTCTCTGGTAAGCAAAGTAGATACTGGACAATGAGCAAGCAGTTCTTTATCGGTATTCCAGTTTTTTGAAAATTCTCAAATACCTCCAACCATCGTTTTTCAGTGCTGTACTTGTTCTCCTCCCAGCCCTTAAGGATATCACTGTTTACATAATTAGACACATAATTTACTTCGTCAAACAAGTTATCTTCGTTTAAAGTCGTAGCCAAACTAGGTATCTACACTAATAACTGCTGATACGTCAGCTGTACGTCATTCCATTTCAGACTTTGTTTTAGTTGAATCCAGGTAGACGTTTTGAACTCGTCATATTGATGCATATACTTTTCCAAATACTGGATACAATTGTTATAAAAGTTCCGAATATGTCCCATAAAATAATCTCTGTTGATATTGCCGCTCTCTACAAGATTTGTCAACTCATTTCTTATTGTCAGTGGAATGAATATACTCATTTTCTAATCGGTTTGAATATTTGTTTTTTAAATCAACTAAGAAGTGGGAAACTTTCGTAATGCTAGTAAATACTGGGCTTTATTACCGGCCGGGCCTTTTTATGTCTGAGCTACCTTATTTTTTCTGAAACTAAAGTTTGAAACACTAATGCCATCTATTAGCTGTAAATATTATGTGCTTTACAAGAACAAAATGTTTTAACAGCGTCATCTAACAAAACTACCAACATTGCCACTGGCATATAAGTTTTTGTTCCTGTCAATAGATGGCGCTAGTAGTATATTATTGGGCATTCTACCCCACCTATCGTTCGCTTCGCTCTCGACCGTTCGCTGCACTCACTTAGGTGTGGTAGAATACCCAATAATATTTTTGCGAATGCGATGGACACGAACCATTTTTTCGATTTATTAGTTGTCTTACTCGACGTTCGCGTTGTACTGTTAAACCCGTTTAAGAACGTATGAAAAAAATAAAAACAATATTAGTGCGTGTTTAAAAATATTACCTTGTTAACGTAATGTTAAGAAAGCCGTTCGAGTAGTTTAATTGATTTATTAACCTCACACTAATACGCTTGTTATAATAATATGCATACACTGTCACATTTTCAAAGTATCATAAATATGTTTTCGTCAATTTGTTCAATGATTGTTCGATTGTTGGCTGTATTATTTGAACAAATTGATGAACACATATTTTTGAAAATGTGACACTGTATGCATATTATTGCGATGTGACAGTACCTGTTGTGTATTAAACAACTTTATACCTTTACCATATTACCAATACTATTACCAATACCAATACCTGAACCAAACTTTACCATTCAAAGATAAGGTCGACAATGAAAACACATAATAAAATTAACTTATATTTATTTTGTCAGAATAAAAGTGAGGTTCATCCTCAAATAATTTATCGGAGGATGTGACAAGTTTCTGCAACATCTTCCACTGGTCGGAGTCTCCCGTCGTCTGCAGCTTGACACGCAGCAACGCCTTGCGCCACAGCTCCTTGGAGTCGGTGTCGGCGACGTCGTCCGCACGGTACACCTTCAGCTCCAGCACGTACTCGCCCTCGAAGCGCGCCGTGCGTCGCTCCGTCCCGTTCGCCACCCGGTTCACGAAGTACGATGTTATACCGTCGATTGCTTCATGATCAGCACCGTGACTTAAACCAAATACGTCGTGCGTTTTCGGTTTTTTTCTGAAACAAAAAATAATAAGATGTTAAAAAATATAATATGAAAAAATGCTGTTGGAGTTTTAATAAGAAATATAAAATGAGCTTTTAATGCTGTTTGAAGGATTTAAATGAATACTTTGTTAATGTCAATTCACAAATTAAATTTACTGCAGACAGATTATCAGTTACTATAAGAACCGAAATGTTTGAAAGCGGATATAAGTAAAAATAAAATGTGTGACTTACTTGATAACAGTGTCGTGCTGTGCCGACGAAGAGCGCCGCCTCTGCTTGTCGCACCGGGCAGCCGACGATGTCGAAGCGGGTGCTTTCTTGTTGCGAGCGGGGGCGCTCGCTTTCTTGGTACACGACAGGGTTTGCTTTGGGGGAACGACTTCATATTCAGAATCAGACCTGAAATTTCAAGGTACAATAAAAAAACGATATAATTGACACGGTGCTTAAAAAAGAAAAACAGTTGGTAAATAAACTTTATTCAAATGAGCGTTAGTTTTTATCTGTTTCTATAAAATCTTGCTATAGATTTAAAAATTATGAACAATAAAATATTAGGGAAGAAAAAAAGCGATGGAATTGTAAATGGTGGAACTTACATTTTGATGAAAGTAGATTATTTTTAACGATGTGTTCAGCGGTTGACTAGTCTGGTGCAGATCCAGCGGTGGTGGCGAGTCGCAGCGACAGAGATTGCAGCAGGCCTCCGAAACTTGGTTGGCGGCGGCGGTTTGTACTGTCGTTGGTTGCATCAGCTGATGAGCGGACGGATAGCGGGCAGCGATTCCAGCTGGCTTCCAAAAATTTTCTTCTTGTTGTCGATGCACTTGTACGCAGAACTATCACGTACAACTTCCGAAACGGTTTCTGATGTTCTCAAAAAATATTAACCTTTTATACCATAAAATCTAAATGTCCAGCTATGTCACGTGTGGTCCGCAAAAATTGCAACGTATATTAGTATATTATGTTCAACCAGTATAAACCTGGCCTCTCACGTAGACCAAGACTGAAAATTACGTTAAACTTTGTTTTTTTCCAGCGAAATGACAAATTCAACAAAAATAAGTTTCAACCAGAGCTCATAAAATATAGCAATGTAAATTATTGTAACCTTTAAGTACCAGTTTACTGTGGTCCTCAAATTTTACAAACTTATTGATGCATGTCGAAATTGAAATTCAACATAAGAATTTAATTTAGTCGACATTTTTTTAAATGCAAACTATCAAATGTTGTATGTTAAGCATAATGAAAACATGCAAAACTGCTAATTCATAAAAACGTGAATTGGCTGCCTCGTGTCGCTGTCCTCAATTTCGGAAGTCGTCAAAAGTGAGTAGGTATAGGTAATTCATTATTTCATTTAATTTTTTGTTTCCGTTGTGACAAGTATTCGGCAAATTAATTACCTCTTTGGTAAGTGGTTTTATTTAATAACAATAGATAACTATCAAAATTTAATCATGTTTTTTGTTTTCATCATTTGTTGATACCTTTTTACATGTATTTTATTCATTAATTTCAGATAACAAATTAAACGTTTAAGTATCTAATGCCATCTGGAAAAACGGGAAATAAGTACTTTGTCTAAATTTGGTTAAATCTAAATCTAGTAAGTACCTATATTCAAGTGTATAATTAAAGTTATTTCAAACAACTTTATGTAATTATTCAAAATTATTTTAATTTGTTACAGTTTGCAGCAGAATATATTATAACAGGATACAACTAGAACACTTTGTGGAAGATTATCTATTGAATCCTTTCAGTTTTTATAAAAAAGCAGATCTTTGTGAGTAAAATTACCTATTTTATATTTTACGTACTTATGTACTACTTTTCTGTTAAAATAATATATTTTTGTTGTTGTTTTAGATTGCGGTGCAGACATAAAAGCACAGATTTTATTTAAAACTACTTACTTTACGAAGGCCTAATATCTTATCAAGTAAGTGACTTTTTTTAATATACATATTTTAAAATTTTACTCCATGATTTTAAATAAGTACTTATATTTTTTCTTTTTATTTTTTCAGCTTACAATAAGATTACTTAGCAAGGAATAAGAGATCCCGTGACATCCTGTGAGGTCCTGTGTGAAGCTGAGAATTACTGTCGAAAGAAGATCTAACATCCGTTACCGGTACGTCTTAAATTAGATATTTTTATATTTAGTATTAGGCGTTAGAAAGTCTCATCTTATATTTTTCTATTGAACCTATTTAGTTACGTTTAGGTAGTGTAATACCTATATACTAAAAGTACCCATAGCTACATTTGAGGGTTTTTTGTCCAGTAGTGAAATTTCAGATAAATATTTCAATTTAAATTGTTTTTTTGTTTTCAAAAAGAACTCAAAATGCCTTTTTGCTCTGTTTGCAATATCAGTGTTAAAAAGAATCAATGGACTGGTCATTTACGTAGTAATAATCTGTAGTATAGTAAGTAAGTACTCGTACCTAGATTTAGTAAAGTATGTATTTAAGATGTGTTCTATTGAATAAATCAGTCAGTTGTACTCATCACTCGGTCGTTTGCATTGCTCTCTAATCCCATCCCTATATGGCGACCCTGCCATATTTGGGGGCGCGAGTGGAACTTGCAGTAATTAGTGAATCAATTAATTATTTTGAAAAAAAAATCAAAATATGGGGAGTCAAGTAACCACCGCACGTCCACCATCAGGTATTTCTCACCAAGATGTCTACACGCAAATTGGACAGAACAATGTTGTAAACCAAACCAACTCAGTCAGCGAAGGAGTAAAGAACATCAGTTGGTATATCTTTTTGTTCTTCATCGCTTTTATGTTGGTCACGATATTCGCTCTGGTACGATACCTCAACATTTGTTTAAATAAGAGGATTGACCGACGTTCGGCAGTCGCAGGATTGAGAATGCGTAAAATGGATTCAGAAGTTTAAGTAGAAGAAAAAGAAGTTCGATGTAGTGTGTACAATTAGTGTCAGTGTAAAAAGTGAAGTAAAAATACATTTAGTGATGTCAAAGTGCGAGATTCAACGAACGGACAGTAAGGTATGCGATGGGTTTCCTTAAATGTATTTGAGTACCTATAGCGTAACATTAGACTATTATGAATGAACTTAATTAATGGGAGTAACTAAGAGTAGATTTAATATAGTAAGTAATGACAGGTAATTTGCAATCATTGTATGGAGAGTTGAATAAAGTAAGAGAATATTTAATTAAGATTGGACCAAGTAGAAGGAAAGGCGATATAGGTATTAGTATTAAAATTAAAAGAGGCAAATGTAATCCAAAAGAAATATAATGATGAAATTGAAATTTTAAGTAACATTGCGAGTGTAGAAACATTAAGTAAAGAGGATAATGAAACAATTCAGATTATTTGTGAAAATTTTAAAAGGTTATATAACGAAATAGTTAACTTGTGTAAAATAGAAGTAGAATCAAATAGAGCAACAATGGCTAAATTTGAATTAAAAGTTGCTATGAGCTTGTTTCCTGTTTTGGATGATACCGAAAAGTCGGTTAAACAATTAATTGATGGGATAGAGTATTATTCTTCTGTCATAAGTACCGAGTCGCAGTCAGATCTAATTAAATTTGTTTTAAAAACGAGATTGTCACAATCCGCAAAATTAAAACTCTTGCCATCGTATAATTCTGTCACAGATCTTTTAAGGGACATGAGAACACAATTAATTAGTAAAAAATCTGCTAATGCTATTCAAAGTAAACTGCAATATGTAAAACAAAACGAAATGTCTGTTGATGACTTTGGAAAGCAATTAGCCGAGCTTTTTGTAGACTTAACAATTGTTCAAGCTGACGGTAACACCGAAAGCTACAAAGTATTGAAAACACTCAATGAAAAAACAGCCATAAAACGGTTTGCAGACGGGTTGCGTAATCGTAGGCTAGGAACTATAATTTCTGCGCGTAACTATGATTCGCTCAAAGATGCAGTACAGGCAGCTAAGGACGAGGAGATGTCTGTACCTTCGACATCCCATGACGTCATGACGATGCAACGCTCAAGTTTCCGCGGGCAGCGTAGCAACCGAGGCATATACTTCGCGAGACGTGGTGCGAGAGGTAAGTCAAATGAACCAAATTCACAGGTGCAACGTTTACCATACCGGCCAACAAATTCATACAGGCCCAATCATTATAACGGTCAGAGAGGTAGTTCTAATAGAGGCAGAACTAACTACAACCGGCGTGGTCAGCAGACTTCTAGAGGTAGGTATGCACATTTTATGACGCAAACTACTTCCGAGCCAACATCGCCACAAGGTACGCAGCATACAGAGGACACATTTTTTCGTGAATAATCCGATAATTTTAAACTGTAATCCAAATTCTGTTCTTGTTAAAATAGGGATAAATAATCAAACTACAGCATTATTTTTAGTAGATACAGGCGCATCAATTTCAGTTATTGAGTACAATCATGTCATTGCACTTAACATTCCAATTATGAAGAAAAAGATTGCAATTAAAGGCATAGGAGGTATGATTAATGCAATAGGATATGCTACCTTAAGTTTAACATGCGAAAACGAGATCTTTATTCATACGTTCGTTGTTTTAAAAACAATGCCCGTTAAGGCGAATGGAATCATAGGTGACGATTTTCTAAAGACATACAGGTCAACGATCGACTATAATTTCAACACACTTACAATTATAGGCAGTAGGAAAGTTTGTTTACCTTTGATAAATCATTTAGAAGATAAAAATATTTATAGAATACCGTCACGGTCAGAATCAATTCATTATTTAAAAACCGATTTTAAAGTTGATTGTGTAGTATGCTCAATGGAATTATGTGAGGGTGTTTATGTAGCAAGTTCGATAGCAAAACCAATAAATGGAAAAGTACCCATACGTATCTTAAATACGACGGAGAGAGACTTCTCCCTAACGAATATTGCACCATTAGTGCAATCCATTGACGAATATGATTTGTGTACATTCGACAGCTGTGAACGTAATGCAAATAGAGTAAAACATATGTTTTCACTTCTTAAATTACAACATTTGAATATAGAGGAAAGAAAGATTGAGTTAATCGAAAGTTTGTGTGCTAAGTATTCAGATATATTTTATTTACCGGGAGATAGCTTAACAACTACGGATGTATATGAACATTCTATAACTATGAAACCTAATTCGGAAACTGTTTACGTAAAACCGTATAGATTGCCACATTTTCAAAAACCCGAAATTAAGAAACAATTAGATAAAATGTTAAAAGAAGGGATAATAGAACCGAGTCAAAGCGAGTGGTCTAGTCCAGTTCTTCTTGTACCTAAAAAGTCAGATATTAATGGAAAAAAAAATGGCGTCTAGTCATTGATTACCGAAAACTGAACAATGTAATACAAGAGGACAAATATCCTCTACCAAATATATCAGAAATAATAGATTCACTATCGGGATCGATTTATTTTAGCCATTTAGATTTAAATTCCGGATATTATCAAGTTAAACTTAATCCAAGTAGTAGAAAGTATACAGCGTTCTGTTCCGGTCAATATCAAATGACTAGAATGCCCATGGGACTTAAAACAAGCCCAAGCGCGTTTTCCAGAATGATGAATATTGCAATGGCAGGTTTAAATAACGAAAAATGTCTGATATATTTAGACGATTTAATTGTATATGGTAAAAATTTGGCAGATCACAATAAAAACTTATTAGATGTTTTTCAAAGGCTTCGTCAGTGTAATCTTAAATTAAATCCAACTAAATGTAATTTCCTAAAAAAGGAAATACTATATTTGGGACATGTAGTTTCAGGGGACGGTGTCTTACCGGATCCAGAAAAAATCAGAGTACTTAAAAATTATCCCACTCCAAGTAATTCAACTGAAGTAAAACAATTCGTAGCCTTTGCAAATTACTACAGAAAATTTATTAAAAACTTCGCGGAAATTGTCTATCCATTAAACAAACTTTTACGAAAAAATATACCGTTTCATTGGGATGAAAAATGTGTTAAGTCATTTAATTTATTAAAAGAATTAATGACATCACCGCCAGTCTTGCAATATCCAGACTTCACGGAGTCGAATCAGTTCGTATTACAAACAGATGCTTCTAATTTTGCGATAGGTGCAGTTCTAGCAAATAAGGATGGCAGGCCAGTGGCCTTTGCAAGTAGGACATTGAATAAGGCAGAAACACGATATCCAACTATTGAAAAAGAATTATTAGCTATTGTCTGGGCGACAAAGCATTTTCGACCCTACATTTATGGACGTAGATTTAAAATTATGACAGACCACAAGCCACTCATATATTTATTTGGAATGAAAGATCCGGCGAGTAGGTTAATTAAATTTAGATTATTATTAGAAGAGTTAGATTTTACAGTAGAGTATGTAAAAGGTTCAAGCAATGTGGCTGCAGACGCATTGTCTAGGATCATAATATCTTCGGAGGAATTAAAGGAAATGAGTATTAATGTCATGACAAGAGCTCAATATAAGAATAAAATTAACAACGATTTACCACGGAAAACTGAGGACTCCATAAACAATTGGCCTGATCAACCAAAAGTAGTGGAAATCCAAAGTAAACCGAGGAAATCAGTTGAGTTGAAATTTATAACAGATAGGGATTTACGGAAAGTAAAAAAGGTATTAAGGAAAAAAAATGAAATATTTTTATATGATGAATCAAGTAGAATAATTTATATAAAGTTAGCATCTAGATCGCAATTGACGCCAGACGCATTTGCGATAGAGCTACGTAATTTTTGTAATGAGATGGATATACAAGAAGTATGTATACTAAAAACTGCTACAAATAAAATATTTTTAGAAAAACTAAGAAAAGCAGTAGGAAACATAGAAAATTGGGAAAACCCAAAACTACACATTTTGAGTGATGTACAACGCATAGATGACAAAGATGATAGGCGAGTAATACTAAATGACTTCCATCTTTTACCTACAAGTGGCCATGCAGGTATAAGGCGGATGTATAACAACATTAAAAAGTATTACTTTTGGCCAGGTTTAGAGAAAGATGTTATCAATTTTGTACAACGCTGTGATAAGTGTCAAAAGCAAAAACACAATAAACTTACAAAAGAGCCTATGACACTAACAACGACGGCTAAATCCGCGTTAGAAAAAATTTACATGGATATAGTAGGACCTTTGCCAAGAGATGATCATAACTATTCCTATATTTTAACAATCCAATGTGAATTAAGCAAATTCGTAGAAGCTTATCCTTTGGTTACTAAAAGTTCTGTTGAAGTAGCGAAAAGTTTTGTCAATAATTACATACTTAAGCATGGTATTCCATTAGAAATAGCTACGGACAGGGGGACCGAGTTCATGTCGGAGACATTTAAACAGGTATGTAAACTCTTATCAATAAATCAACTACATTCTACAGCGTACCACCATGAAACAATTGGTGCGTTAGAAAACTCTCACAAACATCTGGGTGCGTTCCTGAGGATGCAGACGGATAATCACGCTGAGACATGGAGCGAATGGCTACCTTACTGGAGTTTCTCATATAACACTTCAGTACATTCCGCAACTCAATTTACACCTTACGAGCTAGTATACGGTAAGAGATGCATTTTACCTAGCAACTTAAAAGATTATAAAGTACAACCACTTTATAACTATGATAGTTACCCCGCAGAACTAAGATATCGACTTCAAATTTCTCATAAAGAGGCTAGAGACAATCTAATAAATAGTAAAATTAAACGAAAAATAACTTATGATAGGAAAATAAATCCAATTAAATACTCAGAAAATGATTTTATATTACTTAAAAACGAAACCGGAAACAAACTACAACCAATATACCAAGGTCCATATCAAGTAATTCAAGACTTGACACCAAATGTAAAAATACTTAAAGATGGAAAAATAGATATAGTACATAAGGATAGAACTAAGCTCTATGTAACTTAAATATAAATCATATACCTATTATAACAATTGTAATCAATATACCTAAGTCATAAAAAAAATATTTAATATTTTAATTTAAATGTAACCAATATTATATTTAATTACTAATGTAATCAATTTAATCTTTTAATAAAAATGTAATCAATTATATAAAAAAAAAAAAAACATTAATTTAATATTAATCTAAAATAAAATAAAATTGTAATTTCATTTTATTTTTCCTTCACCCCGAAGGTGTAGTATAGTAAGTAAGTACTCGTACCTAGATTTAGTAAAGTATGTATTTAAGATGTGTTCTATTGAATAAATCAGTCAGTTGTACTCATCACTCGGTCGTTTGCATTGCTCTCTAATCCCATCCCTATAAATCATAAAAATAATAGTACTACACCACTTTATGATAATGTTGAGATTATTAATTCTGCTTTTAAAGGTCGAATTGCAAGCTATAGATTTGTTGCATTGAATGATGAAGCTCGAAATTTACCATCACTTTTTTTAAATAATATTCGGAAACGTGTAGAATCCCTCATTAATCAGTCTTTAAAAGACCATACTTGTGTTAAAATTAATTTTGAGATTTTTGTGTCATTTCTTATGCCAAAAACCGATAAAGAAGAAGTAAAATCCTTCTTTACAAAAAATTATGTTATACATTTAAATTACAGTTTTAATAAATTGTTTGAAGAAGTTACACAAATATTATTGAAAAAAATAAGTGAATTTCAGGAAAGAGATAGTGGTTGGACGTTTTTAAATAATTCTTATCTTGAAGTTAACATCAATAAATTTAAACCCTTAGCTGGATCTAGTTTTATCAAACTGCCTAATTATTTGAGTAAAAAAAAGGCATTAGTAAATATTCACAATAACGACAATTTTTGTTTCCTGTGGGCCGTGACAGCTGCTTTACGTCCTGCAAAAAAACATCCTGAAAGAGTTACATCTTATCCTCATTTTCGAAGTTTGCTAAATACTAATGATCTTAAGTTTCCTATTTCTTTTTCTGATATAGCTACATTTGAAACAAATAATCCTAACTTACGTATTTTCATTTATGGTTTAAGTAAAAATAATAGAGAAATAACAGGGCCATTATATAAATCTTTAAACAAAAGTGGTAAGCATATTCATTTGTTACTTTTAGAAAGTAACACAGCAACACATTATTGTTTAATAAAAAATCTGTCTCGACTTATCAGAAACCAAATAACCAAACATCATGGGAAAATATACTTTTGCGAAGAGTGTTTATTATTTTTTCCTTCTGTTGAACAAGTCGATAATCATTCTTGTGGGGGAACAGTAACTGTTTTACCTGAAAAAGGATCTTTTATGTCATTCAAAAATTATGAACGGAAACAAGATATACCTTTCGTAATTTATGCAGATTTCGAAACAATATTGAAACCTCTGAAGGATGATAATGACGTAACATGTAACACTGTAAAGCTGCAGCAACACGTGCCATCTGCCTTTGCCTATAACATTGTCTCTTCCATTGATCCAAATTTTACACGATTTAGAAAATACCGTGGCGAAGACTGTGTAGAAAAATTTATTAAATTATTACTTGAAGATGCATCCGAAATCTATAATTTGTTAACCACAACAAAACCAATGATATTCACTAAAACAGATGCGCTTAATTTTTAAAATGCTTTACGCTGCCACATTTGTGATAATTTTTTGTGGAGTAATAAAGTCCGAGATCACTGTCACATTACAGGACAGTATCGCGGCGCAGCACATGCACATTGTAATTTACTTTACAAAATTCCTAAATTTCATCCTATTTTCTTTCATAATTTATCTGGCTATGATTGCCATTTATTTATTAAAGAATTAGGTGAAATGAAAGGAAAAATCACAATTATTCCTAAAACGAAGGAAAAATATATTTCTTTTTCCAAATTTATTTCTATTAATGACCAAGAATTTGTTCATGTTCGGTTTTTGGATTCATTTAATTTTTTAGGCGCGAGCTTAGATAAACTAGCTAAATCAATGTCAAAAGACGACTTTGTTTGTCTGCGACAACACTATCCTACTGAGAAACAGTTCAATTTATTAACTCGTAAAGGTATATATCCTTACGATTATATTAATTGTTGGGAACGATATGAAGAGACAGTATTACCAGCAAAAGCTTGTTTTTTCAATTCAATAAATAATGAACACATTTCTGATGAAGATTATGAGCACGCTTTGTCTGTGTGGTCAAAATTTAACTTGAAAAATTTAGGTGACTATACTGACTTATATTTAGAAACAGATGTTCTTTTGTTAACTGACATATTTCAAAACTTCCGAAAAACTTGTAAACGTCATTATAAACTAGATCCAGCATTTTATATAACGGCTCCGAGCTTATCATTCGATGCAATGTTGTTAAAAACTGAAATTAAACTCGAGCTTGTTTCCGATGTAGAAATTATCAGAATGATTCAAAATGGTATCAGGGGTGGTGTATGTATGTGTTCTCATCGTAATGCTGTTGCTAATAATAAATACACCAATGACTATGACGAAACAAAGCCTGAAACTTTCATTGTCTATTTAGATTGCAACAATCTTTACGGTTTTAGTATGTGTCAATATCTACCTTACGCCAATTTCAGATTTTTAAACCAACGTGAAATTAATGATTTAACTATTCAAAATATTGCTGACGATAGTCCATGGGGATTCATATTAGAAGTTGATCTTTTTTATCCAGATTATTTACACAAAAATCATGACGACCTCCCATTTTGTCCTGAGAAATGTATTCCACCTGGCGGCAAAACTAAAAAGCTGATACTTAACTTGTATAATAAATATAAATATGTTTTTCATTATATTCATCTCAAAAAATGTCTCGAACATGGTTTAGTATTACGTAAAATTCATAGAGTAATTACATTTAAACAAAGCCCTTATTTAAAAAAGTATATTGAATTAAATACACAACTTCGACAACAGGCTAAAAGTAATTTCGAGCAAGATTTTTTTAAATTATTGAATAATAGTGTTTTCGGGAAAACGTTAGAAAATAGTGAACATAGAGTTAACGTTCATTTAGTTAATCAATGGACAGATGTAAATAATAAAACAAAAAAATCATTACAGGCAGAGCGTCTGGTGGCTAATCCCTTCTTTCATAGTGCTTCTGTGTTCACCGAAAACTTAGTTGCGATACAAATGAAACCTGACCAAATTATATTAGATAAACCTATTTACATAGGTTTCACTGTCTTAGAGCTTTCAAAAAGTCATATGTATAATTTTCACTACAACGTAATTAAACCTATTTACAAAAATAATGTAAAATTATGTTATATGGATACTGATTCGTTTTTGTATTTATTATCTACACAAGATTTTTTCCTAGACTTAAAAAATAAGTTTCTTCGTTATTTTGACACTAGTAATTATAGCCTTCAGAACACTTGGAATCTACCACTCATAAATAAAAAAGTCCCTGGTCTTTTTAAGGATGAAATGGGGGGTAAATTATAACAGAGTTTGTTGGAATGCGATCCAAACTTTATTGTGTAAAAATATGTGATAAAAAAGTAATAAAAAAGGCAAAAGGTGTAAAATCATCTGTTGTACGAGATCTTAATTTATGCGATTATAAAGAAGTTCTTTTTGAAAACGAAATTATTAAGAAAAAAAACATATTATTCAAGTCAATAAAGCATCAAATTTTTACACAAAGTGTAAATAAAGTAGCATTGTCTTCTAATGACGACAAACGATTTATATGCAGTGATAAAATACAAACCAGAGCATGGGGTAACGCCTCAACTTTTAACTGTGATAATGATGATAACTAATGTAGCGTAGGTCCAATATGTGTAAGGTTGTTACACTGTAATTTTAATTATTGTTTAATACTTTGAATTTTGAGTTACATTGTAAAATTAATATTTCTCTATAAGTAAGTAGGTAATATATTTTTTTGTATTCTTGTAAGTATTAAATTTCATAGAGGTAACTCCTAAATATCTAGTCAGTACTATGTTCATAATAATAAGCCATAGTTAAATACCTAGCAACTAAGCAAATTGTATTTATCGAAATAAAATAAATTATAAGTATATCTTTAAACTTGTGTTTGTTTTTTAATAATTTATTTTTTATGTCAAGTCAATGACCGGTTATAAAACGTAAGGTAACTACCAAACGAAGTATATTTTTTGCAGAATTTACATAAAGCGCACTTATATTTTAAGACGCTTAGCTTGCAAATTACGAAACACTATTCTAAACAGCTAAATAACTTATTTTTTATTTGCTTTCATTGAGCAAAGACATAGTGATAGATTCTCGAAGTGGTAAGTTGATAAATACCTTTGTAAAAATATAAATACACCTTATTATTGTTTTTAATATTTTTTTTAAACAAAGCTTACAAATTGCCTATTTTGTTTTAAAGTAAATATACTTAGGTACATATTTGTTAATTCTCCTATCATTATTTTAGGTACTCATCGTCATGGTATATTGAAGTATAATACACTATTTTGATTTACAGAACATCCAACATGTCAACCGAAAACACATCAGTCATGTTTGAGCAATACGCGCAAGATCCATTGGCTAACTTCGATGAGGATTTCCCAGATCTAGTGAGACTGCAGCGGGAACCTAAGAAGAGGAAGCCCACTAAACGTAACGTACGTGAAAATGGCAGTCACAATACGCCGCCGAACAAAACGACTCGGAAGGAGATCTCATCGTACGTAATTAACAGACAGAACTGTCAAGGTTACCGCATGATCCGAATACAGGTGCTGGATTTGCAAACTGATCCTCCAGAATTAGATGGTGGATCCAACGATGTGGAAAACGTTGTAATGGAGGCGCAGTGCATCGTGCGAAATAACGGATACGATGACGTCATGGAGCAGACGGAGGAGTTGATTGAAAAAATATCAGCAAAAATATGTTATAATAATTAATAAATAAGATAATAAATAACTCCCATTTTGTTTTTGTTGTTTGCCCAGTTGCTTAATAGTATTTTTTATTAATTTTAAATTTTAAAAGTTATACCTCAATTAAACTCAAAAAATTATTTAAAATGTTTATTATTATTTGATACATTTTGTTACACAAACTTTATCTTAATTTGTTTTTACCTTTATATTAACAGAATAAATTGAAAGCAGACATATTATTATCAAAATACCATTTTCTAATAAAAATCACATTTGTTAGAGCACACGATTTCGCATGATTAAAAATACAATGTTTCACATTTTTACTTTCACAGTAAATATCATACAATTTCACAAGACAAGGGCATCCTTTTTCACCCAAATCTATAACTTCACAATTTTCACACAGTTCTTTCACCCACTTTACTTTTTCTTGCCCTTTTGTCAAATTTTTTTTATTAACGAGATAAGGAAGTATTATACGTTTAAATTCTCGGTAATCAATAAATCCTTCACTCCAATATATGCCCATATGAGATTCAATCCATTTCACTTGTTTTTTCTCTTCTTTGGTTAAATTGTTAAACAAATACGGTGGTTTGATCAAAAAAGTTTGAGTAAGTTCTGTTGTTGCAATAGCTAATTCTTTTATAATAAATTTATTGTGCATGTCTTTAAATCCTTGCACGTCTACTATAATCATATCCGGTTTCATGATATTTTTTTCACGATGTTGCTGAGTGGTTTGTACTCTATTATACAATCGTTAAGAATAAGGCAATACGCAGAAGTTTGATCTGGTATTTCTCGCTCACTTTCTATTTCTACGCGAACATCAACGACTGGACCCGTTTTGATGTTTTCAGATTGTCTGGAACAGTCGATCACAAAAAACGGAGCTATCTCTTTAAACTCCTTTGCGTTTAATAAAGGTTCTGTGCGACGTCCGTAATACGACTGTTGAAAACGTGCGTATTGTTCATATAATAAAGCAATTCTGTCATTAGAAAAACTAACATTTAAATTTTCGTATGGATAATAAACAGAATTTAGGTACACTCGAACGTCACGTAAATTACAATGATCAAATCTCGACATATCCATCAGACCATTATTTTTTCTACCAGTTTGAAGACCAACTATTACGTAAGGAGGTTTTTCTATGTGTGAAGACGTTTTTATAGACCAGGTACGTTTTGTAGTTTTAGGTAAGAAAGGATATTCATAAAGATCCCAGTTCCTAAATGTTAATTGGAGAGATCTATCTTTTTCGAGTATTTTAAGCAAGTTTATTTTTTCTCTTTCCGATACTTTTACGTGCGGCACACGCCAGATGATTTTGTTTATTAGAATAGAATCAACCACCTCACCCGTGTTAAGTTTCACTGCATTCAAATTAGTGTTGCTACGGAGTGATATCAATTCATGTTTACAGTTTATTATTACTTTTTTATAATCTTCCGCAAACACAAGAATATTACTCAAAAAAGGAATAGAAACGGAGAAATTACCACTTTGAGTATTTTTAAACCCATCAATATCCCATCCCCAAGCTCTGGACATTTTAGATTCACTTTCATTCATAGATAATATAGATTTCATTGTTGTGGTGATGCCAGCGTTCTTAATTTTATCTATCTCGATCCCATTTAACTCATAGCGTATGTCTTGGAACAGAAATAACATTGGATTATTAGTAAAATGAACGCTAGGAGCCAATTCTTTCGAATCGCGGCTCTTCTGCACGAGTACAGTTCCTTCCAGATACAATGTACTTGCTGATGGTAACACGTATAAGTCCTGTTGGTTGATAGGTATTCGTATTTCATCGTTCCTGTTGAAACTTGTTATGTAGGGTTTGTAAGAATGGTATTCAATACCGTCAATGGTATTATCATAAACAGGAGTTGATAACACATCTAAGATATTAATTTTAGTAAACCGATGGATTTCAGAAATTGAATATTTTCTTTGTTTAATTTACGAACGTTTTTATTTGTCCGTGTGACTTTGTTACTGGTCTTTTTACAACTAATAACTTTTGTTTGAATGCTGTGATATTTATTATAATCAATCATTTTCTTCTGAGATGTAGGTACAATTGTATTTCTTCGCCTCGTAAATTTAGCAAGTTGTTATTTATATCCAATAATCTTATTTGAACGTTATTTATTATATTTTGATTAACCGGAAAGTAAATCGCGTTTTTCGGTACTTCGATGATTCTATATCCAGGAGGAACGTTAGGTGCAAACTCGTGAATTATATGACTTTGTTGGCCGTTTATGTATGAACCGCTCACTATGTCACATTCAACTCACACCACGGTCGTAGACAAAATGTTGACTGGATATTCAGACACATGTAATTTATTTGCTTCTAAAATTTTATCACCGAAACCCAATAATCTCCCAATAGAATTTGGTTTTGTAAAATTTATATTTTTTGTACAGTATAAACTCGTCTTTAAAGTATTATTGTTACACAGTAAATTTATGGTGGCGCCTTTAATGTTCGACTTTATAAAATCACTGATATCCTGTAACTCATACGCTCCATCAGGTATTTCAATAACTTCACTCTCATCGTAATAAAATTTATTATTTCGATAATCTATGTTTGGAATAGAATTAAATGTAGATAAATACAATAAAGCGCACTCATATTCGTCTTCCGGTTGTAGTGTCGGTGAATAATAAGTTGACAACGTGGAAGAGTTTCCGGTTATTGACAGCGTGAAAGACATTTTGCAATTGATATAAATTAAACAGAAACATTCGTTTTATAGTTTATTTAAAAAAATCATACAAAAATTTTAAACATAAGTGACCGCAATTTACAGTGTTAAATCTTTGGTGTGTGGTATAATTATAATAAATTTGACAATTATTGAAATATGATATAAGTTCTAAAGGAGGTTTTAAATCGCGTAACTATCGAAATATTCACAGTAATTATTAATTTTGACATAAGCTACCCAATGTGTTCCTTCGTTGCATGAATTATCTAAGTTGACTACACCACATTCACAGCGTTTGATCTTTTTTGGTAACGCGTCCCGCATAAATACACCCCGAAAATATGGTAAACCACGGGCTGCAGTTTTTATATCCACATCAGTGAGAGCACGATTAGGTAGCTTGGAATTTAGTTTTTTGAACAATCGACAAATAGTCCATTTCCCTTTTTATACGGTTTAATGTATAAACCTTTGCCAAGCTTTACAGATTCCATTGCTCTATTATGCCACTCTGCTTCACGTATATTTTGTTGGGCTGCTTTATAGTCATTGACTGTCTTAGCTATTCCAGCCGCTCCGCCTGCTAGCGAACCCAGCGCTGACAAACCAGCAAATATGGGTATCAGTGGTAAAACCCCACCTGTCTTAGGCAAAGGAATGATTCGAGGCACTTGTATTTGTTTACATTTAGGGTAAAGTTTCTTTGCTGCGAAATATGCTAACTTAGCTATATTTTTTGAGCCCTTGAGTTTACTTTTTTTTATATTCGAACGAATTTTTGAAATAAAGGACTTAAAGGATTTTAACCCAGCACCTGTTTTTAATTTGGTTTTCATAATTTTGCTAACTAACCAAGAAGCCATTTTTTCTCCTTTACCAGCATCCTTAGACTTAACTCGTTGTTTTGCCATATTGAGTAATTGTAAGTCAGCTTTATGTCGACTCGATATATCTAAATTATTAGCGTACGCTATATCGTGTTGTTTGCAAGCTTCGTCCAACTGGTTAATACCTTTGTCACCACGTAATAAACGTTTTTGCAATCGGGTTCCCGGTCCACAATAGTTATAACCCGGTAAATGTAATTCAAACGGTAAGTTATTTATAATACTATTGACAAGTCCGCCACCTTGCATTGCTTAAAGTATTCTGATATTTTTTTGAAGTAGTGTACAATTTATAATACGTTATTATATTTAAAATTCTGATATCAACGTATAAGATTTTTTCTCTCTATCCAACTATTTTCACTATTATCTAATCCAAGCCACTTAACATACATTTTATTGCCTCTTTTTTTCAAAACTTTTTCTACAAGGTAAATATCAGGAAAACAAGTCTTTTGAAGCTCTTGTTCATAAAATGCTCCTGATATTATTTGTTTTCGTTGATCTTCGATGTGGTAAGTTACTGGATTAGTATTGTTCACACTTGTAACTTTGAAAATTTCAGTGGACCAGTTAGGGGTGTAAACCTTTTCAAAACAATTCTTATATTTACTAACTCTTACATAGTCACCTATTTTAAATTTATTTTTCTTTGTTTTCGGTTTATTTAATAATACAAAACGGTTTCTTACAATACCTTCATTTTTTCTATTAACGTCTACCGGTTTCAACTTTATAGTGGTGTGTTTAGTATGATTATAACCATAAATAACATTTTCTAATGTTGAACCTATCCACTTATAATTACCATTTAAACTAAAAATTTTATAAAGTCTATTTTTTTATGTTTTTATTAGTCTTTCCACAATTGAAGCTTTTTTGGTAGAAAATGAAGAGTAATGATTGATCCTCAAAGATTTCATTAAAGACGAAAAATTTTCGTTGTAAAATTCAGTACCTAAGTCAGTTTGTAAGTTTTTAGGTTTACGACAACTTTTTTGCAAGATATCTTCAAATGCAGTTGTTACTTTGAGTTTAGTTTTCGTTTTTAGAGGAGCTGCCCAAGCATATTTCGAAAAGCAGTCAATAACAACTAAGATAAAAGTGTATCCCTTATTTAAGGTTTTTAATTGTTTTAAATCTATAAGATCAGCTTGCCATAAGTCATCGATGCCTTTCAGTATGACACGACGTCGAGTAAAGTTTTTACGCGCGGATCTATGTAATTCGTTAACCACTTGCTGCTTTGTCATTTCGCTTTATTTCACTCGTCTTGTCAGCATAAGCTTTCTTAATACTCTGATCCACGTAAGCTGTAGTCTTTGTTAATAAATCCTCAATTTTACTTTCTACCATTATTGTCATTACCCGTCTCAATTTTGCGAGCAGTAATTCAACTTCCTTTTTATTAGGTAAGTTATGTAATATTTGATCCACATATCCTTTATTGGCTGCATCGTCAGCTGTTACAGGTTCGATTACACCTCGAAGTCTGTTTTTTTGTAAATCAAAATCCCCGTCAGAATTCTTCAAAATTGTTTTCTCTGAGATATCAAACACATCAGAAAATCGCATTCGTTTATGAATGTGATGACCAAATTTATCAATGTTCATTTTTACGTCTTATGCTGTGTCAATGTGATACTTGAATGAAAAACTTAGTAAAAGTAATTATTATTTATTTTATTTGAAAATGAAAAAAAAAATTACAGTTTATTGGCTATTTAATGAAACCACCTTCACGTAATTCTTCAACAATCGATATTATTTCATTGTCCAATCCGGTGTTGCCAGCTTCTCTAGATGCGTATAATAACTTCAGTCGTTCAACTAATTCATTAGGATCATCCCAATATACATAGTCAACATTATTATTCCATTTCTTCAAAACCGATAGTCCTTTTCCTTTTGAAACAGGTTTCTCAGGGTTTTCAGATTGTTCATACAATCTAAACAGCGGTTTTATTATTTGCATGTATTTAACTCCCTTATTACTTTTTATTGGTTTTTTGACATCAAAATCTCGTCGATGAGCATTTGTAACTAATAACAATAATTTATAATTTTGCTTGTCCAATTCACTTATTATATTTAAATTTGGTGTTTTTTTAAATAACAACTCTTTCAATCCAGGTGTCAATTCATATGTGCTACCAGCTACGTTTATGACATTACCGTCTAAGTCCACTGACGCTGACCCTAACATTGGTTTTCCTTTTACAATTCTAATGCCAAAAGGAACATCTTCGAATGCTTCTGAACTGAGAGACCAAGATGACACATTTTGTTTTGGACTGTTATTAAAGTCAAGAGTTTTGAATGAGTCACCACTCTCATCTAAATCGTTATCAATATCTGGATCTGAAAATTCTTTTTCATTGAAAGGTAAATGCTCAGTTTCTTTGTCCGAGTCAAAGCCCTCACTTGTATTTTGAGAATAATCAATATCTTCCATTTCAGTTTTCCTATTCCTCGCATTTTGTGTTTTTTCTTTTTTAAATTTCTGTGGATTTTCACTTGAAATTTCAGTTTTCCTCTTCTTATGAGATACTATTTCATTTAAAGGACTAATTAATGGCTTAAATACGGTCTCTAAATGTTTGTTATTAGTATCCTCAATGTCTCGCATTCTTTGTACTTTTCTCTTCACAGCTTCTGCTGCATTAACGATTTGTTGTTTTAAAGATTTCTCCATAGTTTAGATGAAGCTTGTTTCTCTATTGATGTTAAGGTAAGAATAGTATATTATAAACAGAATTATGGTTTATATACTTGTAAAAATAAGTATTCAATCATTAAAAACAACAAATCGATCAAACCTCATTCGATAACACCCATTATTTTTTTGACAGTCTTTATTTATAACTAAGTAGTTGTAACGATCTTTCCATACTTTAGAACACATTTCATGAAAATCGTTCCAGGTCATATCAGTGCCAACATGTTCATCATACACATGTCTTAAATTAGTTTCATCCTGTTTAAATAAAATTATAAGATTTGCATTGTCTCGGATAAGTTGTTTAGGGACCTTACTATACGTTTGATTCAAATAAAATGAATCTATGTTTTTATGTCTACCCATTGAAAAGTAATCTCTAATATTATTTTGATTTTGACATGCAACGTCATCAAAAACTATTATTGAATTAGGTTTTGCTTCATGAGGACTTAAAACTTCTTCATTTCCACTATATTTTGAAAACGAGACATCTGGAACCAACTTCAAAACCTTTTCTAAAAATATATATTTTGGTTGTTGTAATGTCTTTGAATATACATATACATTCTTATACCTTAATCCATTTTTGTGTAATAATAAACCAACCACTAAATTAGTTTTGCCACAATTAGAAGGGCCACATATAATACATCTAATCGTATCGGGTAACAGTTTTCCGTGTCGGTCGCGATGTTTTTGCGTTCCGAAACATAACGCTTCAACCTCAAGCGTTTCGGGTTGCTTAACAAATTTCATCGATGTGCGATGTTTAAAACGGTTGCAATAAAAGTGAGAACGCAAACAAAATGATTTCCGTTTTATACAGTCTCTGTTGTATGATAAAATACTAAGAGCATAAAACGCAAACAAAAGAACGGTTCGTGTTCATCGCAATCGCAAATACATTATTGGGTATTCTACCACACCTAAGTGAGCGTAGCGAACGGTCGAGAGCGAAGCGAACGATAGGTGGGGCCTCCCGTAAAGCAATGCCTCAAATTCATGCAGTTTGGACATATAGCATAGTAGGTAGGTATACAAATAATAAGGTCTGCTCGATCTGCTCCGGAAATCACAGTTACAAGTAATAAGTTCAGCCTTGTAATTTTTTACACGACTTCGGCGAAGCCAAAAGGAAGTGCAATGTGTTTGTCAGTCTATGTATGTATGTTCCACCGTAGCGTCTGAAATGCTGAACCGATTTTAATAAATGAGGTGTCAAAAGATTCGTGATAATACGGTGGGTGATATAGGCTATATAGATTTGCAATAAGTTCAATACTTTGCCCACAAGTGGGCAAGAAGTTGCGACGAAAAAAATAAAATCTTGCAAAGAGTATGGAGTGGGGTATCAAATGAAAGGGATCTGCATGTACATTCCAAATATATATAAGGTACTTGATACTAATAAGGCCTACCTAATTTCAAGACCCTATATCTCGATAAATAAACCCATAAAGTATTATAGCTCTAGTTAGTATGAAGGACTGATTAATAAATAATGATAATCGAGAAAGAAAATTCACGGTTTTGTTATAAACATTGAAAAAAAAATGCGATTTCCTGACGGTCTACGTTTGGCTGTAATAAATCGCGTATATTTAAAAAGGCCTGCTAAGTTCTATTAAAAAAATATGCTAAAATAAACTCATTTGTAAAATAAAACATTTTATTTTAGATTATTTATTGTTTTTTTATTATACTAAGGCAAGATTTACAACATTTTTTTTTAATGTTTTAATCTACATAATTAATTGCTAATCAGACTTTTAGCCTCTTAATTAAGAAATCAACAAAAAAGGGGTTTGAAGACTTTAGTATGGAGAGTGTCCTACCTACAACTTTTTTTTTTTAATTTTCCAAAAGTGGCGGCAGTCAATGAAACCTTTACTAATCGATAGTTCAGGTCAATACAAATCGAAAGTATACTAGAAAAAATTTTGATAAAGCGTCACGTTTCCGAGATATAGGCTGTCAAAGATAGACTAGTGGCGCCAGTATTGGAACATGAAAAACTGTGTTTTGGTGTTATTAAATGGCACAGAATGTATTGGAAATTGATACTAGAAGTTAAATGAAGGATTCTGGGTTATTTTAGCGACCCCCCTCCCTCCCCCCAAGATGCTCAGCCTGTAATTTTTATTGTTTTAGGTATAAATATGGTGGGAATTTAGAGTGGTTTGAAAATAAGAGTTTTTGAAGCAATCTATGTCAACTCTCAATACTACCCCCCCTCTCCAGTACCCTCTTTAGCATGTATACAGAGCAGCGCAGTAACAAAATAAAAGATAGGGGGTGCTTGAGGGGGGGGGGTGGTAGTGGGAGTTGACATAAATTGCTTCAAAAACTTTATTTTCAAACCACTCTAAAGTCCCTCCATATTTATACCTAAAATAATAAAAATTATAGTCTGAGCATCTTGGGGGGAGGAAGGGGGGTCGGTAAAATAAGCCAGAATCCTTTATTTAATTTCTATTATCAATTTACAATACAATATGTGCCATTTAACAACACCAAAACACAGTTTTTCATGTTCCAATACTGGCGCCACTAGTCTAACTTTGACAGCCTATATCTCGGAAACGTGACGCTTTATCAAATTTTATTCATGTATACTTTTGATTTGTATTGACCTGAACTATCGATTAATGAAGGTTTCATAGACTGCCGCCATTTTTGTCGAAAAAGGTACATACACAAGTTTAGGTAGGACATTATATTCAAACCCCTTTTAGAAAATTCAGTAGTTTCCGTATCACAACCAACATTGGTAACTCAAAACATATAAAATAAAAGAAAAAAAAATCAAAACACTATTTTCAGGTAGGCCTTATTTCGTAACAATGTTCGAATAAGGCCCCCTAGTAAAACAACCTATAAAATAATAATTAGGAACATTATTCAATCAGTCTTAATTGTTACTATGAAAAGTATCTTAAGCTTCATAACAATCCGGGCATACAAAGGCTTCCGAGTCATTTTTGGATAATCCAATGCAATACTCGTGAAACCATTTACAATAATCGATGCAAGGTCTCATATCTACCATTTTATCTTCATGAAATGCATCAGCTTTCGTCAGTCTTTTTATCATTCTTTAATGTTTTGTTTTTTTTTCTTAGCCGATTTATCTTTTGACTTCGCATTGGTTCTTTTGGTTTCTTTTATCTTTGGTTCTCCTTTTTTAACAATTGTTTTTTTCATTTCTTCTTCTTTCTTATTAAACAAATCTTTTGTAACTCTTTGACCTTTGTAATTTAGAGCTTTCTTACGTGGTTGAATTTAAACAGATCCGTAGTCTGGAGTCGGTATGAGTTTTTGAAATTCGGTCTTCGTAGATAATTTTGTTAAAGGAAAATCGTCGTCATCTGAGGAGTTTTGGTCAGTTGAGGCAACAATTTCTTTGTTCACAGTTTCCGATTGCATCGGTGCAGTTGTCATGAATAACTCCTCGGAACTGCAACTGGAAGTAAAGTAATTCTTAGACATCGTGCTTGAATCGGTCTTTTCACAAATTGGCTCATAAGTTCAGTTCCAGACGATTGGTCACTATCGTCATAATCCACTAGTCTTTGATTAATATGCAAACCACTAGGCCCAGGAAGGCTTGGATTATTTTCTTTATAATAATAAAAACTGACTTGTGGCTTTCAGGAGAAAAGGCGTGTAATGCTTGTAGATCAGGTGTATTGGGAGTTGTAGGAAGGTTTTCTGTAGATATCAAATTTTGAAGTTCTTGAAGGGTAGAAATTGGTGACGAGGCGCGGGAGTCTACAAATGTCTCATCGGAATCATCTTTTTCAGGGCAAGCTAGACGCTCAGTAAAGATAGACGGTGCGAAGGCTGTCTCCGGTATCACAGTTTCATCAAGGGGGTAAAGTCCCGTGGCTCTAAATCCGTTTGTAATATTTGTATTGGTCATACATTTTGACCGTACTCTGCCCAAAATCAAATTAAACTGTTGCTTTGTTACAGATTTGGCGCGATTCTCATTCAGATATTGCAACACTTCTTGATCCCAGTAAGTTTCAAATGGCTTGAAACAGGACTTGTCCATCGGCTGGAGCTCATGAGTTGTATTCGACGGCAGGCAGTACAAGATCACATCATTTTTCTCTGCTTCCTCTGCAATAAGAAAATCCAAATGACTTTTCGCGCCATCAAAAATAAGAAGACATTTGCCAAAAGTCTTGAACTTGGCCAAGTTGTATAGACAAAATAAATATTTCTGTCGTCATGCTTCCTTTAGTAGCCATGTGTACCACTGATCCTAGTGGCAGATTCTCTTCAAATTCGGGCTTCTTCTTTTTTCCTTTAAAAATATTCATCGATGGTATTGGATTTCCCAAGGCATTTCCACAGCCAACAATAGTAACATTTTCGCCATGTTCAGCAACCTGCATATGGACTCTTTTAGCACCTTTTTCGGCGATGACTGTCTGCTGGTGATGTTACGTGAGTCTGCAACCCTTCTCATCCATATTATATATTCTTTCTGGATGAACATGTAAATCGAATTCATCGTACAGTTTTCGAATTTCTTGGAAATGTTGAGAAACAATAGTTTTGTTCAATTTTTGAGCTCGAGCTGGATTGAGAAATTGCGCCTTACGTTTTGCTAGATCCGGATGTCATTTTAAAAAAAGTCGTAACCATCCTTTACGAGCAACACCTGTTTCTTTATTGAAACTATGATTTATTTGAAATTTTTCGCAAAAATCAAATGCTTGTAACCTAATCATTTTTGGCGTTATCGGTATACCAAGATTTGAAAATTTTGTTATGCGATTGACGAAATCTTTTTCTTGATCAGGAGTGAGTATTGTATGCCTTCCTAGTCTTTTTGTAATTATGCCATTTGCTGCATGATTTCTTAGAGTTCTTCTCAGAATACCATATAGATCCGCAGCCTGGTAAGTAGATATACCATGTCTAATAGACCTCACAGCCGCTGCCAAGTTGTCTTCTGACCAGGTTGCACGTTTTGGTTTCGACAGTGCAATTGTAATTGTGAATCTGAAAAGAAATTATATGACACATTACTATTATGAGTTTTATATTTTATCCGAATACAATTTACAGCTATCTTTTTCGTATGTTTTGAATACATTTATTTTGTTTGTCATTTTACACTTTATTTCAGGTTAATATTTAGTAAAGATGGATTAATGTCTAAAATATATTAAATTAAACTTATTAAGCAGTACAAATCCTGCATTACTTAGATAAGCAAAACAAATGAATTAGGCACTTATTTCTAAGCATACCCAGTAAGCAAAATGTTCAAAACTTCGAAAGAGAGAGCTGCGAATTGTGTGGTGTTTCTTAAAATCTCGCCACCTAAATTGACAACACCATAAAATAAACATCAAGGTTGGCTCACGGGCAAAGCGGCCTGACACCATTGTTTGTCGTCTAAATTGACATTTAATATTTTCTCTAAAGTACTTTTTAGAGTATCATCAAGCCTGGCCACACCAAGCGGATAACACCAAGAGGGGCAAGTGTGCACTAAATACGTTAGCCTTGGCATGGAAAAACAGCACCGCAGAAGGACCAAAGCAACATGAGATGACAAACTTAAAAGTTTATCATGTAAAGAGGACAAAGATAATCTCTTAGCCTCAAGGGACTGAGGCAAACCCTCCGCAAACACAGGCAAACCCAGCAACCAAAAATCGGGCCTACTAACAACGTTTACGCCTGGAATTAACGACTCAAGGTCTGCCAGCGTATCTGGTGACCGAGCACCAAGAAACAATACTTCGCATTTACTGGTATTCACCTCCAAACCCAGCTCCGCCAACATTGGGAACAAAGTCCGTAAATCAGTCAACACCGTATCGGAAGTCCCACCTATAGTCCCGTCGTCAAGATACCAGATGTTCAGAGGTGATACCAAAGACTCAATAGCGCCCTGAATACTCAGGCAAAATATAAGCGGACCCAACGGATCGCCCTGCTGTGCACCTACCCGCTAAAGGATCGCGTTATCCCTATAGAAGAGGTTACTCGAGGAATAGTAACATTGATGTAAAAAAGGAAATAAAGCTGGTACCCTCTCCTTAACCCTCTGCAGAATTACGTCCCCCTCTAAACTATTGGACGCATTTTTTAAGTCCAATTTGAAAACAATACAGCCGTCGTTCTCAGCATCACTAGCAAAGAACCGCGTGGCGTGTATCGCTGCCTCGCAATCCAGTGCAGTGCCGAAACCAAGCTGGTGCGGCTGCAAATAACTCGCCATCTCACCCTTCACCGAACGACAACCGAGCTTGCCAACAAGCCGACGCAAAACACTCCCTACCGCGATCGGACGTATTCCCCCATCCTTCTTGGTCAAAGCACACAGACTTCCACCATAAATAAAAGGGCAGACCTCGACATTGACCATACCCCGCAACATAAAATTACACAAGTCAGTCAATGCGCCTAACAGACGCACCCCATTGTCACCCGCTGAAGGCGAAATCAATTCCTTCAAGTGATCTGGACGCAAACCATCCAAGCCAGCTGCTGAGCCACTAAAGAAAGAATCCACGGCAGCAGCGACTTCGTTCGACGTCACAGTCAGATAGAGATCACCTGAATCAGGGGGAGCAGGCCACAGCAAAGGCCGCGAGGGTGAAGGATGCTTGGCTTGCAAAGCAGACAGCGTATCAGCGTTGTTAGGGGTAAGAGAATCATCCGACACCAAAAGACAAACAGCGCCCCTCAGGTCCCCATCATGTACCTTCGCCTCAATTGACCTAACGGCCAAACGCGACCTTGACGGTAACCTACAAGCATCTAGGGGAGGAAAGAAGGAAGCAAGTAATCCTTGTGTATATTCTCCTAAAAAATAATATAATATAATATATATATATATATATTCTTCTTTCTTTAATCATTCTTTAATTCTTTAATCAAACAGTTATAATAATGATAGTTAATTTTATATTAACTGTTAATTACTCTTCTGGTAAACAATACTTGATCCGCTTCATTCATAAGAGGTCTTTTATAGTGATTTATAAAGGTAGATGATCTAGAAGACCAACCTACTGCTTTTATAATGCTGTCTACAGTCAACCCTTCTCTATGAGCACAAGACGTTACCGCATGACGCGTTGAATGAGCGGAAAAAATATTAATATTAATACCGCTATCTCGCATCACTTGCCTCAGCCTTCTACTAATTGATTGGCAAGAGGCACGTCGATGCGGTTTTTTGAAAGTCATAAACAAATGATCAGTTAAAGAGGCTTTAGTTTTTGTTTGATTTGTGACTTCTATATAATGCAAAAGAGTTTTAACTGGACATATTTCAGGATTATTATTAAAATAAGGTAAGATTATTTGTGGCTGATTTCTGTTAGGTTTTTTATTTTATTTTTTATTTTTCTTTATAAGGGAAAACAAACAGTTATACAATGACATGTTACATAAAAAAGCATTAAACATTCTACTTATTACTTATTGTATAACCAGCACCGTAATCCACAAGTTACTATAGTGTACAAAACAAAGGTGTGATTGATACTTATGTGTAATATTTAGGTACTACGATAGTGATAAGTTTGTAACAAACCAAAAAGTATATAAATAAGGTATAAAACCTTAGGTAACATTTAAATTACATAATCAAATTATATCTTGCACATTTGGATTCTGAGAGAATATTTTAACAGCTTCATTTTTGTAAGAGTTTTTACTTAGTGTAAATGGGTCGAGCTCATATAGGTAATCATTGTATATTTTTGCCAGTCTATAAAGAGGGTCACGTTCACCAGGGTTAGTCCTAATAGAATAAAGATGAAATAGCTTGTGGGGATATTTATTACGAATACGCTGAGAACTGCTGGGTATCTGGTATGAGATGTGATTTATTAATGGAATACAGTCAAACTTGTTATGGATGATATCAAATAATGTCATTGCATCCAACAGAAGTCTTCTACTATGCAGCGACGTGAATTTAAATTTATTAAGCAAGGTATCATAAGGAAGTTTGGTATGAAATTGTTTGTAATTAACCGAACGAACAAATTTCCGCTGAACAGATTCGATTTGGTTTTTATATTTGTCATAGAAAGGATTCCAAATCACTGACGCATATTCTAGTTGAGACCTGATTAAGGTTTTAAATAAATATAGAAAAGTGTTCGTGCGCTTGAAATAGGTACTCATTCTCATCACAAAACCATACATTTTGAAAGCCCTTGAGGTAATATGATCAACATGATAGTTAAGATGTAATTTGGAGTCTAATAAGATACCTAGATCACGTATTACAGATACATTTGCCAAGGAAGAATGATTTAATGAGTAAATAAAATGACAAATATGTTTTTTCTTTGTGAAAGTAATTGATTTGCATTTGGTCAGACTAAGGTGCAGTTTATTTTTATTACAATAATCAGAAAGACGATTTAAGTCCTCTTGTAATCTACGGCAGTCATTTAGGTCCTTTATATTCATGTAAATCTTTAAATCATCGGCATATAGCAGAAAGTTCGAATTCAGGAAGCACGAATTTATGTCATTAATAAATAGAATAAACAAAAGAGGACCCAGAATGGATCCTTGGGGTACACCAGATGATACAATAATTTCGTTAGAAGAATACCCATTAATCACTACCTTTTGAGTCCTATTTGTAACATAAGAAACAAACCAGCGTAGTAGACTACCCCTAATACCATTATATGAGATCTTTTGAAGAAGTAAGACATGATCCACCTTATCGAAGGCCTTACAAAAGTCCGTGTACACCGCATCCACTTGTATATTATTATCCATGCTTTGGAAAAGAAAGTTAGTAAAAACTAGCAGGTTGCTGACAGTGGATCTGCTTTTAACAAAGTCATGCTGCTCAGAAATAATATTACTATGGAGTACAGGGTAAATAGCGTTGTGTACCAGCCTTTCAAAGACCTTCGATAACGTGGATAGAATGGAAATAGGTCTATAGTTTTCCGCGTGACTTTTAGAACCAGTTTTATAGACAGGGGTTATGTTGGCGGTTTTCCAGATTTTAGGGACGAAACCAGCCGATAAACATTTATTAAATACTATAACTAGAGCAGGGCTGATAGTATCGGCAGTGTGTTTTAGGAAAAAAGGTGGAATGGCATCTGGTCCCGGTCCTTTCGCAACATCCAGGTTCTTAAGAGCTTTGCTTACATCAGAGAGAGATACAGTTAATGAATTTATTAGAGCGCTATCTTTGCATTTACTGTCAGCGTGTTTGTACCTAGTGTTGTATCAAGATTAAAGTCAGTATTTGAAACGTTGCTAGGTTAATAGACAGAGCTAAAAAAATTTGAAAAGAGATTGCAGATAACTTCAGGATCATCTGAAGTCACGTTATTATACCTAATAGTGTCAGGGATACCATTACTGTCTTTACGATTATGAACAAATGACCAAAATTTTTTTAGATCGTCTTTAAGACCTTCCTCTACAGAATTTATGTAGTTATCAAAACATTCTTTAACTAAAACCTTAAATCTGTGTCTGTATAATGAGAACTGTTCATAATATAATTTGTTATTAAATTTTTTCCATTTTATCCATTCATTGTTTTTATTTTTAAATATGTGAATAAGAGGACGTGTAAACCAAATTGGAAATTCATTGGATCTGTGAACTTTTAAAGGTACGTACTTAGCTATTATACTATAGATATGTTCGTAAAATGTATCAACTGCGTCATCAGCTGACAAGCCAGCGAGGACGTCATTCCAATTAATGTGCTGTAGTGCTTGATTAATTGCATTATAGTTAGCCTCAATAAAACGATATCTAGGTATTTTTGAAGTGGTCATAGGTTTAAGAGTTATACTCAAGTTGGTATTTATTAATAAAGGAGGGTGATATTTGTCCACTGGAACTAAAGGTGTCAATGCTTCTTCAGCTATGCAGTCCGAACAGTTCGAAATGAGTAAGTCTAGTAAGCGATCATTTACGTTTTTAATTGTGTTGTATTGGGATCCGCTCAGGTAGGCAATAAAATTTACTATATAATTTTCAACATTACTATAACTGCCTATCGGGGATATGTAAGCCATATTACAATTAGGACTTATCACCCATTCCAAATTAGGTACGTTGAAGTCGCCAACAATAAAATATTTATCAACATGTGGAAGTGATAATTTATTGAGTAAGACAGACAGAAAACGACTTGTAAATATCATAAGATTGTCCAGGAGGTATATACAGAGCGCAGAGGGAATTAAATTTATCTTTAGTATTTGATGGTAGTTGTAATAAAATGTAATCGATGTTAGTTGGGATTGATGTCGGTAAGGAGGCGCCCGTGGTCGGAGTGTCAACTTCGAGCTTACAACGCCGCCAGCAAAGTCCGCGGCGCACCGCCACCAACACACCTCCACCATCTCGCCTCCCACTCAACTCCCGATCACGGTCACATCTATACACTACATAACGAGAATCCATAAATTCATTGTCAGCTATGTCTGGAATCAACCAGGTTTCTGTTAATATTATTAAATCATAAGACTCTGTTAGGATATTAGTAAACAATGTTTTTAGTTTTGTTCGCAGTCCTCTGCAGTTCTGGTAATACATGCTCAATGATGTATTATTAGCCATTAAAAAAAGAAAGGGAATAGTAACTTATTACTAAACAGCTGGTGAGCTTGACAAATTGTAGAAAACTACTTAAATTTACAGACGCAAAGGACCGATACATTATAAAGTTTACGTAATTGCTTTGTATATTTATTACATTAATGCAAAGAGATATAGTGTATATGAGCAAAGACCCATCCACAAGGTAATCATATTGTGATTTATAATATATATCATGTGCTTTAATATTATGTGGTTTTATGTTTTTATGAAGTAAATTGTAAGGTTTCAAAATAGTATATTTGAAGGTAGTATGATATATTACATGGCTCAAACGTTGTGACGAACAAAACAAGTACAGAGTAGTGTGTGCACCCGAGATCAGCGAAGGCTTACCTTGTGTAAACTTGGTAGACAATGTAATAATGATAGACAACTTAATGAGTATGTAATACTGACTAATACACTCAAATGAAGCTGGTTCATTATCGTTTTCTTCACTTGTTCGTTTTGCTGAGTTTAGACAGGTCTTCTGTTTGTTTGATGGCAATGACTGGTGATGTGTCGTTGGCTCGTGCCAGGATCGTGGTTTGTTTAATCCACACGTATTTGATTTGGTTTTCTTTGGCGACGGAACGTGCTTCACGAAATAACTTTTTATTCTTTTGAGTTAGGTGTTCATTCACATAAAACCTTTGTGAAGTCCCAGCTAAATTGAGCTGATCAGATGTAACTCCTTTTGCCCTACGCACCGCTGCAAGAAGATTATCTTTGGTAATTTTGTTGGAGAATTTGATTACAATATTTTTGGGGCGTGAGTTAGATGAAGCCTGTGGCACGCGATGGATGGACACAATCTCCTCTTGCTTTAAGGGCTGATTGACTATTTTGCCTATGTTTATTACCAAGGCAAGAAGATCTTCGCCACGTTTCTCTGGCATGTTACTGATCTCAATATTGCAGAGTCTTGCTTGTTGCTCCATGTAATCCAGCTTGTGCTCCAGTTCTGTTATTTTGGAGCTATGTCCGTTGCTGTCATTAGTTTTAGCTTCAAGGGCTTTGACCCGCTGCTGAATGTGATCGTTAGCACGGCTTAGGTCGTCGTACTTGTTAGACATGAAGTCTATACTTTTCCTCATCTCTTCAAATTCCGTTAAGAATTGTGCCTGCTTCTTATCGAGCTTATTAAAATAGCTTTCGAAGATGTTGACCATGGTCCCTTGAAATGCCTTAAAGTCGCTACGAAGAGCGTCCATAGCTTGCGGTAATTTATCACGAGTAGTAATAAAGTTAGGTAGTGATTCATCCTTTATCGCGGACAATTCATGATTTATCAATTCATGACTGCTTAAAGACGTTTTGTCATCGTTGATTTTATCAGAGTCTTGGTTAAATGTACTATTTAAGTTACTCATGATTACCTCTGCCGCTCACACTACACTGTACACAAACAGTGACGTCGAACCTGGGAGAATCAGTCTCTGCGACGATGAAGGTCCAAGCGCACTTATAATTAGTGTTGCCGAAAAATCGATAGTTTTACAATCGATTGTTAAACGTCAAAAACATACCCATCGATAGCACAATCGCTCTTGCGCTGCAATAGTATCGGTTAACAGCAATACTATCGATAGTGTCGATAGTTTCGATCGCTGCCGAACAATAAACTATCGATAGTATCGATAGTATTGCTCTCCAATATTGAATATACAATCGATACTATCGATAGTATCGATAGTTTTGCACAATCGATAGTGATCATTTTTTCGATAGTATTGCATTCAGTAAGCAGGCATAATGGGTGGTAGAATATATGACATGATCACATATAAGTGTATGACGGACGAATATAAAGTAAGTATGGTCAGTTTACCAGCAATTTCGAATCTAAATTGATGAAATTGATGATGAAAAAAATGATCACTATCGATTGTGCAAAACTATCGATACTATCGATAGTATCGATTGTATATTCAATATTGGAGAGCAATACTATCGATAGTATCGATACTAACGATAGTTTATTGATCGGCAGCGATCGAAACTATCGATACTATCGATAGTATTGCTGTTAACCGATACTATTGCAGCGGAAGAGCAATCGATACTATCGATAGTATCGATAGGGTACATGTTTTTCGACCTATCGATAGGCTATCGATATTGGCCTATCGAGCGGCAACACTACTTATAATGAGAGAGCGAGAACAAAAAATCAGAGGTCGTCGTACTCTTTACCCGAGGGTGGGTGCGGTTCCTTTCTCGCCGTCTTCGATGCTCGGCGCAGTCGCAGCCTTGAGTGCAGAGTTTCCAAAAGACTTATGTGTCAAAATGCGGTTTTTTGGTTTCGAACTATAAATATTATTGGATTAGGTCACTATCAGAGTAATTACGATTATGAATTTTATATTTAAATGAGATACACGTCTGCTTTGCACTGGGTGACAACGCTGAAAAAAAAAAGGTGCAAAAAAAAATAAAAATAGGTGCTGATGTTTTTAATTTTTAATTTCAATTTATAATTCAATTTTTAATTTTTTTAATTTCAACACCAGATGAAGTCACTTTAATGTTTTTTAGTCTAATGGAATGTATAGTTTGGACACTTTGAGCAGTTGCAAGTACTAGCAGCATAACAGTTTTCTTGGTAAGTTTTTCTAGGTTTAGATTGTCTAGTGGATACCAATGACAAATATAAGATAACACTTTAGATGGGACCCACACACTGTTGTACTTGGGTGCTAGAGGGCGCAATCTATACACTCCCTTAAACCATCTCTTCATTCTATCATCAGTACCTATCTGACTACTGATCACAAGTGAGAGTGCTGATCTGTGACAATTTAATAAGAAGCACCTTTTCCAAAAATAGATGTAAGATATGAAACAAGGATAGGTACACTCGACAAAGTTGTCAGGGTATCACCCAACATAAGCAAATATTGAACTATCTATAAGTCTAAACTTAGCTGAGCATTTCTATTCGTCAAGCGGTAGTGTGTGTGCGCTAATCGTTTACGCCTCCTCGTTTGCAAAAAGTTTTCTGATCTGTGGCAAAACGTATTCTTTGTTGTTTATTGCTTCAAGACAGATTCATATAGATAATTTCGCCCAGACAAGTAAGCCGCTCACTAGCGCAATGGTAGTGTAGCGGGATAGCAGCAAATGAATGTAATAAAGAAGACACAAGTTCGAATCCTGTCTCGCGGTTGAGTGTTTATAATATTTATTGTGTATTTTTATTTATAATTATTGTCTACTTTTACTGAGTGTTGTTACTACTTTGCATTGGACTTATGAGTTAGGTATGTTATGATGATACTCAAGTTAAAAGGAGCAAGCATTAAATAAAAGGCGTCTATAGGTAGGTAGATTGCTTTCAATGATTTATTGTAAGAATCAAAGCGAAACATTAAAATAAATTTATCAGATATGAATTTGACAAGGCTGTATAAAGTCAATATAATGTGTAAAAATAAATAATCAACATTTTAAGGAGGTATATAGCATGTATCGGTGATATGAATAAACATGTTATTTATAAAGAAGTTATTTTGAATAAGTAACTTCTAAATTCAATAACAATAACATCTCTCACGCGATAAGTTTACTACCTCTGGGAATCACGGATTGGTAGTGATTTTAAAGAGTTACCTATCAGTTTTTTTTACAGATTCAGACATTCAATATAACAATAAAATATATTTCATAGCAATTTAGACTGGATATCATAATTAAATTATATACTTAATATAGGTTAATAGCGAGTTGGCGCTCCGTTATTATCTAATACTAGCTGTAATCGATTTCTCATGCTAGAAACCATATTGAAGCACATATCACTACCACGCAATGATTCCCAAGTTGATGTAACAAGGGCCTCTAAATTGGCTTTAGACCTAACTTGCGATGAGTCCCAGTTTAACACCATACGGCCCCACAAGTTTTCTATAGGATTCAAATCCGGGCTCTTAGAAGGCCATTTAATAACAGTCAGGTTATCTTGGATGTTTAGCCAATCTTTTACTACTTGAGCCCTATGAACAGATGAGTTACCATGCACAAAATAAATATGTTCATTAGGATACGCAATGCGCACAGTTGGCAGCATTCACATTCTTTAAAACATCCAAGTAACCTAGACCTGTATTAGTGGCTTCTACTTGAACTAACTCACCGGGACCCATCGACGACATCCAACCCCAGAAGCCCAAGGTCACGTGACCACTAGACCTATTTCGAAGGATATTCTTTTCGTGAAATCGCTCACCCGTTTTTCGATACAATATGACACGACCATCCTTGTCAGACCTAAAACATTTTTCGTCACTAAATATAACCACTTTGTTACACCAATCAAAGTCTAAATATTCTTTCGCAAAACGCATTCTTTCTTGTTGATGGCACTCTTTTAAATCAATCTTTCTTGCTGGTTTGCGACATCTTAACCCAGCTGCACGTAAATGGTCGCGCACTGTTTGCAGCGACACATCGTGTTTTGTCGCGGTGGAACGGGTTGTCGCGAAGGGATCTGCAGTGTGGATAGCCACGATATCACGATGCATGGGGTTAGCTTCTGTGAAGGAGTTAGTAGGGCCACGGCGCAGGCTGTCTACATTTCCTGTAGCAGCATGACGATTAATCCACAATCGAACAGCCTTTCTCTACAGAAGAATAATATAAATGTAATTAACTTTTCTTATTTGCTTGTATGAGCTTCGGTTACAAAAAAGTAATTGTTACTTACCGATATCATTAACCGTCTTGCAATTTCACTAACAGAAACATTCTGCTCGTGCAAAACAACTATTTCTGCACGTTTGAAGAGAGTTAAATGTTCGATATTTGCTTAAAAGAATAGACAAAATATGAAAAGAAGTTTAAAAACGTATCGATAAGGCACGAAGCTCAGTAACGACTAATGACTACCTGTCAATACGTTTAACAAAAGAATTATCAAAATATCTGAGGGTAGTTTTCGTTGACTAGCAATGTTAGTTTGCAAATCATAATTTATCATCACGAGAATATTCCATCTTGCTTCATTGCGATCTTTTTTTTCATTTTACGTTTTAAAATAAATAAAAACATAACATTTAACAAATCTGGCTGGCATGATAGGGACTCGAACCTGGGTTCCTTCGATCGATCCATCCATATAGCCCCACCGCTGCCGCTTGACCAACTGTGCCACGGTAGCTGCTTACGAATAGTTTTAAAATTGGCTTCTTATTCAACTTGACAGTGAATGATCTTTTCTGATATTTATTATTTGCTACTACCGACCTTTCTTCAAAATGTTTGACCAATGAGGTCAAAGCAAAGCTCACTCACACTAACGAGCCAAGTTTAGACTTATAGATAGTTCAACATTTGCTTATGTTGGGTGATACCCTGACAACTTTGTCGACTGTACAGAAGCCTCAAAAACACTTACATTCTTACTAGTAGCATAATTCCACCACTGACTTATACAACTATTATATTGTTTAATGGTATTTGTAGATAGAAAAGCCATCATTATATTTATTGCGTTGTCTGCTAAGGATCTTCTCTTAAGAGCTTGCCTGATAAGATACACGCTCCCAGGGAAAGCTGATCCTTCAACGGGTGTTGTTTCCTGAAAGCAGTCAAAAAAGATTGTTCGAAGGTTTCATATGAATAATTTCTGAAGTTACCATAGACATTAATAACGGGTACCAGGGCTGAGATGGCCACAATGGTAATACAATAATACCAGTCGCTTTGTCTGTTCTGATCTTTTGGACTGCTTTCAACAGTAAACAGAAAGGTGGAAAAGCGTAGAAGAAAGAATTTGACCAATCTATAGTAAAAGCGTCAATGTTCCACGCAAATGGATCCCTATGCCAAGATATGTACTTGTCACACTAGCATTAAGACGCGACGCAAAGAGATCATCATCGCATCTCTGGCTTTCCTAATCTTATAACTATTCTATTGAAAGCTTCGTCAGATAATTGCCACTCTGTATCTACATTTACCACTCTAGATTCTTGGTCGGCCATAATATTGTCTTTTGACTTAATGTAAGAAACAAAAATCCATAACTTTCTAACCTCATACCACCTCCAGATAGAGCTTGATGGAGCAGATGCTAAGCCAAATGGTAAACAATTAAACTCATACAATGATCCGTCAAACATAAATCTTAACCCATATATGCCCATCGGGTCGTTTTTGTCCTGAGACACTAGTTTTAGCAAAAATGCTATGTTATGAACGTAATCGCTAATTTGTGATACCTAGGGACATTTGTTGGATGGTAATAGTATAATCTAAGTAAACAAATAACCGATTTTTGTTTAGCGGGTAATTTCGATATTTTTCTGACAGTTCAAATTGACTTATAATAAAAAAATAAATTAAAAATTTAAAAAACCCCCGACTATAAAAAGTAACAAATAAAATAAGTAGTATTTTGTCTGAATATCGCTGAATATGTAACTGAATATCGCTTAATATTTGATACAAATTGACAACTTTTATATAAACTTCATTTCGTCGGGGGACCTCATCTGTTGTCACCATTGTATGTATTATATTAAGAATTAAACACTGATCAAAATGAATCCAAACACGACATAGCTGCTGTTATATTGGATCTACAACCCTATCATAGCCGACAAAAGAGCTAATGACCTGGACGGACGGACAGACGGACGGACGGACAGACGGACGGACGGACAGACGGACGGACGGACAGACGGACGGACGGACGGACGGACGGACGGACGGACGGACGGACGGTCGGACGGACGGACGGACGGACGGACGGATGGACAGACGCATGGACAGACGGACAGACGGACGGACAGACGGTCGGACGGACGGACGGACGGACGGACGGACGGACGGACGGACAGACGGACAGACGGTCGGACAGTCGGACGGACGGACGGACGGACGGACGGACGGACGGACGGACGGACGGACGGACGGACGGACGGACGGACGGACGGACGGACGGACGGACGGACGGACGGACGGACGGACGGACGGACGGACGGACGGACGGACGGACATCGACGTCAAACTTATAACACCCCTCTTTTGGAGTCGGGGGTTAATGAGATAACGAAAAAGTTGGTCTTTGCTGAAAAAAATGTAAGTAATATTTTTTATGTGAGAATGTGCTTCTTTTGTTATTGTTTTAGTAAAATAAGATAGTCTATCTAGATAAGTTACACGGGAGCGCGTGAGTCTGAGTGAGTGAGTCTGAGAGAGGATTAACTGTGAAAGTTTTCCTATTGTTAAATTTTTAACATAATCAGTTTGCGTTTTAACGTCATTAAATTCAAAATACCATGTCTTTCCGTTATTAGAACGGCTGATGTGATTATTAAAGTCATTATACTTGTTAACGTTGAATTCTAAATCGTCTCTAATATTACTTAAATCTAATATCTTAATTATAGTCCACTTATCATAACTAATAACTGCAGTACCTTCCTTGATAGGTAAGATACCAGGATTGTTTTCAATCTTTTGCAGTTGAAGGGCCTGGATCTCCAGTCCTGTAGTTAGGAGGAGTAGGACGAACCTGTGGAGGACGTTTTACGTCTTTAATTGGAATCTTAGTGTGTCTACCTCGAGTTATTACTGGAATAATATTTCTATCAACTCTATCAGTGACCGTAGCTTTCTGATAACGAGGTTTATCTTTACTACGTCGAGTGTTAACTCCTTTGACGTAGACGGTGTCATCTTTGTTTATGTTAAATTCAGTTTCTCCACCGCGTTTTTCCCTAACTTTTTCTTTATTAGCTATCATTTTGTCTGTCAAATAATGATAAAGATGTTTTGTTTTATTGACATGATCGCGAACCAATTTTTGTGTATATTGTCTTTCGAAATCTACATCAAAAGCTTCGCTCGCGTCAGTATGTCCAAAAGTGACTTCGAACGGAGTAAGACCTGTGGTAGAGTGAATGGTCTGATTGTAGGCCATAATAGCATACGTCATTATTGAAGCGACGTCTGATTGTTTTTGTTCATGTTTTGCTAATCGATAAATTTCTTAGATGGTGGAATGAAAACGCTCTACCATGCCCATTGAGTTAGGATTGTGTGGTGTGCCTATATGAACATCTACTTTATAAAAAGCTAGCATTTCTTTAAGGAGTACGTTATTAAATTCAGAGCCAGGATCAGAACTTATTTTCTTCGGTGGGCCGTACAACGAAAAGTATTTTACTAGAGCCTTGGCTACTTCTGGAGTAGATCTGTTTGAAATTTCAAAAGCTTGACCCAGTTTGCTGAAGGCATCTACTATAGTAAGAAAATATTTATTTTCAATACTGAAAAGATCTATGAATAATTCCTGAAACGGTTTTGTTTGAGTTTGCGTGAGTTGTAATTTAGGATTGAATGGTTTCCTATCATATTTCATAGTTTTACATAATTCACATGAATTTATTATACTAGTAATAGTTAAATCCATATTTTTCCAATAGTATGTTCGCTTAATATGCATGAGTGTTTCCCTAATACCACGATGGCAAGTTTTTCCTTCATGATATTTTTTTACTATTGCTTGTTGCTCATTTTCGTCTTCCACGTAAATGACATGTTCAGTACATTCAAAGAATCGTACCTCGTCTCTTTTGAAACGGGCTATTACAGCTTCAGTGAATTGTGTTCGGTGAATAGGATTTTCAAAATAAAAGAAGTATTTAATTTTTGGTCTAATATATTCTTTCAGGAATTGTTTAACAAGATCGGGTCTATTTGTTGGTAGGTTAACATTTAAAATCTTTTGAGTATTATTTGATACGTTAGTTACGGTTAATTCATCACGATTCCAAGAGATAATATGAATTTGATTAGGTTTTGTATCAATTGCTTCTCTTAAAATAGGTATACCATCGGTATCTACTTCATTGGCTGAATGGGCAGTTTCTATATCCGATAGTTTAGCTGATAGTGTACTAAAGGATGGAGAGGGAGATACAATAGGATATGATCCTAATGAATGTCTAGAATGGACGCTGAGAGTATCTTCTGATGATAAGTCTATTACAGATTTTGGACTATTTGGTTAATCTTTTGATCTTTTACCGAAATCATTTATATTTTTAATTAATTCTTTTATGTAATCGTCTAAGCCGCGATCGGAGGCTTCGTCAACGTTTACTTGCATAGATTCTTGACCGTCTTTAGTGAGTGCATTCACCTGAATGCGAGATAATGCATCCGCATTGGTGTTTTGTTTTCCGTTTTTGTAAATGATGTCGTAATCAAATTCCTCTAAACGGAGTTTCCATCGTGTCAATTTGCTGTTTGGCTCCTTAATGGATTTGAGCCATGCAAGTGGTCTATGATCTGTGTATATTGTAAATTTATGACCATAGAGATACGGGCGAAAATGCTTTACAGCCCAGACTATTGCCAAAAGCTCTTTTTCAATAGTACTGTAACGCGTTTCGGCATCGTTTAATGTCCGACTCGCGTACGCTACGGGTTTATCGCTACCGATTGGTCCTTGAGATAGAACTGCTCCAATAGCATAGTTAGATGCGTCAGTGGTAAGCACAAATGGTTTATCAAAATCTGGAAACTGCAATAACGGGGCATTTACTAATAGTTCCTTACATTTTTCAAAAGCGAAATTGAATTCATCTGAGATAACTACTTTTCTTCCTTTTTTCAAACAAGCTGTAAGAGGTTGAGTGATTTTAGAAAAATCGCGAATAAATTTGCGGTAATACCCTACTAATCCCAAGAAGCTTTTTATTTCGGTATGTGTTTTTGGAATTGGAAAATTTAATACTGCTCTAATTTTGTCATCATTTGGTTTAAGTCCGTCTTTGGTGATTTGGTGACCAAGATACAGGACTTCCTTACGAAGGAATTCGCTTTTGTCAAGGGTGACTTTTAAATTTGTTTCTCTAAGTCTTTGGAAAACTATACGGAGTTTTTCAATATGTTCTTGTAGGCTGGATGAATAAATTATTATATCATCTAAGTACACAAGGCAATGTATGCCTTGGAGACCTCTTAACACGTTGTCCATTGCTCTCAGAAACGTAGCTGGGGCTGTCTTTAAGCCAAACGGCATTCTAGTAAATTCGTAATGGCCGCTAGGGGTAGTGAACGCGGTTTTAGCGCGATCTGACTCTTCTACTTCAATTTGGTGATAACCGCTCGCGAGGTCAAGTGTTGAAAAGTAATTTGATTTACCTAATTTATCGAATAGTTCCGATATATTCGGTAAGGAGTACTTGTCGTCAATCGTAATATCATTTAGACGGCGGTAATCAACTACCATTCTATATTTCTTTTCACCACTTGCGTCGATCTTTTTAGGTACTAAATGAACGGGTGCACTCCACGGGGAGTATGACTCACGTATGACGTCATTGTTTAAGAGTTTATCGACTTGACTTTGAATTTCTCTACTTTGTTGCGGAGGCTGTCTGAAAGGTCGAACATAAATGGGATCTTCATTTTTTGTGCGTATACTATGTTTTACTTGATTTGTGAAGCTAAGCGGTATATTTTCGTTATAAAATATATCGCGGTATTCATAACAAAGTTTTCCGATGCACTCGCGTTCTTCTTTGTTCATGTGATCTAAACGTAGTTTATACAGGTTATCCTTTAAAATCTTATCTGTTTCAATATTGGCTGTGTCGTGACAAAAATTTATGAAACATTCATCACTTGAAAATTCGACAACGGGTACTGGATCGTGAAAAAAAAAATTTGAATGACAGTATGTGCATATGCATCAACACATGTTACTAGGGCGGATGGCATCCGCGCACCATTTCCGAAATCTCGAAATTTAACAATGCCTGTACCATTTATTAAATTCGTAGGAATTTTAACGCGCGTTTCCGAACGTGGTTCTAGATGAACTTCGCAACTGTTACTGTACAATATGGGTATTGAAGTGCTATAGATATGCAAGATTTGATTTTTCATATCAACATTAGCGTCTAGCTGCTTTAATAGATCCGATCCAATCAAACCATCATAGATAGGATCTACGTCATAAATATAAAATTTATGCCAGTCTGTGCTTTTAAATGTTTTAGGTAAAGGTATGAAAATTACCTCACCGTGATTGCTTTTTGAGTGAGTGCTAATGACTTCAAAAGGCTCATACTGTTTGAAATCTGTAAAAAACTTGTTAGCTATTTTTGGACTAATAAAAGATCGTGTACTTCCGGTATCAATCATAAAACGTGCTCCTATTTCCGGAAGTTCAATGTGTGGCAATTTTAATGGATTAAGACATAGATTTAAATTTATTATCTCGACTGTTTTGTTTCCGAGGCTGGTGTCCGAAAATTTTCATCTTTTTGCAGGTCGACGTCACTTTGTGATTCGTTATAAGCTTCGGCAGCTATTTGGGGTACTTCAGTATCATTGTTCTCATAATAATATGAATAATGTTCGTCATAATCGTTTTCATTCAAATAGTACATCTCGGGGTCGCAAGAATGCACTTCGGGATTAAAGAAGATATCAGGGTGTTGTTGAGTCGATAATGTGTTTTGTTTAACTGTACGCATAGAAACATCAGGTACCTCATTGCGGTATCTATGACTTTGGGGAATGCCAAACTTAAAGTTCTGATTTTGTGGAGGCCTGAAGCCTTGAATTTGCGGAGGTCTGTAACCTTGGTTTTGGGGAATACCGAATCTGAAACCTTGGTTCTGTGGGATACCAAATTTGAAATTTTGGTTTTGTGGAACGCCGAACTTGTAGCCTTGGTTTTGTGGAATACCAAATTTGAAATTTTGGTTTTGAGGAAAGCCGGGGCGGCTAAATTGTGGCTGCAAAGGACCTCTGAATGCGGGACCTTGATTCTGGTTAGAAATTCCAAATTTAAAACCTTGTTGTTGTGGAAATCCAAATTTTGGATTTTGAAGAGCATTTTGAGTAGCAGGGGGTTGCTGCTGTGACGTTGACGGAGTGGGAGTTTTAATTTGTTGATATGTAATTGGCTTGGAGTCATGCTTTGACATATACTGAAATTTGAAGTTAACCTCTTCGGTAACTATACTAAGAGCATTTTCTAGAGTAGTACAACCTTTAAGTCGTACTATACGAATCATGTCCTCCGGAAGGTTATATAAAAATGTATTAAGCGAAGTATTATGATAAATAATCATTTTCGCGGTCCTGGTAGGTACGTCTTGTATTAAATTCACTTTAGCTAATAGAGAACTCCTAATGTGTTGAATCCTATGACAAAAATCAATGTAAGATTCTCCATGTTTAATTTTTAAATTCTCAAGTTCAATCGCAATGCAATCTTCTGAACGCGGGTCGCCGAAATGTTGGATTAATACATTTTTCAAAAATATCCAAGAATCAATATCATCTCTCTCGCTAAGGAGAGTAGCAGTTTTTCCAGTAAGTCTGCTAGTTATAGCGTGGAAAATGTATACATCCTGTTCATGATTATCAGGCAATCTAAATTGTTCAATAATGTATTCAGATTTTTAATATATAAATTTAATTGTTGGTCATTGCCATCAAATCTTGGAATTATTTCCATCATTTCCTTTGGAATTACTCGCAAAGCCATTTTTAAAAATTTAAACAAATTCACTTAAACACAAAAAAATTAAAATTAACTTAATTAATAGCGCTACCAATGTAGTGTATCGCTAGATAACGTTTTTGTTAACTATTGGTAATGTTTGACCAAATCGAGAAAACACACAGATATTCTGGAAAAATTAAGGATCAGCAAGGAAAGCAAAGAGGTTTACTCACAAACCGCCGATCTCCATTACTTCCTGATGAGGCTGCGTTGCTTCACTCGTAGAGACACTCACTCGCATCGGGCGTCATGCGATGATTAATGTATTTTAAAAGTTCTCTCACTTGCACGTGAACGTTTATCTTATTTGTTTGGTTCGTGGATATCCGCACTAATTACGCACTAGACCGATTTTCGGGTTTACGCGGGTAACTAGGTCTTAACGACGCGAAAAGCGGATATCCTACCGGCTGCGCCAGATAAGTTGCACGGGAGCGCGTGAGTCTTTAAAAAAATACAAAATGAAATTAAAACTAGTTTATTAATATACGTCCTAACACTAATGAGTCTATGTTCGTACTACCTTATCATCTTGCTCTCAGGCTCTTACAATAACTCCTGAGTTATTTCTAGACATAACATCCTAAGTGCTGATTAAGTGATTCTGAGTAGAACTTTCCAAATGCAATTCAAGTGATTTACTATTGACATGACGTAATGAGCCTGGGAACAGGGTGCATAACTATCTATCTTATATTTGTAAAAGTGTACATGTATCAAACAAACACAATGCACTCTGGTTTGGTATAACAACCAATGAGGCATCTAATTCTACCTATATAACCTAGGGATTTCCCCCCACACTTTTAGAGCTATATTTTTAAATAGTTTCTTAACAAGAAAAAATATAAATAATTAAATTATTGACAAATTTTGTCACTTATTATACTAGGAGGGGTATGACTGCTGTGGCGTAAGGGCATATTTAGTTCTGTTATTATAATTCCATGTCAAAGTGATAGAATTCTAGCGATTAAAGCATAATAATATTCTGTGTATACATGCCAACTGATACTCCAAAAAAATGTGTGGAATTCATAAACTGTCTTGGTGAGATCGACGCCATAATAGAAGATAACGAGATGGAATCAATTTACATGCTAGGGGATTTTAACGCCCACCCGGGCAAGCCTTTTTGGGCGGAGCTTCAAAACTACTGTCATAATAAAAATTGGGTATGTGCGGACGCAGATTTTTTAGGTTTGGAGTCCGGCACTGTAACTTATGTAAGCGATATTGATGGGGGTACGAGCTGGCTGGATCACAGTATTGTGAGCCGGGCAGCTTGGGCCTCAATCACCGGAATTAGGGTTGTTGGCGATGTGCACTGGTCTGATCATTTTCCGCTTGTCATGCAGTGCAGTTTAAGTGCAACAAGATTTAAAGTAGAAATACTTAATAGTAGTAATGACGGTATAGCATGGAATGTAAGATCTGAAGCACAGATAATGCGTTATCACGAAATATGCACTAACACTCTTAGAGTTAAGTCAAAAATTCTTAAGTCAATACATATATGAAAATATAATGTTTGTAAGAAAAAATCTATCTAAATTTAAGAAAAATAGTGATGTACATAAATTTAATACTAGAAATAATAATAAACTTGTTTTGCCTGGTAGTAGACTAGCTAAGATCAATAATTCATTTGAAGGGAACTGTATACGGTTTTACAACAAACTGCCTGATAATGTACTAATTTTAACGGAAACTAAGTTTAAACGTTGTATCAAGAGGACTCTTTTACAAAGAGCGTATTATAGTTTTAACGATTTTATTAATGACAATAGGGCATGGTGTGTTAATGCTCTAGCTCCACACGATCATAATATTTAAGTTGTTCTTTGTAAACAAATGATTGTAAACAATATTTTTAAAAAGAGCAACCTCTAGAGTTTCTTGCTGGCTTCTTCTCTGGGGAATCTGCCTTCCGAAGTCAGCGTAGCTTCCCTCCTTTAACGTTTTTCTTTTTTTGGTTCTTTAAATTCATTATTATGTTTTTTTATTTTATTTTTTACTTTGTGACGAATTCAAGTGTAAATTTAATGTTACCTACGAATAAATTATTTTTGAATTTTGAAATTTTGAGAGACATAAATTTTCCAGAGTCGCTTAGCGTCTGCGCTGATAGGATGTGTGGGGATACACGCGTATACTGGATGCTTTGTATTGCGATATTGTTTCGGCACTGCGGGCAGCAGCGGCTGAAACATACGAGCGCCCAACCGTGAATAGAAAAAAGGTCACAGGGCGGAACAGGCATGTGAGAGAGGCGCACGAGGCAGCGCGGGCAAAGTTTCAGACTTGGTTGTTGCACAATAAGCCAGTGGCTGGACCAATTTGGGATGACATGCGTGAGAGCCGAAATTTTTTTAAAAGTAGGTTAAAGTGGTGTCAAGATAACCATGAACAAATAAAAATGGACATCATCGCGTCACACCGGTCATCTAAAGATTTCGGTCGTTTCTGGAGAGCAACAAAAAGTCTGAACCATGTTACTTCTCGCCCGGTTAGTGTGGGTGACTGTGATGCCCCTCACGATATTGCCAACCTGTTTAAAGACCATTTTAAGGTTTGCTCACTGCTGAAGCCAGCGCAACGGTCGCATGATAAGTTGTGGGGGTGATTCCATCATGTTTACTGCAAAACAAGTTGCCACTATAATTAAGAATATGGATAGGGGAAAATCACCCGGTCACGATGGTCTAAGCATTGAGCACCTTAAACATGCCGGTAAAAATCTTCCCAGAGTATTGGCGATGTTTTATAGCTTGTGTGTGTCTCACTCTTACCTACAGACTGATATGATAAAAACCTTGGTTGTGTCGCTGGTGAAGAACAAGACTGGTGACATTTCTGATAAGTCGAATTATAGGCCGATATCTTTAGCGACTGTAATTGCCAAAATATTGGACGGTTTGCTTGATAGACCCCAGTGTAAGCCTGCTTCCTGGACCTGTCAAAGGCGTTTGACTTGGTGTCATATGACATTCTATGGGAGAAGCTAAAGAAGACTGGGATAAGTGTTGAGATCTTAAACATACTGCAGTACTGGTATGCTAACCAGGAGAACAGCGTCAGGTGGTGGACAGCGTTGTCTGAATCGTACAAGTTGGAGTGCGGTGTTAGACAAGGCGGCATCACCCCGCCCAAGCTGTTCAACCTGTATATAAATGAGCTGATAGTGGCACTAAGCAGCCAACGTGTCGGGTGCTGGGTGGATGGAGTTTGTGTAAATAACCTCAGTTCCGCGGACGATATGGTGCTGCTTGGTCCCACGGCTGGTTCGATAAGAGCATTACTGGGACTGTGTGAAAACTACGCAAGAGGTCACGGTTTAACTTATAACGTCAAGAAGAGTGAGTACATGATCTTTGGAGTCGTCGGGGTGACTATGAACCCAACTTAAAACTAAATAATGTACCTCTAAATAGAGTGAAACTTTTTAAATATCTAGGTCATTTAATCTCCGAGGATTTCAAGGATCATAAAGACATAGAGCGGGAACGCAGGACACTGGCAGCAAGAACTAATATGTTGGCTCACAGATTCGCTTGTTGCAGTATCGAAACAAAAATAACCCTATTTAATTAAGTCATACTGCCAAACGTTCTACACGAGCGCTCTTTGAACTATAGTAACAAGGCGCTGAGTGATCTCAGGGTGCAATACAATAATGGCTTTAGGGTGCTGTTGGGGCTGCCGCGGTTCTGCAGTGCATCGGGCATGTTTGCAGATGCTGCAACAGATAACTTTTATGCCATGATGAGGAAAAAACCGCCTCCCTACTGCAGCGAACCCGAGGCAGCACCAATAGCATACTAAAAATGTGGAGTGGTAAGCTTAGTGAGCCATTATTGGAACACTTCATGGGCGTGTTGGTTCGACCGGTGGCTTGCTTAAGTTAGTACCTAACATATTGCACTGATCGGGTAAATGGCCCTGATACTTACTTACTTAAAAAAAAAGGATAGTTTAGACTAAATATTTAATTGAAATACTGACTAACATAAATTATACTACGTTGTTACATCCTCGAGATTTATATTCACCAGGTAGTCCACTCTTCTACGTACTAGGCATCCAGCACAATTTTAGAGCCAAAAATGTATCTAAAACGAAACGCAGTACTCCCCACTACTCCCCTCCCTGCGCCCTCGCACCGCCCGGTTCGAACGTCATTCGCTTTTCTTGTCTTGTTTTTCTTGTGCGGGCATCGCAGCAGTAATTTTTTTTCTTTAACGTAATTTTTCGTTAATATTTCCAGATAAATTTATTAATTTTATAGTAGTCATAAAAAGTGCAGTTTGTGAACCATATCATGGGTAAAAGGAAACACAGCAGTAGGAGCTCGGAGGAACACATTAGGAAGAAAATACGTCGATTGGAGAAAAGACTTCGCAGATATCACTCCAGTGATTCGAATGAAGGTTAGTTAGTTCCCATTCCTTTACCTATTGTTAAACGTATGTTTGGAATGCGTGGAATGTAGAACCTCATTAACGCGGCACAACCGTACAACTTTTTTACAAGTACCGTCGTTTATTTTATTTTAATTTTTATTAAGTGTAATTGTTTCTCAATAGTTTTAATTGACACTACTATCGAGATACTTCGTGTTGTATATTATTATTCGTTTATAAAGACAGATTACGATCGATATATTCATCGATATAGGTATCTACTTAGGAAGGATAATTTCTTTTCGAATTAACTACAGTAGTTTGATCCATTATTATCATACTTATGCGGAGTATTATAACCGATATCTACCTATACCTAAAGGCACTAGTGTACTATAACGAGATTATAGTCGTTGCTTTCTTAGTATCTACCTACCTACATATATATTAGCTAGATTTATACATCCAAGGACGATTTACAGTATTGTAACGAGATAACAATCAAAATCGTTATATTTTTTAGTATCATAACGAGATTATGATCATATTTTTTATTAATAGTTAGTACTGTAACGAGATTACAGTCTATCTCCACCCAATTAATGGACAAATATAGTATCATAACGCGATTATGGCCTTAATGTAACTGTGTACATCCACAGAATATGAAGACTGCCGCTCAGCCAGTCCATGCACCTCTTCGGAGGTGTTTGACGTCGACCCATCGATACCCAGCAGACTTCAATCAGTCGTCGCAACTGTTCATGTCGACTCTGATAGAACTATGCATACTTCTTTGCCCAATGTCACCGACACGGTCGAGGAACCGGAAGACTCACCTGCAAACGAGACAATTCCTAATCAAACAGAAGTAACTCCTTCAACCTCAGGCGAACCAACCGTACCACTTGCGTTGCCTACAGATATATTGGAAGCCCTAGGGGAGGCTAAAGGGAAACCAGAAGTCTTTGGTCCAAAGATTCAAGAAGAGGTCTCTAAAAGATGGGGGCGTATACTCTCGGAGGGCTTGAATAAGGATCAGAAGAAGGCTATAATGGACCGAATACTGGTTCCAGAGAATTTTACGCTTGTCAAAGCGCCCAAGTTAAACCCGGAAATATCCGCAGTTCTAACAGAATCTGCTAGAAATAGAGATAAACGCTTGGAAAAGACTCAACAACACCTGGGTATTGGCATAGCCGGTCTTACGTGTACGATTTCTTCGCTGATTGATGGAGAGATAGACAAGCTTGAGTTGATTAAAAAACTCTCTGAAGTAAATCAAACGCTCCTAGATTTGCACTTCGAGAATACAATTAATAGACGGAAGCTTATAACACCTACACTGGACAAGAAGTTCCTAGATATTATTCAGCACGTACAAAGAGATTCTTTTCTGTTTGGCGAGGGACTCGGTGACAAAATTAAAGCGTCTAAAACCGCAGAGAAATCCGGCCTTCAGATCAAAAAACCTGAACCCCGAGAACCTCATACTAATAAAAAGTATCCAGCCCAACAGGGAAACTGAAAAAGCCATCCTCGTCAGGCCCAGCGCGGAGGCAAACAATACGTAGCCAAGACTCGCTCCGATTACCAGAATCCCAGGAGGACGACCCGGACGCCATAAGACAATTACCGGTCGACAATGAAACCTGCTCCGAAATCAACATCCAAGCAGCAATAGAGGTAGGCACACACGCCGGCAGACTTAAGCATTTTTTCCAAGAATGGAAATCTATTACAAAAGATCCCGTAGTCTTGCAAATAGTAAAAGGTTATAAAATCCCATTCAGTAAGCCAGTTACACAAAACATGGAGCCAGCAAACCCACAGAGTTCTACCTCAGAGTTAAAAAATATTCGGATCGAAATCGCTAAACTTATGAGCGCAGGGGCAGTTGTACCATGCAACATAGAATCCGGTCAGTACATCTCCAAAATTTTCTTGACGCCTAAAAGTGACGGGTCATTTAGGTTTATTTTAAACCTCAAAACACTTAACACGTTTATTAATCCTCAACACTTCAAGATGGAGGACATCCGCACGGCTACTAAGCTTCTGTCACCCAGGTCCTTTATGGCAAGCATTGACCTAAAAGACGCATATTTTCTCATCCCAATGCACACTTCATCTCGTAAATTCCTAAGATTCAGGTTTGAAAACCAGATATACAAATTCCAGTGCCTTCCATTCGGGCTGTGCTCAGCGCCTTACGTATTCACTAAACTCCTAAAGCCGGTAGTTTCACACCTTAGAAATAAAGGACTCGTCATGGTCATTTATTTAGACGACATCCTCTGCCTAGGACCAACGTTTGAAGATTGCAGTAACTGCGTTACCCAATGCACTAATTCGCTAGAGAGACTAGGTTTCGTCATAAACTATACCAAAAGCCAGCTGATCCCGGCCCAGACACGTATTTTTCTTGGTTTCGAGTTAAATTCTTTGGACATGACCCTAGGTTTACCGACTAAAAAGCGGGTAAAAGTTCTTGACTTGGTGAAGGTCATTTCTAGGAAATCAATTTTAACAATCAGAGAGTTCGCGCAATTTTTGGGGATACTTACATCTTCATGTTAGGCTATAAGCTTACGGATGGGTTTACACTAAAAGATTTGAAACCGCAAAATTTTTGGCATTAAGAAAGACGAATGATGATTTCGATCAAGTCATGTCAATAATTTCAGATTTACAACCAGACTTCGATTGGTGGGAAAGAAACATAATGTCGTCTAAAAATTCCATTCGCCGTGGTACATACGCTCTCGAAATTTATTCTGATTCTTCACTCACCGGTTGGGGAGTCATGTGCAAAGGCGACCGTTCGCATGGGTTTTGGGATGACATAGAAGCTAGACGCCATATAAATTACTTAGAATTAAAAGCCGCTTTAATCGGTCTTAAATGCTTCGCAAAGATATTCGTGATGCAGAAATTTTGCTGGGTATCTATAACACGGTAGCAATATCCTACATAAATAGGATGGGGGGCGTGCAATACAGCTATCTTAATGACATTACTCGAGATATCTGGCAGTGGTGCGAAGATAGACGTATTTTCGTATTCGCTTCCTACATAAAATCTAAAGACAATGTGAAAGCGGACGAAGAGTCAAGACGTACGAATGTTGACACCGAATGGGATCTCGATCTACAAGTGTTTAATAATTTTACACGTAACTTTGGACAGCCAGAAGTTGACTTGTTTGCATCCCGCCTCAACGCCAAGTGTCTTAAGTACATTTCTTGGAAGCGAGACCCATCCGCTTTCAACATCGATGCATTTACTCTTGACTGGGGATCATATTTTTTCTATGCGTTTCCGCCGTTCTCGCTCATTTTGAAATGTCTGCGGAAAATTGTTAACGAAAAAGCTACCGGTATAATGGTAGTTCCCTACTGGACAAGCCAGCCCTGGTATCCTTTGTTTACGGCCTTGATGTGTAAAGAACCTATGTTCATTCAACCTCACCACAATTTACTGACATCTCCTTCCAGGAAACCACATCCACTTTGGAAATCTCTTATCCTGGTATCCTGCCTACTCTCAGGTCAGCGTTTGCAAGACAATCCCTCGAACCAGAAACAACGGAAATAATGATCTCATCGCTATCCGCCAATTCGTTAAAACAGTACGATGTTTTTCTTAAAAAGTGGTACCTTTTCTGCAAGAAAAACAATATTGATTTCTGGGATGGTAATATCTCCTATATTTTAAAATTCTTAACAGAACTTTTCAAATCAGGGGCTTGCTACTCTAGTTTAAATACTTGCCGTTCGGCGCTGGCTCTGATACTTGGTAAATCCATAAGTAATAACGATCAGGTATCGAGATTCTTCAAGGGGGTTTTCAGAATAAGACCTAATCTACCCAAGTATGTAACAACCTGGAATCCAAATTTGGTACTGGACTTTGTGGCAGGCTTATATCCCAATGAGAGCCTTAACTTACCACAGCTAACCAAAAACACGGCAGCTCTCATCGCATTATCATCTGGACAACGAGTACAGACGCTGTCGCTCATTAGGTTGTCCAATATCCGAATTCGTGATAAGTATATAGAAATAACTGTAAATGATCTTCTCAAAACGTCGGCTCCTGGCCGACAAACTCATCCACTAATCATACCATTCTTCACACATAGACCAGAAGTGTGCCCGGCTAAGGCACTCTCATCATATATAGCGGCCACAAACGATCTTCGACCTAATATACATTCGAACCGTTTATTTATCACAACGCGGAAACCTATACACGAGGCTAGCAGTTCTACAATCATTAGATGGATAAAAGAAATGATGAAAGATAGTGGGGTGGATACGAGTACCTTTTCCGCCCACAGTACAAGACACGCCTCTACCTCAGCAGCCCAACGTAAAGGAGTGTCCATAGAATTAATTAAAAAAAGTGCGGACTGGTCAAATTCCTCTCTAGTTTTCGCAAAATTTTACAATCGTCCGCTGCTTAACTCAGATGCTGAGACTTTATTTGCAGAAGCGGTATTTGATTGTGAAGTCTCAGAATAAATACTTAGGTTCTATACAATAACATAAATTAAGAAATTACTTAGAAGATTTATGTTGATTTCGTTTTTTGTTTTTGTCATTATAAATTGGTTTTGATTACAGAAACAATATACTCACGTTGTTTTACTATAGTAACTCACCTCCTACACCAATTTCTCAAATAGCGCGAAACATCTACCTGGTGAATATAAAGCTCGAGGATGTAACAACGTAGTATAATTGATAGTTAAACAAACTTACCTTTGTGACGTTTGACCATAATTATACGAGGTGTTACATCCGAAGAGATTTATAACCCTCCCATCCCAAATATCTTTGGCGTAACCAAACTGAGAACCCAGAAACTGTCATTTTTCGAAATTGCTCTAAAGTAACCGGGCGGTGCGAGGGCGCAGGGAAGGGAGTAGTGGGGAGTACTGCGTTTCGTTTTAGATACATTTTTGGCTCTAAAATTGTGCTGGATGCCTAGTACGTAGAAGAGTAGACTACCTGGTGAATATAAATCTCGAGGATGTAACACCTTGTATAATTATGGTCAAACGTCACAAAGGTAAGTTTGTTTAACCATCAATTGGATCTCTGTTGTCTGAATAAATGAAATTTTATTATTATTATTATACTATAACATAGTATACATGTGAACATCGTGAGGAAACCTGCATACACCAGAGAAGAAATTCGAAGATGTATGTGAAATCCACCAACCCGCACTTGGCCAGCGTGGAGGATTACGGCCTGTATGAGAGTAGGCTCATGCCCCTCGGTGGGGACATATATGGGCTGATAACAATAGTATACATGTAGTTCCAACGGAAGTACATGTAGATTCATGTGTAAAGGTAAATCACTAAGTTTGAACTTTTCCAACGGAAAAAGGCGTTATCGTAACACGAAAATAGGCCTATTGATGGGTAACTTATCGTCCTCCCAACAGGAGGGTGCATAGTCGCAACGCGAGAATGCAAATGCATCGCCGTCCCAACGGGAGGGTGCATGGTCGCAACGCGAGAATGCAAATGCATCGTGTTCAAAGACAGCTTACAGGAACAGATTTAGTCCATATTCCATATTTATCTATAAAAACTGAGGATTTCTCCTAGAGAAAGTACTTACGATTTTCTGGTTGCAATTTCTCTTTGTATTTTTAAAGTTTTTCTTCCATTTTCTTTAATTTCTTTAAAGTCTTTTGACTGCGGTCTATTTTTCTCTTGGTCATTTTTAATGCTTTATTTTCAATGATAATAACTATAATTTTATTAAAATAGATTAAAATCACAAGCCGCGTTTGAGCGCGAAAAAACGAATGACATTGAGGTTTAAGTGTTGCCAGGTGGTGTTTTTGTTTTTTCTATTTTGCTATAAAATTCGCGCATGAAGAGTGTGAAGAGACGATACTACACAGTTATCTCGGACTAAGTACGAATATAATTTCTTGTCACTTTTCTTCGATATATCTGGCGCCTTCAATAGTGTAAATATTTCTGTACTTTGTAGTGAGTTAGGTTTTATTGGGCTACCAATGACACTCATCTGCTGGGTCGAAAAGTTTTTATCTGAAAGAAAAGTATTCTTGAAATAAAACACTCACTTATATGGTTCCCGATTTTCATCAATGTATGTCAAGGTGGAATTCGTCTCCATTGTTATTTATTTTGTATAGGTATTCGTCGTTTGAATTTAATTTTAGGCTCTCGGGTAAAAAACTTGAAATTTGCAGGTGACTTGGTTGTTTATGCATTAGGAACTGACCTAACAAGAACTACTCAATCTATTAATGATGCATTAGCAAGTTTAGGTCAATATTTTACATATCCTAATTTAGAAGTTAATCGTTCAAAGTCCAAGGTTGTTGTATTCGGGAAAAGACTTTTCACACCTACAATATATCAATACCTACAATATAATCATTCATTAGTTCATGCTTCTTCTGATATAAAATTTCTAGGTGTAAATTTTACCCCTAATCTTTCATGGAAGCAATATGTGGATAGGATCATAATTGGAAGCAATAAAGCATTTAACATCTTAGTCTTTGGCAGCAACTTATTGGGGTGCTGATCCAAAGATTTTATTAATGTTGTATAAATCTTTAGTTAGAAGTTATTTTGAATACCAATGGTTTTTTTGTGTTTTGTCTCTGAGAAAAAATATGTTGAACTTTTGGGTAAAATTCAGAATAAATGCTTGAGATTGATTACAGGAGCATTCAAAACAACTCCTATTAATGTAATGGAGGTAGAGTGCAGGCTGCTCCCTATTTCAATCCGTTTTTCCTACCTCAAAGAAAGATTTCTTCTCAATTTGTATAATTCTGATGCTAATCCTCTTTAAGTACCTACATCATCTTTTTAATGCTAAGCTGAATGAAGCTTTATTTGCACAGAAACATTATGTTCTTTATGATTTTTATCCATTTACATCTTTTCTCAGTAATTTTGGTATATATAAAAGTAATTCTGTTCTGCCTTGTTACCAAGGTTCTTCTCTCAGCAAATTTTCTGAAATTAATATCATGATTAGTCATCCAAAGAACAAGTTTATGAGAAATCAGCACAATTTAGTAGTCATAAAATTATTTACACAGATGGGTCCAAGAAGCAGTCTAATGTCTCTTTTGCAATTTATGATGGTAGATCAAATCTTGGTATAGGGTACAAAATCAATGAGCATACGAGCATCTTCACTGCGGAAGCTGTGGCGATGCTGGCAGCTTTGAAACATATACCATCAATCAAGGTACATGGTATCATGTACCTCTAGAAGGCTAGTAGTCAGTGACAGCATGAGTGTGCTCAAAAACTTAAGGAATCACAAATTGCATGCTGGCACTAACTACATGGTTTATGAGATTAAGAATTTATGGTCTGATGTGTTTGTAAATAATAACATTGTAGTTGATTATGTATGGGCTCCTTCTCATGTTGGTGTAGTATGTAATGAGAAGGTTGATTTCTTGGCCAGATCCATAACCAATTGTAATTTTGCTCAGGTTCATAATATTGCTCTGCCTTCTTCTGATATTATTCCGCTTTTAAAAAATAGAATGTGTGAGAAGTGGCAAAATCACTGGCATTATGTAACTCAAATTGAAAATAAAGGTCTTTGTTATGCTCACCTCTAAGTTCCAATTAATTCCCTCCAATAGATGAATAAATTGGTCTCCGCGCGCTACGACTATACTACGACTCGTGGCGCGCGGAAACCATTCAAATATCTTAGTTCCCTCCCTAGGGTTTTGTAGGAATAAAAACTTTGTAAATTGAAAATATTATTTAATTCTCGACAAAATCAAGAAAATTTAGTCGTAGGGTCCATCCATTTCACGAAAGAAGTCCCCCGGATATTTTTGGAACTAGATTTGTCAGGTCTATTTTCCCTATTTTCTGGTCTTTTCCCTGATAGTAGGTAGAAAACCTCTTACTTTTCTTAATCAAAATATACTTTTTACAAAAAATAAATATAGGTAAATAGATATTTTTATCAAAATGTATACCAACTTACTTATGGAAGGACCAGGATACTCGAAGTATGCAGGAAATGTATTATTTGATAAATTACAAATACAATATACATAATTTAAGTAAATATTGTACTCATAAATGGTAACATTATCAATTTTTACATGATATACAGCCTTAGAGCATATAACCAGTAAGGAGTCGTCATCAAGACGATTTCCCCTCTGCCAAAGGTACAAGACCGCCGGTCGTACGCGTTATATAAAACTGTTGCCGCAAGTCGCGTCACTTCTCATCGGCCGCGCGCGCGGAATGTCGTCCAGCTAAAATGCCTAATTGCAGTGTATTTCATTGCAAAACGAGGTCACAAACATCAAGTTTATACAAGGATAATGCCTCTTTCCACTTTTGAGTACTATTTTTTCCATAAACTATCTAATAATCCACAAATTTATAAAAATAAAAACCTTTCTGATCGGATAACCAGTGTTGCCATCAAATAAGATATTCGACTAAACTGCTGTTTTTTTAAACGGTTTTTACGGCTGATTTTATTTAGAACAAAATTATTCCAATGCAATAATTGTTGCAGATATGTAAATATACTATGTATATTATTAACTAGCTTTTACCCGCGACTTCGTCCGCATAAGTTTTTTTGTTTTCTCCCGGCTGTAAGTCCCCCTGCAACAATGTCCCACTATCGCGTTCCGGTCCTCAACTTCACATCAAAATTTGTTCAAAAGCAACCTAAGCACATAATGGATAGCTCCGAATGTTACCTAAGTAAATATAAAAGTAAATAATCTAAATCGGTTTAAAATACTACTAACTACCTACCTGCCAACCCCCGATGTTAGACAGTGTGACATCCGCAACATCGTCTGCGTAGGAAGTACTAACTTAATGTAAGTAGTATAATAATGTAGGAAGCTAAAAATAAGAGGCCTTATTACTGTAGTTTTCCCTCGTTGAATAGTAAACAAACTAAGTGTAGGTGTTATAATTTCGGTGATGAACTGATTACCTATCCGTTTCTTTGTCTAAAATGAGTATTAACTTATCACTATGATTGATTCCTGGGCTTAAAGTTCGTATAAATGTCTATCTAATTACCTCCTCAAGTTTAAAGCGTAGCTAGTTATGTAGTACTATATTAATTTTGTGGTGTAGGTAATTAGATTTTATCTGTATGTAATGTGACAGTCAGTTAAATAAAAAATCGTATACAAATCAGATCAATAGTTTTGGCGTAATGTGATTCTAGACAGAGTTTTAATGTTGTAGATAGGTAGTTTTGTATAGGTTCCTGTGGGAATGAGATATTTTCCCGAAGTAAAAAGTAGTCTGAATTTTGGTACTTTCCTACCCTATAAGTTAAGTAGTGTGATGGAATGTCGCTAAGTTTCGATCCAAGTAAAACTGTTAAATAAAGACAGTTGCATCAAAATTTTATCATAAATTCCCTAAATTATGGCGCCTACCTACCCTCTAAGTTAGAAAAGTGATCAAATACTAACTTGAAGTCTTAGTAACACTCAGTTTAAAAAAAAAACATCAAATTCATTTCAGTAGCTATGGCGTCATGCGCTTCTTGACACGATCACGCTAGATTTCCGCGGGAATGAGGTATTTTCCCGCCGTAAAAAGTAGCCTGTTTCTGTGCCTAGGATCCTATCTTTAAATTAACCAAGTCTTATAAAAATCCGTTCAGACGTTAAGGCGTGAATGAGGTAAACTTTTAAAACAAACTATTAAAAATCACTAACTCAATTCAGTTTTCTGCCTACTTCCTACCCCCTAAGTACGATGACGTGATCATTTTGATCTTATATCCGTTTTTAGGTAATCATCTATTACCTTACTAAATTTCATCAAAATCCGTTCAGCCGTTTAGGCATGATAGAGCAAAACTCCCAGCAAAAACCATAAAAAAATCACTAACTCAATTCAGTTTTCTGCCTACTTCCTACCCCCTAAGTACGATGACGTGATCATTTTGATCTTATATCCGTTTTTAAGTAACCATCTATTACCTTACTAAATTTCATTAAAATCCGTTCAGCCGTTTAGACGTGAAAGAGCAAAAGTCCCAACAAAAACGACTAAAAATCACTAACTCAATTTAGTTATCTGCCTACTGCCTACCCCCTAAGAACGATGGCGTGATTATTTATAGCCTATGACCATTTCTAGGTTATCATCTATCACCATACCAAATTTTATCAAAATCCGTTCAGCTGTTTAGGCGTGAAAGAGTAACAGACAGACAGACAGACAGACAGACAGACAGAGTTACTTTCGCATTTATAATATTACTAGCTGTCCCGGCGAACTTCGTCCCGCCTTAGAATGAACTTTATTGTGTAGGAATAACGTTCAAATTTGACTCTACATTTTAGTAAGAAAACATTTATATGGGAAAAAGAAAAGGTCTGTTTTAGGGCTTTCCCGGCAATTATTCGAATTTTTCTCACCGTAAGAACCATCCTTGGATTTCAATGAACATTTTAAAAAAAGAATTAGCGAAATCGGTCCAGCCGTTCAGGCGTGATGCCGTGACAACGGAAAACGGGTTTCATTTTTATATATATAGATATAATAATATAATATATAAATAATAAATAAAAATAAATAAATATATATATATATATATATAGTAAAAATATAGTAAATATAGTATATAGTATGGATTTAGTATTAAGTGCCTAAATATAAAGTTTCATGGTTTTATCTTTGTATTATGACGATCTCCCATACTAACTTTCATCCCTTATTTCACGTCTATACAAGTAGATATTTCCAAAAAGCTAGAACAAATATTTATTTATTTAGTACTAAGTGCCTAAATATAAAGTTTCATGGTTTTATCTTCGAATAATGACGATCTCCCATACTAACTTTCATCCCCATTTATTACCCCCTTAAGCCTTTTTTCGCGACAAAATATAGCCTATGTCCTTTCTCAAGGTCTGGACAACCTCTCTACCAAATTTCATTGAAATCGGTTCAGTAGTTTAGGCGTGAAAGCGTAACAGACAGACAGACAGACAGACAGAGTTACTTTCGCATTTATAATATTAAGTATGGATGATGTATTTCGAATAACTTTTTGAGTGCTTTTATACTTGGAACTGTTTAAGACAAGCAATTTTAGATTTTACTTCTTTCATAATAATATTTTTTAACTACAAATTTATATTTTAAACAACATTGACAACAATTCATTTCACTTAATAAAAAAGTAGTATTTTCTTGTACCATCCTGGTCACACTTCAAGAAAATTAGAGATGTGACTTATCATAACTTAAAATATATCGATATTTTTTACCCGACTGCGCCAGAAGGAGGGTAATGTTTTTCGAGAGTATGTTTTTTTTATGTATGTTTTTTTAACTGCGTTTGTATGTATGTTTTATTTGTATGTAAATCTTGAGCACACTCTACAGCCTAAACGGCTTGATGGATTTTAGTTTAAGAGGTGTCGTTAGATTCGTATTTACCTTATATTTATGTTTATTTATTTATGGCTGATTCTCAAAAAAGTGGCACCGATGAATTAAATTTGCATTTTTTTTTAAGTTTGCGATTTTAAGTTTCTGACTTCAGTTATCGCTAGATATATAGACCAGTATTCGATATCAAGTGGAGGGAAGTAAATTATTCAAATGGTTTAGGAAATATAAGCATTTGAAATTACTAGGCGTCCAGGTTAATGACTGTGATGACAGGTGAACGAATATCGGGATCCAGGTTATTGATAAGAAGTGCAGGATACCGACAATCCAATACAAAATTAGTTGAAACTGTCAGCGGGTTAACGACAATGTGCGCAGGTTCATATTTTGGACAAATAAAATACAGTTCATTTAGAATAATCAATCACATTTATTTTAATTATCTATAATATTAGCCTTTTCAAAGTACCTCTTAGGCTATAACAAAAAATAAACAAAACATAATTCTAAACTCTTTCCAAATAATTATTAACGAAATCAAAATTTTAGTAGGATTTATATTTTAATAGTAAAGCACTAGCTGTTGAATTGCCTTGAAAGTTTTAACATTACCTACATGTTCTTTAAGCAAAAAAAAAAAACATTCAAAAGTGCTACAATCGAAAGTCATGTTATTTTATATTGGCACTGATTTAAAGAAGCAGTTAAAAATAGCAGTTTTGGTAAGTTAGAAACTATAAATGGCGCGTTTCAAAACTATTTGAGCAGTTAAAACTAAGCAGTAAAATAACTTAAATTGAGTAATACAAAATAAAGAAATAGTTCAGTGAAAATCTAATGGACCAGGAAAAAAATAGAATGAGCGGTAAAAGTGTCTGATTGAGCGGTTACGTGGGGGCAGTAATAAATCGGAATTTGTCGGTAAGAAATCTCATTCTAAGCAATTTTATAAACAATAAGGCGGTAATATAAAATAAATAAACAGTACCTACATACTTGGACAGAAGTAATTAAATAAAACAAATTGTTAAATAAAACAAATTGTTTATTGAAAATAGGTATAGTAGTTAGCTATTGTATCAAAGGGTAATGTTCGAAAAATTATCACTTTCCTTTTAACCAGGTATACTGTTAGTGATGTAGAACACATTCCACGACTCATTTTTAATTAAGAAATTCATTATTAATCGCGCGCTGTAACGCAAAGGTCATTCAACCCTCGGCGAGTAAGTAGGTAGGGCGCGCTCGCTCTTTCTCTCTCGCTCTCTACGGGCAGCGAGCGCTCCCGACCTACTTACTCGCCGAGAGTTGAATGTCCTTTGCGTTAACACCCGACCTATTTATCGAACCGCTCATTCCATTCATTTTTACCGATCGTTTAGATTTTGGACTGGTCAATTATTTTTAGAATTGACATTGTATGATAAAATAACCGACTCATTTATTTTTTATTACTGTCCATGTTTTACAGTCGTAATAATTAATGAACCGTCATAAAATTAAATAACTGCTCAATATGTTTTTCAACTTATCATAATAACAGCTCGAATAAATTAAAAAACCGCTCAAAAAATTAGTTCCCTTATATTTACGTAGATAGACCGACAGTTCAACATTCCATTTGGATATAGAATCTCCTCAAATGCCTAACAATCCGTAAATATATCGCAAGTACTTTAGAAGAAGGGTAAATAACCCGATTAGTTAGTCTTTTGTTTAACTGACAGTAATTTGTAAGGAAAATGACGTTCACCTGCCTCACGTGTTCTTAACCTGATTTTGACTAGCAGGCTAACGACTTACAGGTGACCGACAATTTAACGGTTTTTTTTTACAATTACAAGGAAAGTATTTGGTTAATTCCCGTTATATGTTGTGACAAGAAAATGAACACCAATTTACATAATACAAACGAATTTCATCACATCAACTAGTACATAATTTTCGACATTTGAATGGCAGAACAAAGACAACATTCCTGTTACAAACTCCCGTTCGCCGAATATTTCTACTTTCCACGTCGCCTACAACAGCTATAAACATGTGAACTTGTAACAGGCGCTAGCCGACAACTGGACCCGTCGATTCATGCAAGAGGAGGCACGGGGGGTACCATAGTGCGTACGCTATAGGAGTGTTCGTGCGGTGGCAGAACAACGACAAAAACTACCTCGGACAAACTTAAACAGCATATAACTACTAAAATTTGTATTTGGAGTAGTTGTAAAATACTATAGATATAAATATGGAAGGTATAAGTAAGCTATTTATAGCACTCTATGTTTTTTTTTATTTACGTTTTCTATTTTATTTTTAACCTCAAAGTTCGGTATCTGGCGTTGGGACACGTCAAGTGAACGACAAAACGTAGTTACAAACTAAAGTTAATATAATATTATACATTTTATTTACTTTTAATTACTAGGCCTCGATGTAGAAAGTGTCTTTAAATATTAATTAATAATTTAAATACGCTTAGGACGTACTGTAAAAAAAAAACATTAATTGATTGACAGGTTGCAGTGCCACTTTTTTGAGAATTAGCCTTATTGATTTATTAAGTTAATTTTAGTTTTAAAAACTTAACATCTATAAAATTATGAATAAACAAACCTGTTGTAAGTTGTTCTTTTTAATTTAAGAAGGTACTTAGAAAAAATATACCTTTAGCAGTTTTCGTAATGAGTATTTTTAATAAATAGATTATCAGACTTTGTACTGATATTGTTTAAATTAGAAATTTACCTTCCATTTTTATGTTTTTAAGTATGTGTCTTATTATATTTTAGGCAGGTATTACTTTAAAACTCGAAAATAATGTATTTTATAGGTAGTTATATACACGACTTGATACCTGACCTCAAATTATTTTATCGTAAAGACTAACTATTCTGAAAAACCGTTATCGACTATTAATCGTTATCGATATTTATCGATTACTAAATATCGGTATTGTCAATCTCTATCGATCTTACGAGTCGAAGGCCATTTCGTACTGTCACCGATACATGTTTATGTGTGCGAATTTGATTGCGTCAACTTCGAGCTAGTGTTTAACAATGGTATTTTGTGCGTGAATAGCGACGAAAGCCAAAATGCGTTAGTAGTTAAGTGTTTTGAATGTGTGCGTTACCTCGTCCCCCTTAAACTCGGCAGAATTTTTTGTACCACGTATGTCGTATCCCGTTGGTTACATAATCCAAGTATACAGCGCCGCAGCTATAGTCAATTTCACGAAAGAAGTCCCCTAGCCGCGGCGCTGTATATAATGTTAAAATTGATAATGTTGTATATTGTCATTTATGAGTACAACATCTATAGTCTGATTTTTAATCCGAGTCAGACAATTGACAATTACAGTGTTGCCAGTTTTTTGTCCGAAATAAATAGTGATGTAGGTAAATCGAGTTTTCACTATTGAGTAAGTCGAGATTGTATACTTTCTTTATTGAATATCAAATTGCTTTAAAATAAATAAAAATATTTTACAATAATTAAACAGAACGATGTTTACGGTAAGAAAATAATTTAATATTTACAAAAACACTGAGATATTAAGTTATATCGCATTGTGATTGTCGACTTGGAGAATTATTGTTTTTTTTTTAATAGACGCACTATAGTCATCTCTAGTCACGCACGCTATGGACTCTTAATTTTTGGCTTAAAGGTCCTACTACCAGGCCATAAAATTAAAAAAAAAGCTATAGACGCCACTTTGTTTTATTTGTTTTGCATTCGGCTCCCGGATTCTGACTATACCGACTCAGATTCAGATTTGGAATCAATATGAATTGTAAATTAATAAAAATGTATAAAGGAACTTGTACCCCCTCATTAAAAAACGAGTTTTATTTATAGTCCTAGAATAAACTCAGATAAATGACGTTTCGGCCCATAGACAAAATGTCAAAAAATGACGTTGGTTCTAGAACTAGGTATCTTTAAAACTCATTTTGTAATAAGGGGGGTAATGTTTTACTTAATTCCTCTAAATCTATTAATACATTTTTCAACTTTCGTAATAATTTTGTAGCGAGCAATTTTAATAAGTATGCTATTATATTCCTCTTATCGTATTATTAAATAAAAACCTATTGCGTATTTACTGTAAAAAAAAGTTTATTAGGTACCTAATAAAATTAGGCATGACTAAACATCTAAATCTATCGATTGCCGAACATCACTATTGTAGCTGGTCACCCTTTTTGGTATAATTGTAGTTGCGCTTGTCAAATGTCTGACTCGGATTAAAAACAGTTATACCTATATTATTAGGGTTGCCAGGTGAGTCGCGAAAAAATACCGGACAACCCAAACTTGGTTGTATGCTGGGTCGCAAAATATCAAAAATTACGGTTCTTTTATACTTATTTTTTTTATTTATTAATCAACATCACATCATTCAACTAAATTAGTAACAAAATATAATGCAGTCATAAAATTGTGGTCGCCAAAACTATGGTACCTTTGAAAAAGTCTTAATTAAACAAGGATATGAATAATATATTATGTAATCTAATACTTAATGAACAAAAAAATTTTTGCCAAAAAAGAAACAACTTCAAAACGGAAACTAAAAAGTATGAAATAAATTAACTTGTACACTCGACAAAGTTGTCAGGGTATCACCCAACATAAGCAAATATTGAACTATCTATAAGTCTAAACTTAGCTGAGCATTTCTATTCGTCAAGCGGTAGTGTGTGTGCGCTAATCGTTTACGCCTCCTCGTTTGCAAAAAGTTTTCTGATCTGTGGCAAAACGTATTCTTTGTTGTTTATTGCTTCAAGACAGATTCATATAGATAATTTCGCCCAGACAAGTAAGCCGCTCACTAGCGCAATGGTAGTGTAGCGGGATAGCAGCAAATGAATGTAATAAAGAAGACACAAGTTCGAATCCTGTCTCGCGGTTGAGTGTTTATAATATTTATTGTGTATTTTTATTTATAATTATTGTCTACTTTTACTGAGTGTTGTTACTACTTTGCATTGGACTTATGAGTTAGGTATGTTATGATGATACTCAAGTTAAAAGGAGCAAGCATTAAATAAAAGGCGTCTATAGGTAGGTAGATTGCTTTCAATGATTTATTGTAAGAATCAAAGCGAAACATTAAAATAAATTTATCAGATATGAATTTGACAAGGCTGTATAAAGTCAATATAATGTGTAAAAATAAATAATCAACATTTTAAGGAGGTATATAGCATGTATCGGTGATATGAATAAACATGTTATTTATAAAGAAGTTATTTTGAATAAGTAACTTCTAAATTCAATAACAATAACATCTCTCACGCGATAAGTTTACTACCTCTGGGAATCACGGCCTGGTAGTGATTTTAAAGAGTTACCTATCAGTTTTTTTTTACAGATTCAGACATTCAATATAACAATAAAATATATTTCATAGCAATTTAGACTGGATATCATAATTAAATTATATACTTAATATAGGTTAATAGCGAGTTGGCGCTCCGTTATTATCTAATACTAGCTGTAATCGATTTCTCATGTTAGAAACCATATTGAAGCACATATCACTACCACGCAATGATTCCCAAGTTGATGTAACAAGGGCCTCTAAATTGGCTTTAGACCTAACTTGCGATGAGTCCCAGTTTAACACCATAAGGCCCCACAAGTTTTCTATAGGATTCAAATCCGGGCTCTTAGAAGGCCATTTAATAACAGTCAGGTTATCTTGGATGTTTAGCCAATCTTTTACTACTTGAGCCCTATGAACAGATGAGTTATCATGCACAAAATAAATATGTTCATTAGGATACGCAATGCGCACAGTTGGCAGCATCACATTCTTTAAAACATCCAAGTAACCTAGACCTGTATTAGTGGCTTCTACTTGAACTAACTCACCGGGACCCATCGACGACATCCAACCCCAGAAGCCCAAGGTCACGTGACCACTAGACCTATTTCGAAGGATATTCTTTTCGTGAAATCGCTCACCCGTTTTTCGATACAATATGACACGACCATCCTTGTCAGACCTAAAACATTTTTCGTCACTAAATATAACCACTTTGTTACACCAATCAAAGTCTAAATATTCTTTCGCAAAACGCATTCTTTCTTGTTGATGGCACTCTTTTAAATCAATCTTTCTTGCTGGTTTGCGACATCTTAACCCAGCTGCACGTAAATGGTCGCGCACTGTTTGCATCGACACATCGTGTTTTGTCGCGGTGGAACGGGTTGTCGCGAAGGGATCTGCAGTGTGGATAGCCACGATATCACGATGCATGGGGTTAGCTTCTGTGAAGGAGTTAGTAGGGCCACGGCGCAGGCTGTCTACATTTCCTGTAGCAGCATGACGATTAATCCACAATCGAACAGCCTTTCTCTGCAGAAGAATAATATAAATGTAATTAACTATTCTTAATTGCTTGGAACAGTATGAGCTTCGGTTGCAAATAAGTAATTGTTACTTATCGATATCATTAACCGTCTTGCAATTTCACTAACAGAAACATTCTGCTCGTGCAAAACAACTATTTCTGCACGTTTGAAGAGAGTTAAATGTTCCATATTTGCTTAAAAGAATAGACAAAATATGAAAAGAAGTTTAAAAACGTATCGATAAGGCACGAAGCTCAGTAACGACTAATGACTACCTGTCAATACGTTTAACAAAAGAATTATCAAAATATCTGAGGGTAGTTTTCGTTGACTAGCAATGTTAGTTTGCAAATCATAATTTATCATCACGAGAATATTCCATCTTGCTTCATTGCGATCTTTTTTTTTCATTTTACGTTTTAAAATAAATAAAAAACTTAACATTTAACAAATCTGGCTAGCATGATAGGGACTCGAACCTGGGTTTCTTCGATCGATCCATCCATATAGCCCCACCGCTGCCGCTTGACCAAATGTGCCACGGTAGCTGCTTACGAATAGTTTTAAAATTGGCTTCTTAGTCAACTTGACAGTGAATGATCTTTTCTGATATTTATTATTTGCTACTACTGACCTTTCTTCAAAATGTTTGACCAATGAGGTCAAAGCAAAGCTCACTCACACTAACGAGCCAAGTTTAGACTTATAGATAGTTCAACATTTGCTTATGTTGGGTGATACCCTGACAACTTTGTCGACTGTACAGAAAATTTTGAGTTTATAAGTGATTAAAAGAAACATTAACAATTAAATAATTAGGTATGCCTTTAAAATTTTTGAAGACGGTGCCAAGTAAAACAATAACTAGATATAGGTAATATAGGTAGGTACTTATAATCAATCTTTTTCATATCTCAAGGTAACAGGTGCCACCGTCTTCAAAAATTTTATAGACATACCTAATTATTTAATTGTTTATGTTTCTTTTAATCACTTATAAACTCAAAATTTTCTGTACAAGTTAATTTATTTCATACTTTTTAGTTTCCGTTTTGAAGTTGTTTATTTTTTGGCAAAACATTTTTATTTTACTATTTTTAGTTTGCCTTTATTGTCCTTCATTTTCATTATCAGACCCCTAGTAATGGTCACAACCCATTTAGATGAAAGGTCTCAATAATATAAGTTACCTAATCAAGCCCAAACACAAAGTACTTGCTGTAAACCGTTGTCGAGTTCCCTCGACTGCCTTTCCGCTCCATCATCAGGTCAACATCAGACCCTCATTAAATATTAGGGCTTTAAAATTCTTATTATTGCATAATATTAAGAAACACACTAGTCGCGATGCAATTTTTTCGAGTGTTTCCCTCGATATCTCCAGGTTTCCACCATCAGATTCTGGTTTCCTTACCATGGGACCACCCTTGGGATACCCCCTTTCCAACAAAAAAAGAATCATCAAAATCGGTTCATAAACGACGAAGTTTTGCATGGACATACATAAAAAAATATATATATATACGGTCGAATTGAGAAACTCCTCCTTTTTTTTGAAGTCGTTTAAAAACAAAGGTAGGAACTTCAGAAATAAATAAAATCGCCTAAAACTAGATAAATAGGCATGTTTAACAAAAATAATAGGAACTTCCAACACACCGGGCGCGCGTGGGTGGGGGAACGGATGCAGGTAGCGAGTATGAGTGAGTGAGACGGGTATACAGTGTTGAGAGCGAGCGAGGAGCGAACCGCGCGTGCGGGTTTTACGTTTGAGGGATTTTATATGCCTACCTTTTGTAGGCGCTTGTCGATAGTACCGACTTTCCTCAAAATACCGGACATTGTTCTGTCCGGTATGACCATTTATTTTTGACACTGATTTAAAAAAGTAGTTATAAATAGCAGTTTTGGTAAGTAAAAAAATATAAATGGCGCGTTTAATAACTATGTAAGTTGTGTGTTGGTTGATTAAGTTGACTCTATAATTATGACGAAATCAGAAGGAGGATGCACAAGTGAAACGATAAAGTTCAGTTCACGAAAGTCCGGGTATATTATTATATTAATTGTTCAGTACAAACGATATTCAAAGTTACACAATTAACAATATGTATTGGCTGCTAATCAGCCGTGTGAGCGCGACGGGCGACGGAGAGACGACTGACTTCATTCGCTCGACGCTACTATGACTTGCTAAGTTGCAAGAATGCGTAGTACATACGATAGCTATAGGTAGGTAGGTAGGTAGGTACCCTACATCATCCAAATTTTATATAATTAATTACAAATAAAACAATCATACTGTATATGAGCAGAGCAACCTGTACATGAGTACAAAATTACAATGTAACAGCTTTAGTAATCATTTTGCGGAATGAAATGTGATACAATACAATCAAGTAGTTCGTTACATACTTAATACACTTTGTTTAAATAATTTAATACAATGTTTCAATATTATGGTTCAGTAGTTAAGAAGGTTAACATCCGAGAAAAAAAAAATTAGGAGTTCACAAACAAAAATAATTAATTTTCAAATACTCTACGTGATGTACGTACTTATACATAATACACATTTTACAAATTTACTTGTTTGATTTTTAAACTTATCAGACGTAATTGAAGTTGTAAAACATTTGACGAAATTTCGTCACCTTCGTGACTATCCTTAAATACTTAAATTTCTAAATAAACCGAATTGGCGAAATGAAAGAAAAAAAAATTGAAAGTAAGAAATTATTAAGCAAAAACTACCTGTTTTGGCACGTTGTTTGACGAATCTTGCCGAACTGCTGCGTTGCTTAACACGTTGCTAACCTGCTTATCACAGTACTTTTTAACGCGTCTACAGCATCCTCGTCCGCAGAGACAACAAATGAGAAATACGAAGCAAACTGCTCCAAAAATTAAAAGAATACCGTACAAGTCGATGCCTCCTAAGAAAAACGTTCTATATTACCATAGAACGAAATCAGAATTCCCATGCAATAAAAACTATTGCATGGGAATTCTGCTTACGTAGCAAGCTTTATGAAGAACTAATTTTTATTTTTCTATGACTTCTAATAGCCAAGATACTGCAATCGAATAACGTTCTATGTGTGATAGTAGGTACATGGAATAAAGACCGTTTTGTACATGCAACGTTTTACTCCGTCGTCATGACTCGCAATTTAGAGGTGCGGGCGGCGTTTCAAGATTACATCGACCGTTGTTTTACGGAATTTCACTTTTTACGGCATAAGCCAGTTACCAAAATATTTTTCAGGTGAATAAGGATATTTTTCTAAAAGTCTTGATTAAAGTGGTAACTCTATAAGAATATTTTGTGAACATTTTGTCGATTTGAATATTTAAAAAAAGTTCTGTTTATGTTTACTCAAACTAAGTCATAATTATTTTTTATTTTTTTATTTATATAACAAGGTTTGTCTGAAGTTGAGTAAGAAGATACGTATAGATGTTACAGATTTAACTAAGTACCTAAGTATTAACTAAAATAACAAAATAGTTCTCCCCAATTCTTTGTTACTAAATCAGTGTATCTGATTAATTTGGTTTTCTTTTTGAACTTCTAAATTATTATTAAGAGAATGTTTAGGTACCTACTGAGTCATAATATAAACTTTAATGCAAGTATTAAAGTAGCTATAGCAAAATTGAGACTATAACTACGTCGGATTAAATTGATATATTTAAAAATTTAATAATTTTATTAACTACAACATACAACAAAAATTAAAGACTTAAAAAATATCAATTCAATATGATTTTAGTAATCTAGCATGCGATACACCCAACTATTCGTAAAACAACGTTCCACAATTAAATGCGACCCTTTTTTTAAAAGGTTTATCGTAAAACAATGTCACATGATTATATGTAACTGTATTTTTTCTAGAGATTTTCGTAGAAAAAAGTCACATGTAAATATGTGACGCACATTTTTTTGTCAGTTTTCCTAGAATAATGGCACATGAGCATATATGATCCACAAATTTTTAAATTAAATGATTTAATAAACATGTTTTTAAGCTATTATGTAGTTTGTATCAACATTAATTTAATTGCTAAGTTTTGGCCTTGGCATGTGAAGCATGTCCATTGTCCGACTTATGAGACAAAGTTCAAACTTGCAATCTTTGAGAGGCCGTCCTGAAAACCTCGAAAATTTCACATGGAACGTTTTTCTTGGGAGGCGTCGAAGTCAAGTTTGATCTTGTTAATACCAAAATATTTGAGAAGATTAATGAATAATTGACTTTCGAATTGACGTCCTTGATCTGACGTAAGTCGAATTGGACAACCAAAACGTGAAATCCAAGCGTCGTATACTACTTTAGCAACTGTCTCAGCAGTTATATCAGTGATAGGAAATGCTTCAGGCCAACGCGTTCCTCGATCGATGACGGTGACGCAGTACCTAAATCCCTCCTGAGAGATTGGAAGTGGTCCTACAATATCGACATGAATATGTTCGAACCTGCCTGCATCTTTAAATTGACCGTATTCTGAAATAGTGTGTTTACCTATTTTCGAACGTTGACATGCTTTTTCCCATCTGTTTATATCTGCGTTCATAGCGGGCCAAAAGAAACGTTGCGTTATCATTTTACGCGTAGTTTTAAGACCGGGATGACTAAGGTCGTGCACATTGTTAAAAGCTATTCGTCTGAAACTACTTGTTAAATAAGGCCTAACTTGTGAAGTAGAGGTTTCGCAAATTATTTTCGAATTATAATTGGGCATAACCATGGCCTTCAATTCAATTTTAGTACTTGAGTTATCAATAGATGCTTTGTACTGCTTTAAATAGTCATCAGATTTCTGCAATTCTGCTAACTGTTCATAATCAATGTTCGTGGGACAGGAAATAGTCGCGACGCGCGATAACGAGTCGGCTACAACATTGTCGTCACCTTTAACGTGTCGAATGTAAGTTGTGAATTCGCTGATGAATAACAACTGCCTCGCCTCGCCTTCGAACAATTTTTGAAAATGTCTGATTGCTAAATAAACAGCTAACAGTTCGCGATCGTAAGTGCTGTAGCGCTTTTGCGTTTCAGATAGCGCTTTTGAGAAATAACCTAGAGGCCGCCACACACTTTTATCAAGCTGTTGTAGCACTGCCCCTACGGCTGTGTTAGAAGCGTCACACATTAACGACAATGTTGAATCTATACACGGGTACGATAACGTGACTGCCTTCTCCTATTGCTTTTTACATTCGTTGAATGCTGTTTCAGCGTCTGGCGTCCAGTTGACCGGTATGCGATCGTTTTTCTTGGCATTGTGCAAGTACTTCTATAGAACTGCTTGACTCTGCACTGCATGTGGAATGTAAGCTCGATAAAAGTTCACCATTCCCAGGAACCTACGAAGTTCGTTGATGTTTGTTGGCTTAGGAAATTCCTTAATGGCACTGACCTTATCCGTCATTGGTTTGATACCTTCGGAGGAAACGTGGTAGCCAACAAAATCTAGTTCCTGAACGCCAAAAAACATTTGTTTAGATTTATAGTTAATCCAAACTTTTGTAAACGTTCGAATAACAGTCGTAAGTGGTCTCGATATTCCTTTTCGCTGTTACTAGCGATGATGACATCATCAATATAGCTTGTTCCGTAAACAAAACGCAACCGAGGAAGCCGCCGGGCGCGAGAGGGGCGCGACTGCGGCGAGGGGGACGCAAACGTCAAAATGAAATGACACTTCGACTTCCGCTGCGCGTCTCACACGCATTGAACCAGCATAAAAACGGTTCTAATAAAATTCAACATAAACCTTTTGCAAAACATAAATTAAAGGCAATTAGTACAAAAGAAGTCGTATTATTCATCATCGAAACAATTTTCTGGGCCCCCTTGAAAGGAGCAGCAGCAGCTTCTTTCAAGACTTCATTCTCCACCGGCAGCAGGCACACTCTGTTCAAAGCTCGTTTGGTAATGCCGTGGCTAGTTAGGAAGTCAGCCACACGACAGACGCCGTCCTTTCCTGGGTAGAGTTTAAGCGCCCTTCCGAGTCTCCATTGCAGTGGGGGAAGATCTTCACGGAAGACAACCAAGTCTCCGATTTTAAGTTGTGGTTGCGGTGTCTTATTCTTATGCCTTGATTGTAGTTCGCTCAAGTACTCATTTCTCCATCGAGCCCAGAAACACTGGCGCAGCTTCTCGATGAGTTGGTATCTCGTCCGCACCTTCATGGCTTCGTTTATAGGTGGCTCCGGAGGCAAGGTTAGCGGCCGGCCGATGAAAAAGTGTCCTGGGGTCAAAGGAGAAAGATCGTGTGGGTCAGGTGATAACGGAGTAAGGGGTCTGGAGTTGAGGATAGCCTCAACTTGGGAAAAAAGTGTGCTCAACTCCTCGAAAGTCAAACTAGCATTCATTATTCTTTTAAGATAATGTTTTGCGCTTTTAACACCCGCTTCCCATAAACCACCGAACGTAGATGAGTACGGTGGATTTAATTTAAATTTAATGCCTTCATTAGTAGTATATTCTTTGACTGAACGAACGCTCGCCCGCAACAGTTTGCCCAGTTCATTATTCGCCCCTACAAAATTCTTCCCATTATCGCAATAAATTGTATCAGGCTTACCCCTTCTAGATATAAATCGTTTTAAGCTATCAATGAAACTGGGGGTGCTGAGATCGCTGACCGCTTCAAGGTGCAACGCTTTAGTAGCGAAGCATACAAATAAACATAAATACGCCTTAGAGACGCGGTTACCACGGCCTTTCTTACTGGATATCATAAACGGACCAGCGAAGTCAACACCACAAGTCTGAAACGGATAAAATTGCGTTACTCTAACGGCAGGTAAGTTGCCCTGCAGCGGCTCTATAGGCTTTCCTCTGAATCGCGTGCATATTATGCATTTACGTACGATACTTCGTGCCAAATCTCTGCCTCCGATAGGCCAAAATCTATCTCGGAATGTGCTAAGGAGCAGCTGGGGGCCGGCGTGGAAGAGACGTAGGTGTTCGGCTTCCATCAAGCGCTTCGTAAAAATATGTTTGCCATCTAACAGGGCGGGATACTTCTTTTCGAATTCAAGAGAAGCGTTGTCAAGTCGACCACCTACTCTCAACACGCCAGCTTCGTCGATGAACGGTGATAACTGCAATAAAGAAGATTTAGGTTTAAGAGATTTCCCATTAGCGAGCGTTTCGATTTCTACTTTAAATGAATCCCCCTGTGCCGTTTTAATTAGGTATTGAAGTGAATTGTTAAGCTCACGAGGCTCCAGAGGACCTTGAAGTTTATCATTTGATTTACAGTTATGCAAGAATCTAAGAACATAAGCGAATATTCTGATAAGTTTGTTTGAACTTGAATGAATTTCAAAATTAACAATATTCTCAGGTAAGTTTTTGTTATGATGTACTTTAATTTCAGGTAGCTCTACCTTCTTAGAAGGAGGCTGGGGCCACTCAGTTTCATTTTTTAAGAGAAAAGAGGGACCCTGGGACCACTGCAACGAGTTGAGTAAGAATTTAGGATCTACCCCCCTTGAAGCCATATCTGCTGGATTAAGGTCTGTTGGAACGTAGCGCCAAGCCTTGCGGTTAGTTAGCTCATGTATCTCGTTAACGCGGTTGCATACAAAGGCCTTCAAAAGTTTAGGTTGCGTTCTGATCCAACCTAATGTAATAGTTGAATCCGACCATAACGTAATGTTATCTACTTGGCAACGTAATGCTTCCTTTACCTTAGTTGTAAGGCGAGCGCCTAATAGCGCGCCGCATAATTCAAGTCGCGGTATAGTTGTAGGTTTCAAAGGAGCTACTCTCGTTTTCGAACACAAAAGCCTAGCAGTAACGATTTCGTTGCTGTCCACCGACCGGAGATAGACGCACGCTGCGTATGCGGCTTGAGAAGCATCCACGAAGCAATGAATTTCAATTTTAACTGGGGCGATGCAAAGCGCGTATCGCGGGATTGATGCTGTAAGTAGAACATTAAGATTAGTTACCATTGTTAACCAAGTATTTTTTATGTCAGATGGCACGGGTTCGTCCCAATCTAGTTTAAGCTGCCACAACCTTTGCAGTAAAATTTTTAAAGTAATAGTATCGAAAATTCTGCAAGTGTTTGACAGAATTTTACGTTTTGTTAAGTGTTCTGTGTCAGAGTTAATGTTTAAAGTGAATCGAAATGAATCAGTGGTAGGTGACCAAATGACACCTAAGACACTTGCTTCTTTATTTAAATCAAGAGATTGACCTTCAGTTACGTTTTTAAATATGTTAGGACAATTTGTACGAAATTTATGAATCGGTAAGCAAGCTGATGCTAATGTATCAGTTACGCCTTGCTGTATATGTGACAATTCGCGTTCAGACGCAGCGCCTGTAAGCAAATCGTCCATATAAAAATCCTTTTTTATGATCTCAGAAATGTTTTCATGTTTGCATTCTTTAGAAAGCTCTAATAAGCACCTTGTACTTAAGAAAGGTGCTGAAGCAGTGCCATAAGTTACTGTATTCAATTGTAAAGTGTGTATGGGCCTAGTATCATCATCGCGCCATAGAATGAGCTGCAAATGACGCTGTGACGGCTTAATCTCGATCTGCCTGTACATTTTCATTATGTCCCCAGTTAAAACGTACCTATGTTGACGGAAACGTATCAGAATATCAAATAATTCATCCTGTACTACCGGCCCTATACACTGAATATCATTTAAAGATTTCTTAGATGAAGATTTTGCTGATGCATCGAATACTACTCGCAGTTTAGTAGTCTCACTTGACTCTCTTAGGACCGCATGATGAGGTAAGTAATATCCGAATTCAGGTTTATCAATTTTACTAGCATGACCTAGCTGTTCATATTCATGAATGAATTTAGAATTTTTTTTTTTGAATTTTTTTGTCGTGTATCCGAAATCTTTCTCTCTCTCTTGTGTCCTGTCAATCAGAGGTGATAACGTGACTACGGTGAATAAACCTGAATTAATTAATTTCAGTGTTTTAATTATCTCCAAAACATAACAATTCTTCTTTAAGTTTTAAATCTTTATTAAGTTTTTTCTCTAAAGTTAAGAAACGTTTCTCAGCCATAAAGTAGGAATCCCCTAAAGCTTCCCTAGGATCCTCTAACAAAGGCATAAGAACTGAAAATCGACCGTTATTAAGACGGGTCGTATTATCAGTGAAATGTCTTTCGCTAAACTCATGCTCTGCTGTCTGAGGTGCCCTACTCATTGAGACTTCTTCAAGCTCCCAAAACTTGGCAAGGTCTTCGCTGATCTGTTTTGTAAAATTACAATGTACTCTAGTCGGTCCAGGGATACAGCCATCGATTGCGCCAGCAATAATCCAGCCGAGCGCAGAGTCCTGTAAGACTGGCATGTCGGGCCCCAGCCTCATCTGAGAAGGACATAAAATGTCAAAAAATATATCTGCACCCAGTAACAGGTCTATCTGTGAAGGCTTATAAAAGTTAGGATCAGCTAAACGAATTGTTTTAGGCAGGTGCAGCCGAGCAACATTGATAAGTGAGTTAGGTAAGTGACCACTAATGTTAGGCATCACTAAACATTTAAGAGAGGTTGTATAAGAAGTGACTAATGAATTAAGGGTCACTTCACATGCTTCTGATATGTAAACTGGAGAATTATTTATTCCAGTCACACAAGATTGGTGAGGTTTACTAATTAAGTTTAACTTTTCTTTCAGGTTAGTAGTCATGAACGAGGATTCGCTTCCAGCATCCAGCAGAGCACGAGCATGGTAAGTAGTGTTATTTACAGGATTCACAATTTCTACCAAGGCTGTACCAAGAAGAACCTGGCCAGTGGACTGGGCGGACAAAGCTTGCGTTACGCGTTCAGGTACGTCCTCATTATTATTATTATTAGCAGCATCATTATTGTTTATGTGTAATAATGTGTTATGTGTTTTCTCACAGATTCTACACGGACCCATGCGACATAGTGCGACGACATGTCCTTTCCTTAAGCAATTTAAGCAAAGCTTCAGTTGTGCAGCTCTGTTCGCCCTCTCCTCTGCTGACAAAGATTTAAAATCATTACAATCCACAATCCTATGTTTTTGACTACAAAAGGGGCATTGTAAGTACTTAGATTTAGCTGAGACTGAGAAACTCTTGACCCTATTATGCTGAAAGGGTTTAGATTCAGTTTCAAATTTTTTAGTATTATCATTTATGTAAATACTATCAAGGATTTCAGCTCTGCTTCGCAAGAACTGTATGAATTCATCAAGTGAAGGTAAATGAGAGATATTGTTACTTTTGAATTCCTCCCATTTACTGCGTGTAATGGAATCAAGCTTAGTAGTCATCAAGTGAATGATCAAGACGTCCCACTTATCTGTGGGCAACTCTAAAGTTTCAAGACACCTTAAGTTTTTTAAGACATGATCAACCATGGAGCGAATTGCTTTAGGGGATTCGCGTGTTATGACATTTATGTTAAATAACGCTTTTAAGTGGTTACTAACTAGCACTTGTTTTGAATCATATCGGTTACATAATAAATCCCATGCTACTTTATAATTCTTTGCAGTGACTTCAATTGACTTTAATATGACAGCTGCGCCACCTTGGAGGGATGTTTTCAAATAGTGAAACTTATTTATAAGTGGTATAGATTCATCTGAGTTTATAATTGAATCAAATGTGTCTTTAAATTCCAACCACTTCAGATAATCACCGTCAAAGGTGGGCAGATTTATTGTAGGCAGTTTAATGTTACTAGCCCGATTAGGATGGCATGAGGAATATGATGCAGATTTGTCATCTTCATGTAGTTTATTATAAGACTCAATTATTTCCTCTGCTAGAGCCACATGAGAATAAAATTCACTTTCAAACTGGCACCTTTGATCAAGTTCTTTATCATTATCTAAATCTAAAAGTTCAATTTGTGTTTGAAATTTATCAAATTCACTGAAACAGTTATGTATTTTATCTAAACGGCCCTTAATCTCCTTTACTTGCAAACTAGTCACTTTCTCAATAGGAATATCTTTTAAAGGCACTAAAAATTGCTTAAAAAGTGTCAAACGCCTTTTTTCTATCCCACGAGAATTCACTAACATCTTTAAGTCTTTGGAATCTGATTCAGTTTCTGTGTCAGACATTTTGCAAGGGCGAGGTTAATAAACAGAGCAAATAAATTAAATGTGCAAGCATTCAAACCCAAACAAGGCTAGCGTCCGTTCAGCCAAAGCGCCACGATGCGATGCGGGCTCGTTGCGAAGCAAGCGTGGCCGCGTGGCCGCGTGGCGGCCGAGCGTTGCAGAGGCGGAGCACCCGTGCCGAGCGAAGCCTCTCCAATAGCTCCGGTAACGCTGGAATTCACGTAAGTAACTTATGAAAAATCGGCAGGCACTCCACAAACACGGGAACTTTAGGTATGTAACCTCAATGAAATGAAACCGTAAGATTTTAAGAACTATAGGTACCTACACGTATAATAAAGACGTGCGGAGATAGCACAAAGCTTATGAACCTAGAACTTTTAATGATGCAAGCTAGGGGCTTGTGCGAAGGAAATAAAGATTCGAGATTGAGATTTGGGGTACAAGACAAAATGGCGTCTTACCTCTTTGAGCACGCCGACACACAAAATAATGAATGCTAGCTCCACTGACTCGGAGAATCGCCAACCTTTATAAGGATTAAAAGGATTGGATAATTATGATAAGCAGGAAAGAAATAAGGAAGGACACTCCCCTGATGTGATTCTCCGGTTGTAGCTATGCGGCGCTCGCGCGGCCGCGTGGTCGGTTTTCTCTTCGAACCTCGCTCTCCGAAGTTGCAGTCCTGTCACGGTCGCCAATTGTTTCGATGATGAATAATACGACTTCCTTTGTACTAATTGCCTTTAATTTATGTTTTGCAAAAGGTTTATGTTGAATTTTATTAGAACCGTTTTTATGCTGGTTCAATGCGTGTGAGACGCGCAGCGGAAGTCGAAGTGTCATTTCATTTTGACGTTTGCGTCCCCCTCGCCGCAGTCGCGCCCCTCTCGCGCCCGGCGGCTTCCTCGGTTGCGTTTTGTTTACGGAACATAGCTAAATAGGAAATCTAAGCCCTGCAAAACTGTATGATGCATGAATCGTTGGAATGTTTGTGCTGCATTCCGGAGTCCAAACGTCATCCTCGTAAACTCAAATAACCCAAATGGTGTTATAATTGCTGTTTTTTCGATATCAGCTAGATCGATCGGAATGTAGTGGTAGGCTCTATTTACATCGATACGCGAAAAAATCTTTTTACCTGCGAGTAGGTAAGTAAAATCATGTAACCTCGGAATGGGATATCTGTCAGGTTTAGTGATGGCGTTTAGCTGCCGGTAATCACCGCACGGACGAAGGCTCCCATCTTTTTTAGGTACCACGTGGAGTGGACTTGCCCACGCACTTTTAGAAGGCCTACATATTCCTAAATCCTGCATTAATTGAAATTCATCTCTTAACTTTTTGAAGCGATCGGGTGGTAGGGGTCTCGCTTTGGCGTGTACTGGTGGTCCCGTGGTCTCGATGTGATGTCTGACGGTGTGCTGCGGGGCATCTCTAAAGCATTGGGGTTTCGTAATTTCTAAAAATTCATTTAACAAGTCACGGTAAGGATTGTTTTCGTCAATTGTTTTTACCAGAGTTACGTTACATTTTTTAATACTTGCTATAACTTTTAGATTAGTTAATTTATCGGTTTATCGTTTTGAGCTTAAATCAACAATCAAACCAAAATGGCTTAAAAAATCGGCTCCTAAGATTGGTTGACTGACGTTAGCTAAAATGAAATCCCATCGAAATGCTCGTCTCAATCTGATGTCTAGTGACAGAGTACAAGTGCCATAGGTGTCGATTTTAGTGCCATTTGCAGCGTACAACGAAAAATTGTTTTCTGAGTTAACAGTAACCTGCGGTTTTCGTTTAACTAAATTAACAGGAATGACAGAAATATTAGCACCTGTGTCTACTAAAAAATCGAGTTTGTTATTTCTATCGAAAATACATAATCGACGGTTTATATTACCCTCCATGCAGTGTACCGTCGCTGGCCGCACGGTATCTAGTTTTCCGATGTCTTCTTTGGCCAGGAACACGGTTCACGACACTTGCGAGCTTCATCCTTGAATCGAAAGTGATAATAGCAGAACGGTCGGTCTCCTATACGCGATCTTGAGCGTTGGGTACGGCGACTTGTGCTGCGTGACCGATTTGACGACGATCTCTGAGTGTTTCTCGCTCCGTCTCGCCATTTTTGAATTTGGCTACGGCGTCGGCCAAACTGCTATTCGCTGCATCGCTTGGCGTGACAGACGCTACCTCGATAGGCTTGGTAGTCTCGATTACCTTGTCTGCGACTTCTATTAGCTTTTCCACATCCGTAATAGCCGTGGCTGCCAACACTGTACGCACTGCTACAGGCAGATGGTTTTTCCACAAAACTAGTAATGTTTCGTGAGGCATTCTCGTTCCAGCCAAGGAAGTCATCCACCGCCAGAGTTGGGATGGTTTCTGGTCCCCGAGTTGCATGTAACCGATTAACTTCTGCAACCGTTTGTTCTCTGACTCCTCGTAGACCTTAAGAAATCTTTCTTTGGCGAGAGCATACTTGCCGGGTGTCGGCTGACCTTGTAAGATGTCTGAGATCTGAAGTAAGACCTGCTTTCCCAATTTAGCAATAAGAAGTTGAAACTTCGCTACATCGGATGGCTTTTGTGGATTGACAGCGGCTTCGAACTGTGTAAACCAGAGGTCGGGTTGATCCGTCCAAAAATCTGGTATCCTTGCGGAGACTGATATTAACATGATGTCAGGCTTCTCGTCCACAGGTTGAGACATTTTTGATTCGCGTTAAACACCGAACGAACGAAATAACGTAGGTTAGCGGACCTACTACGTAAAGTTTATTATTTCCCGTCGCGTTCACTAAATTGAGCCGCCTCCCGAAATATTAGCACTGAATAATTTCACTCACTAAGTGTCACCAATGTAAGTTGTGTGTTGGTTGATTAAGTTGACTCTATAATTATGACGAAATCAGAAGGAGGGTGCACAAGTGAAACGATAAAGTTCAGTTCACGAAAGTCCGGGTATATTATTATATTAATTGTTCAGTACAAACGATATTCAAAGTTACACAATTAACAATATGTATTGGCTGCTAATGAGCCGTGTGAGCGCGACGGGCGAAGGAGAGACGACTGACTTCATTCGCTCGACGCTACTATGATTTGCTAAGTTGCAAGAATGCGTAGTACATACGATAGCTATAGGTAGGTAGGTAGGTACCCTACAATATTTCAGCAGTTAAAACTAAGCAGTAAAGTAACCAAAAATGGGTAATAAAAAATAATGATTTGTATCGGTGAATATCTAATTGAGCGGGGAAAGAATTAAAATGATCAGTAAAAATGACTGAATAAGCGGTTACGTGCGGGCAGTAACAAATCGGAATTTGTCGGTAGACATCTCATTCTAAGCAATTATATAAACAATGAGGTGGTACTTTGTCTGAAGGCATTTAAAAAAATGAAAAGTAGATATAATAGGAACTCTTATTTGAAAAATACTTAAGACTTAAGCGATTAAGAACTTATAACACCCGATTTGGCTTTATTGATAAAATATGGATAACAACAAACATTTGCAGGCTCATTTATTACGAAAATAAATACAAAAATTCAAAATACTATATCACATGACATGATACTATATCACATTAAAATGATAAATACGGAGAGTAAATAAAATGACCGATTCCGCAGAGTGCGTAGTGAACACTGATTCGTGCAAGTTTTATTATTGCTGACATTAATTTATTAAATATTGCTGTATGTATGCTCATACATCTTAGCCTCTACAAACAAGAAAGCTTACATAAATAAGAATAGATGTATAAAGTAGTAATTTCACAATATAAAGCAATCATCTGTAACTTATAAATTAATGTATAATTAAATAATTCCACTCCTTATTAATAATTCATTTGTAAAAAAAATTGTATAAAATGTAAAAGTAATTAAATAAATTATAATTTAAATTCAGGAGCGATAAATTGCACTGTTTTCTTCGCTGTGGGTGTGGTGGTAGCTTGAGGTAAATTGCTCTCGCTACTAGCCCTTAGTGCGTTACTTCTTTTCTCTTCCTTGTACATATCGACCCTTTGAGTAACAAATGTCGTAAAAGCCATTTTTGCGAAATTCACTTTTTAACGGATCTATAGTCAGTTTTTCGCGCTCTATCGATCTGTATATTTAAAATGTTTAAATTCGCAAAAAAATGGCTTTTACACGTGAGTTCAAAACCATTTTTTTTGTTCTGAATATGTCGTAATGACCAATTATCACCATGAATTTTCAAAATTCATGTAGTTAAAGACACATGTGTACTATGATCGGCTGATACAACAAAATTTCATAGATACAGCCTGTACCTTTTTGAAACAACTTTGGTCATAAAAACACAATACATTCAGATTATGGTTTTTACAACATTTTCAAAAAAATAGCTTTCTTAGGTTTAGAGATAGCATGGCTTTTACTACAGAAAATAATTGGTTAATTGGCTTTTACAACATTTTTTTTACTATTTTCTACCCTTTTCTTTGTGATAAAATGATGCTAAATTTGTATTAAAAGACAGATTTAGATCTAAAGTTAGTATATTTATTGTAGTAAATGCGGTACAAAAGTTTATAAATTAACGTTTTTTTAAAGTAATTATCATTTTTATCTCAAAATTTCAGTTTTTTTTACAAGATTCTATGAGAGAACAAATCGTCGTTATCATAAACTCTGAAAAATGAATTGATATCGAAAGAAATCAAAGTTAATTCAACTTCTCCTATAAATGGCATATAAGAAAAAGTTATTTTATGAAAAAAATATTTTACCAAGAACAAAAACCGACCAAGTGTAAGTCGGACTCGTGCGCGAAGGTTTCCGTACCGGGTTACATATCAAAATCTATAAAGTGGTTAGATCTACGGACGAAAGGCCTAAATTTAAAAAGACCTATAAACAGAAGGCCTTATTTTAAAATGACTAATGGTCGTTGGGTCTACTGTTGTTAGATCTAAGTTTACAATGCATATAAGGCTTAAAACGATGAAATCATTAGGGCTATTGAAAAACTGGAATCCTGACGCGGATAGGTTAGGTTCAGGTTTTATTTTATGGCAATCCAGTAAATAGGTCCGTGACATGAGCCAATAACCACAATTAACTAAATATTCATATAAAATAATTTGTTTCATTGAAAGCATTTTCAAAATGCCTAACAAAACGGGCACCTATTACATATTTTAAAATTATACTTTTTGTCAATTAGGTTACCTACTTAAACTTAGGTATTGTAAACTTAGATCTAACAATGTTTGGATCCAATGACTATTAGTTATTTTAAATGTAGGCCTTTCGTCCATAGGCGTTATATCCGTAGGTCTAACCACTACTTATAGAGATTGTGATACGTAACCCCGTACCGTTCACTAGGTTAATTAAAATGTCTCCCAGTAGATATTATTGATAACAAATAAAGGCAAAAAAGTCACGTTTGTTGTATGGGCGCCCCCTTAATTGTGATAATCATTCTATTTTTAGTATTTGTTGTTATAAAAATAAAATAAAATACAGTTATTTCAGACTGACGCCTAATCACAATACGTATAATTATAGCGGCAACGGTAAAACATCATTTGTGAAAATTTCAAATCCCCGGTTCATGAGATACAGCCTGGAGTCAGACGGACAGACTGACAGACAGCCGAGTCTCAGTAATAGGGTCGGTCCCTTTTTCAACTTTTGGGTACGGGACCCTAAAAACAATAACAGACGTATAAACGATCAGTCTTCGATAATATAAACAAAAAACCGACCAAGTGCGAATCGGAGGGTTCCGTACCATTCGCTGGGCTAACAGTAGCTTTATGATACTTACTTGATTTTCTCAAAAAGTTAGGAGCACTAGGCATAGGAAATTATTTGCCAGAAATCGTTTTGCCTTTGCAGGTATATTATTTTAAACATGAAACTTTTTGTCTTGCTTTCTCCATTTTGATCTTATCTGCAGTTGTTGCAGGTACTCGCTCGACCAACTTTTCCATATTTGTTTATTCATTGCTTGTATCAATTGCCATCTTATTGATAAATGGACTGAATCTGGACCAGTCTGAGGTCGTGATAAGATTGGACCTCCGATTAGAAAATGTCCAGGGGTGAGATATGTGTCATCTGGGTTTTCAGTGATTGAGCAAAGTGGTCTAGAATTCAATGATGCTTCAATCTGATATAAGAGGGTAGTAAACTCCTCATAGGTTAACTTTTGCTCTCCAAGTACCCGTTTCAAATGATACTTGACGCTTTTCACTGCGGCCTCCCAAAGGCCTCCTGCGGATGGCCAAGCTGGTGCATTGAAATGCCATGTGATACCCAATTGATTAATGTCATTGATAAAATCTGTATTGATAGTTTGGATGATCTCTTTATATTCCTTGATAAGATGTCGCGCTGCTCCTACGAAGTTGGTTCCATTATCGCTATAGACGTTCTTTGGAGTCCCTCGGCGGGCGCACATCCTTCGGAAGGCAGCGAGAAAGTTGGCGGTGCTCATGTCTGATACTAGCTCTAGATGTACTGCTTTGGTCGACATACAAACGAAAACAGCAATGTAGCCTTTACTTGTACGAACGCCTCTGCCCTTCGCTGATTTGATATCTACAAATCCCGTAAAGTCCACCCCTAAGTTGGTGAAAGGGCGGGAGGGCGTTACTCGGTTTTTAGGCAAGTCGGCCATGATATGTTGTCTGTTTACTTGTTTAAAGCGCAGACATCTCACGCATCTTCGAAGATATTTTTTGACTGTTTGTACGCCGCTGATAATCCAATACTTATCACGTATATATCGTCGCTGGAAAGGCAAAATTACTTAAGCGCCAAAAGGCCATTTTGAGAAAAAGCCGTTTAAAGTTTTTTTTTTTACGTTTTTTAATCATAACTTTTTTCCTTTTTGTCAAATTTTGATGAGGTCAAAGTAACGATTTTTTAATATTTCATTGTCTATGTCCAGAAATACAAACGATAGTATTTGGACAGCTAGTTTAGGAGATAGTGGCGCTTAAGTAAAAATGACCTCAAATTTCAGTAAAGCAAAATTACTTAAACGCCATCTTATTAAAATATTGTAGTGAATCAAAATTACTTATTACTCCCATTTAACTGAATTGGCAAACGACAAATTTTCTTAAAGGACTTTCACAAAATTAATTTCATTGTACCAAAACTACTTAGGAAATGCGCTGTATAATAAGTTGGATCACTAAACATTCTTAAAGATAGGTTATTGCATGAATTCAGTTGAGTAAAAAAACGTAAGGAACATTCGTTTCTTCTTGAAAACCCCTAATAAACTACTTACAACTTTTATTTATACTAAAATGATGGCTACTTAAATAGGTACTTAAGTGCCAAAAGTAAAGTTCATAAAAACACGACAATTACTGAAAAACCATCACCAATATGAAAAAGAGGGTTTTAGTTTCTTATGCCTACAAAAATTTAAACTTTTTTTGCAATTTTACATAAATGAAGATGGGCTGGGCTTGGCTTGAGCTCTATCGATGAGCCCAATTCTTAGACATTGCAGACGTACGCGCGTTTGCGGAGCGTTTTCCGCTTTTCTAACGCGCAACCTATGCCCACGGGGCGCGCGTTTGCCATGCGCGTTTGCCATGCGAGGGACAACGATTCGCGTAGCAAAATATTGCTATTTTCCAATGATTTTGCGTGAACTAGTAACAAAGACTAGCCATATTAAGACAAAAATCTAAAAATTCCCCATAAAATGTATGAATTTAAGGAAGTTCAGACCAAATTACAGCATAGGTTGTTGGGCATACACATAGAATAACATTCAGCTTTTCGAAAGTGAGGAAGGTAGGGCTCTCAGGCTCTTGGACTATCTGTCAAAACGCGAACGGTACGCGAATAAAACGTGGGTAAAACGCGCGAGGCGCGTTTTGAAAACTACGTCTGCAAGATACTTTACGACTGAACAGATATCTGGACATAGATCTAAGTACTTACTTTTTGCTTCTTATTTCCCTAAATAAATCCTCCAAATAAGCATTGCTGTTATTTTTCTTCTTTAATCTTTTTAACGCCAAATTTTTGAACATCTTCTTTAATGTACGTTTACGGGATCCATTCCTACTAACTTTTTCAGCTTTATTCCCGTCCTTGATATCCAGTCCTATAATAATTTGTCGTTTCTTTTAGAGTAGCTGACGCTTAAGAAGAACTAGAGGCTTATTTTTCTTCTATTTTTCTACAGATTTACTTTCTTTTCCTGTACACATGGCTACTACAGGTACGTTTTTCAATTCGCAAATGAAACATTTAAGCGGCTCTTGCAAATTCTTGCTGAATGACCTTTCCTCAGACCATTCCAACGTGATTCCAATACGCATTTTCACATTATTTAAGTGGTTCTCTTTTTTCTTCTAGCGTCATCTTGTTTATTTTGTAGCATTTTATACTTACCTAAGTGATTGTATTTATTTTTCACACAGAATGCAAACTCTTCTTTACTGCTTTATTTGTAGCACTTTTTTGCTTGCAGTTAATAGAGGCACGATGCGGAAGCTTCTTAAGAGATATCTTCTGTAAAAGCGTTTCGTGACATCTCCACTCGTTGTTGACCTTCCACTTCCATTCGCAAAAATACATTAATGCAGTGAGAGAGTCACCCAAATTACTTAGTTATCTTTGATTCGGTACGCTCCCATAACTTAAAAGTTAAATTTAGGCAGAATAGAGGCAGAATAAATGCTGACATTTCTCACCACCAGGTCTTCTTTGCCTTGCAAAACGAACAAGTCTCTCTCCAAGTAACTAACTAACTAACCCTTACGTACAATTCCATCAGTAATTCCTCCCTGGCATAGCGTAATTATAACTAGCTTCTATGATTTACCGCGTGCTGGGTAACTGTGCACCAGATTCTTAACATCAGCTCCTTACTGTTTAATAGGAATTCGTTTGTCATCTTGGTCAATCATCTCAAACTGTCCCCAAAATCCAAGCTAATTTTTAATAGTTCCATCAAACCTTCTATTTTCGTTATTTTTTGTCTTCTTTCTCTACAAATTCTGTTTTAAAATCTTTTATTGAATCAGTTTTATATTTTGCTTCAATTTCGAATCATTTGTCCACATAACGGACATTTCACTGTCCAACACTTCCTCTATCCATGACAATAACAAGGATTTTATAAGGACATCTAACTGCTGCAACGTCTTTCATAAATGCTCTAGCTAGTTTGTTGGCTAACAAAGTCTTTTCTTCTTTGTGTTCTGTTGATGCTTATAGAGAACAGCCTTTTCTGCACCAACCTTTCCTTTGTAGCTAGAGCCGCGGTTTTTTTGTCCATGGTATTATTTTGGAAGTCGTATCTATCAGTATGTTTTATGCGTTCTTTCTCCTTATCAAGGTCGCCAATATGTGGTATTTTATGGTAAGTACATGTAGGTGATTATTATTATTTAAAGCTTTACTTTATTTAATGATTAAGGTTTTTGAAAAAAATATCATTTTTTACATTTTCCAAATAGTAGTAGGTACTAATTGTAATACCTTTGTTTTTTCAGATTTTTGTGAGCAGTAGCAACAAATAACCAAGTATAATCTTAACGGTTCTGTCAAGCAGACTGACTGATAATACGCGCGGGTACATCAGTTTTTACAGTATGACAGCAGTAATTTTTTTTTCAAAAAGCTCCTAATTTACTTACTTTTAGATGTAAAAGACGTTATTAATAGTCTTCCATTTTTACTTCTGTTACTTTGGCTAAAATAATTACTTGACAGCAAAGTTATTTAAAGTCCACAAATGTACCCAAAGACGGTAAGTCAAAATTACTTATACGCCACTTGTTGGTTCCAAAATCCAAGACAAATTTTCTTATACGTATTTTTAAATTAGAATACAGTAAGTCAAAATTACTTATAAGCCAGTCATCGCATAAAAATGATAAAGCCTTAATTTATTTATTGTGAGAAAACAAAATTGCTTAAATTACTAGCTCGAAAAAAACACCGAAATCGTGTCGCTTCAGGCCTCTAAATTAGAAAAACTCCGGGATTTTTCATTTTACTGAAGCGCCAAAAAAGTGCTCAGATCGCTATGGGACCCGGACGGATCGACGCAGAATGAAACGCTGATTCCGAATATATATATAACTCAAAATGGCCATTTTGGCGCTTAAGTAATTTTGCCTTTCCAGCGACGATATGATAAGGTAAGCTTAGGGCCCCCGTGTAAGGTTATTTGATGAGCTTGGTTGATAATTAATTCTGTGAGGCGACTCGTTGATGATAAAATTATAGGGTGTTTAGCAGAATAACTCAAATTTGCTTGTTGTAGTCGTCCTCCAACTCTTAAAATCCCTTTTTCGTCAATAAATGGGTTTAAACTTGATAACTTGCTCTTGTAGCTCACATGCCCTTTAATTTTTAAGTATGATAAATCAGTTTCAAATTCATTACGTTGTACAGTCGTTATAATAGTATCAAATGCATTTCCTAGTTCACTAGCAGTCAATGTACTACTTAGTGGTTGATTTGCATTTTTACACGTTCGTTGTATGAAACGTGACACCCATGCTATTGTTTTCGCAACCTTAGTGACAGAACTGAATTTGTTTAATAGATTGATGATAATTGACTCGTCGTTATTATGTTGTAAGGCTGTGTTTACATTGTGCATGCGCTTTGCTTCAATTTTAGGTTCTTGATATGATATACCGGGAATATGCTCTGGGTCAAAAGTAGGTAGCCAAGTCGGACCATCCCACCATAATGAATGAGTTGATAAGTTAGTGATAGACATTCCTCGTGTGGCGCAGTCTGCTGCATTCTCCTCTGATCGAACATGATGCCAACATGAAGCAGGGATAATGTCTGTTATTTGTCGTACTCTGTTTGCGACAAATTGCTTCCATTTTGATATATCTCCATGAAGCCATCCAAGAACAATCATGGAGTCTGTCCAGGCGTAAACACTGGTATCTGATAATGATAACGATTCTCTAACCCTTTTGAGAAGTTGTGATAGTAGTAATGCTCCTAAAAGTTCAAGTCGCGGTAATGATACTGGATTTTTAGATGGCGCTACTCGTGTTTTCGCAGTAACCAACTTTGATGTGCACTCGCCCTTACTATTTTTTGTTACTATGTAGACTGCGCTCGCATAAGCCTTTTCCGAGGCGTCGCAAAATCCGTGCAACTGAAGTGAATGACCTGAGTGTCCCAGATACCGAGGTATTGATATGTTTTCGATGCATATTAAATCGCGTTTTAATTGAATCCATTCTGTGTAAATATCTTCAGGTAATTCATCATCCCATGATAATTCTGATAGCCATGTTTTCTGGAACATGAGTTTTCCTCTGATAGTAAGTGGTGATAACCAACCAATAGGATCGTAAACTTTTGATATTTCTGATAAAAATGTCCTCTTAGTCACCTTATCACCCTCCTTGATTTCTAATTTGTTTTGATAAGTAAAAGTGTCGGTAGAAGGATTCCATTTTAAACCAAGTGTTTTCCTGGTTTCAGTGTCCTTGAATTCAAAGGCGGTGCTTAGTAAATCGCTTGATAGGTGGTTAGTCAATTCGGGCTCATTGCTGGACCATTTTCGCAAGTTCATCCCAGCTCCCTTCAGGATCTCGATCAGTTGATATTGAAGTTGCTTTGCTTGCTCTAATGAGTCGTTGCCACACAATAAGTCGTCCATAAAGAAACTGTTCTCTAGGGCTGCGGCGGCGAGTGGGTAGTTAGGATTATCTCTACCAATCTGTTTTAACGTACGCATTGCTAAGAATGGAGCAGATTTGGTTCCGTACGTCACTGTAGTCAGTTGATATTCCTGGAGTAAATCATTTGGCGAACTTCTCCACAGGATTGCTTGTAATGATTGGTCCTTTTCTCTCACCATAATTTGCCGAAACATCTTTTCAATGTCCGCGGTAAGAACGTATCTGAATTGACGCCATTTTAAAATGCCTCTGTAAATCTTGTTGTAGGTTCGGGCCACACTCCATTAAGTCGTTTAAGCTATGACCCGATGACGTCTTCGATGACGCGTTAAATACGACGCGCAGCGCTGTCGTAGTAGAGTCTAATTTCACTACGCCGTGGTGTGGTAAATAACACGCGGGTTCATTCACTCTATCTACCTTACGCATGTGATTTAATTGCTCATATTCCTCCATGAAAGTTTGATATGCATCCGATAATACTTGATTTTTTGACATCTTTTTCTCAATTTGTAAAAATTGAGCGATTGCTTTCGGTTTGGATGAACCAAGATATTGCACGAAGTCTGATTTCATAGGAATGGCTACTTCATACCTTCCATCTTCCAGGCGTCTCGTAGTTGATTGATAATAATCTTCACAATATTGCTCTTCGGCCGTGAGTACAGTACTGTGTAATTCTTGAATGTCTTCTAGTTCCCAGAATTTTGTCAAGTCCTCCAAGTGATTAGTTACTACGTTGCAGCTAAAGCTTCTGATCACGTGACCTGACAAAATCCATCCAAGTTTGGTCTGTTGCGCTATAGGAGCCATGGTCGGTCCCTTGATAAGACCATTCATGATAATTTCTGAGTACACACTGGCATCCAGGAGTAAGTCAATGGGTTTTGATAAGTTGTACTCAGGGTCGGCCAAATCAATACGCTGAATATGCGGCCAAGATTGCTTAGCGAATGATGTTGATGGAAGGTTGTTGATGACGTGTGAGATTACAAGAGCTTGGGTTGTAAAATGATAATCTTCATATATTGATTGGCACTCAAGTGTAACCATCCCCTTGCTTTGTTTAGAACTCGGTCCGATGCCAGATACCGATGCATGGTGATATTTTCGCGGTAAGCAAAGCAGTTGAGCAGCTCGTTCTGATAGAAGTGATACTTGCGAGCCTTGATCTAATAAGGCGCGTAAAACAATATATTCATTGTTAATTGATTTTATTTTTATTGATATAGTAGTCAACAATATTTCTTCATTTTCAGTCGCGACGTGATTAGCATGATGTTGCTTACTCAATTTTGCTGATGCAGGTTCCCCCATCGCCGGTCTGCGCGGCGAGCTCGATGACGCGTTGCGTGACGTAGTGTGTGACGCGGCGTGTGACGTCGATGCTTGACTCATGTTTGATAGTAACGCGGATTCGTGAATAATTGTATTATGATTCCCATTACAGTCCTTACACCTTTTGGATGATATGCAATTTTTGTCGTAGTGCTTGTATAAACAGTTAGGACAAATCTTGTTTTTTATGATAGTATCCATAACCTGATCTGTAGGTATGTTCCAAAATTGATTGCATCTATATAGGTCATGGTATCCATTACATAATGGGCACGATTGGTTACGTGTGTATGCTGCCGGCGCTGCTTGATATTGATAATTTTTACGTATAAATTGCCCGTGTGTGTAAGGCCTTCTATCGTAGGATGGCTTGTTAGATTGATATTGATATGACGATTGCTTGATATTTGCTGGTTGCTTCTTCTCCTGGTCATGCATAGGCTCGAGAGCGATAGCTTTGTTCTCAATAAAAGTCATAAATTCCTCTAATGATGGTAAATCTCTGGGATGTTTCCGTGATTCCTTGTAATCACTGCACGTGACAGGATCTAGCTTCTTTGATAAAATGTGGACAAGCAGAGGATCCCATGAGTTAGTGTCAGCTCCCAGGTTATGCATAGCATGTATGCACTCAGTGGTGATGTCATACAGCTTCTTAAGTTCTGATGATGATTGTTTTATAATATTCGGCTGATTTAAAAATATTTCAGCTTGTTGGGTAAATAATGTTTGTGTATTATTATACCTGTGAGTCAAGATTTCCCATGCTGTCTCGTAATTATCAACTGAGATTAAAAGATGCTGGATGAGACGTTCTGGCTCTCCCTTCAGCTTGCTCTTGAGAAGTTGCATTTTTTGAGCATTATTTAGATACTTGCTGTCGTGGATAGTTTCCGTGAATATGTCGTTGAACGTAGGCCATTGTGTGAATTTCCCGGTGAATATTGGGATATCAACTTTTGGAACTGAACGTTCGAGATGAACTGTTGATGACAATTTCCGATTAAGTTGTTGTTTCACTGTGATAAGGGTATCTTCGGCGTCCATGTAAGAATTATCATACTCAGCATTGGGAGCTTGTTGTTTGCTGTCGATGCGAAGGTGAAGTTCTTCAATAGCATTCCAGCGGTGCTGTAGGGTCTTCAGCACATCTTCGATTTCCCAACGCTCTTCTATACGATCGATCTTAGAACGAGTGATTATTCTACGGAAAGCCTTGATATTGGATTGCTGGCGAGCTATCATTTCGTCCAGTTCCTTTGTAGTGTCATCGTCGTCACTGTCGTGGAACTCGGGTGCCGTAAATGATACTACTGTACGATAGTTGGCGATGGCACTCCTGGCACTATCAAAATATTGACAAATGCGATCAAAAAAATTACTTGTAAAATATTCAGATGTCTTGTCGTCATACTTTTGTAAGTTTGAGTCGTTTTGTTCAAACTCACGCCAGAAGTTATCCAGAGCCTCCAGACGCTTCTTAATATATTCAGATGTTTTTCGTGACGCGCCATCCTTTTTAAAGTTATTGAAAAGGTTTTCGATGTTCTTGCTAAGCTCAATTTGACGGGAAAGTAGGGCTTCCATGATTATGATAAATTGATTTGTTGATAAATGTTAAGTGTAATTGAAATCTCTTTACGATATGTGCATCTCCTCGTCTCAATTCGCACGGTGAGACCCGCTGGTGGGAGGCCGTACGAACCGATTCGCTATCGTATCGAGAAACAACCTCCAAACGATGATGATAGTGATGATGATAAGTCACACACACAAAGATGATGATAATAACACAATTAATGTCCACTGTTCAAAGTTCAATCACCTCACTTTATATGATACGTGTCCGTTCGATAGACGTAAGCAGTGGCCTACTTGTGGAAAGTATTGATAAAGTCACTGATCCTGATATTTCACTTTTCGAAGGACCAAAATGTGCGGTGTGCACATTTGATGATAATGATAAGATGATATAAAACTGATATAACTGATATACGTGATAATTGATAGATTTAAAATGATAAATACGGAGAGTAAATAAAATGACCGATTCCGCAGAGTGCGTAGTGAACACTGATTCGTGCAAGTTTTATTATTGCTGACATTAATTTATTAAATATTGCTGTATGTATGCTCATACAGTTACCTAGCCTGTGATCGGTCGTTTCCACTACCGCGCTAATAAAATCCGCCCCATGAACGAGTATTACCTCTCTTTTCAATGAATTTGAGTTCGGGTGTCACCGCTCGCTAGTAACTGCCGAGCTATTTTATCGAACCGCTCATTCCATCAGTTTTTCCGCTCATTTAGATTTTGGACTGGTCAACTATTTTTTGAACCGACGAATTATTTTTTTATCACCGTCCGTGTTTTACTGTCGTAATAATTAATTAACCGCTGTAAAATTAAATAACCGCTCAATATGTTTTTGAACTGATCATATGAACTGCTCGAATATTTAAATAACAGTTCAAAAAATTAGTTCCCTTTATTTTTTAACGGACAAGCCTCAAAAATACCGAACTGTACGCTTAAATACCGGACATCTGGCAACCCTATATATTTTATATATTTCATTTGTAATTTATTAAAAAATATTATTTCCTGCATATCGAGTGTGGTCAGTGGTCATTCCATGAGTAGGTAAGTATACATTTCGATAAAAATATCCATACTCTGATTTTTAATCCGAGTCAGACAATTGACAAATGTGAGTACAATAGTGATGTTCGGCAATCGATAGATTTAGATGTTTAGTCATGCCTAATTTTATTAGGTACCTAATAAACTTTTGTTATAGTAAATACGCAATAGGTTTTTATTTAATAATGCGATTAGAAGAATATAATAGCATCCTTATTAAAATTGCTCGCTACAAAATTATTACGAAAGTTGGAAAATGTATTAAGATATTTAGAGTAATTAAGTAAAACATTACAATACACATTACAATACATTTTTATTTATTTACAATTCCTATTGATTCCAAATCAGAATCTGAGTCGGTATAGTCAGAATTTAGGAGGCGAATGCAAAACAATTAAAAGAAAGTGGCGCCCATAGCTTTGTTTTCAATTTTATAGCCTGGTAGTAGGACCTTTAAGCCAAAAAATAGAAGTCCATAGCGTGCGAGTCTAGGGATGACTATTATAGTGCGTCTTTTAAAAAAAACAATTATTCTCCAAGTCGACAATCACAATGAGATATAACTTAATATATCAGTGTTTTTTTTTAAATATTAAATTATTTTCTTACCGTAAACACCGTTCTGTTTAATTATCGTAAATTATTTTTATTTTTTTGAAAGCAATTTGATATTCAATAAAGAAAAATATACAATCTCGACTTACTTAATACTGAAAACTCGATTCACCTACATCACTTTTTATATAGGACAAAAAACTCGCAACACTGTAATTGTCAATTGTCTGACTCGGATTAAAAATCAGACTATATTTAGAGTGCATTTCACGAAAGAAGTCCCCCGGATATTTTTGGAACTAAAGGGGTTTGAATATAATGTCCTACCTAAACTTGTGTATGTACCTTTTTCGACAAAAATGGCGGCAGTCTATGAAACCTTAATTAATCGATAGTTCAGGTCAATACAAATCGAAAATATAGATGAAAAAAATTTGATAAAGCGTCACGTTTCCGAGATATAGGCTCTCAAAGATAGACTAGTGGCGCCAGTATTGGAACATAAAAAACTGTGTTTTGCTGCTATGAAATAGTACATATTGTATTGGAAATTAATACTAGAAGTTAAATGAAGGATCCTGGCTTATTTTAGCAAACTCCCTCCCTCCCCCCAAGATGCTCAGACTATAATTTTTATTATTTTAGGTATAAATATGGTGGGAATTTAGAGTGGTTTGAAAATAAGAGTTTTTGAAGCAGCCTATGTCAACTCCCAATACCATCCCTCCCTCCAGTACCCCCTTTAGCGTGTATACAGGGCAGTTCGGTAACAAAATAAAAGATAGGGAGTATTTGAGGGGGGATGCTATTGGGAGTTGACATAGATTGCTTCAAAAACTCTTATTTTCAAATCACTTTAAATTCCCACCATATTTATACCTAAAATAATAAAAATTATAGTCTGAGCATCTTGGAGGGAGGGAGGGGGGGTTGCTAAAATAATCCAGGATCCTTCATTTAACTTCTAATATCAATTTCTAATTCAATATGTGCCTTTTAATAACACTAAAACACAGTTTTTCATGTTCCAATACTGGCGCCACTAGTCTATCTTTGACAGCCTATATCTCGGAAACGTGACACTTTATCAAAATGTTTTCATATATATTTTGATTTGTATTGACCTGAACTATCGGTTAGTGAAGGTTTCATTGATGCGGCCACTTTTGGAAAAAAAAAAAAAAAGTTGTAGGTAGGACACTCTACATACTAAAATCTTCAAGCCCCTTTGACAGGTCTATTTTCCCTATTTCTGACCTTTTCCCTGATAGTAAGTAGAAAACCCCTTAGTTATCTTAATATAAATATACTTTTTACATAACAGAAATATAGGAAAATAGATATTTTTTATCAAAATGTATGCCAAACTACTCATGAAATGACAAGGACACTCGAAGTATGAAATAATTAGTATTATTCTGTAACGTGGTTTCCCGAGGGAAGACCACGTGCTTTGATTTTGCTGACCCATAGTGTAGTAGCCAGTAGCTATGCTCGAGGCCAGCAACTTGTCTGAGGGTAGCGGATAGAGTGTTTGATGGCGTCAGAGGGCGAAATAAAAGGCTGAATGAAAATATTGAGAATTGTATATTCTAGTAAATTCTTAGGCGGTAACTTACAGGGGTTTACTACTTAACTATGATCGGGACCCTAGGAGAGCGTGAGGGGAGTAAAGGCCTAGCACCTAACCGTGTGGTGTATATTATTTGTTAAAACACTTACCGAACCGGACGGCTACTCCTGGGGTTTGTAAGCGCTTATCTAGCGCGTTACGGGCGAAAGGTTTAACGGATCGACAGACTCTACGTCTTTACGGGAATACCACGGTATAGCCGGGACGCGCGGCGCGAGAACTCAATGGCGGCCTTCAGGGTCCGCGTTAAGCAAACGTACGGCGCGGGTTTGGACGGGTTAGACAGGAGTAAAGGAACCTGGTTGGTCCTGCGATCCAGATACTGGTACGCGGTCTTAATCAACCCAAGGGAGTATGGAAGAGAGGATTTGGGTTGGTCCTGCGATCCAGATACTGGTACGCGGTCTTAATCAACCCAAAGGGAAAGGAAGATGGGATTTGGGTTGGTCCTGCTTTCCAGATACTGGTACGCGGTCTTAATCAACCCAAGGGGAAAGGGAGAGAGAGGAATATTGCGAGAGCTCTTGTCGGAGAGCTTAAACGGAAAACTCTGAGCTGGTGGCTGCCGGGGCCCGCTTTATATAGGCTGTCGCCAGGACGAAAACGGAGCGGGGTTGCGACGGGGTGCGGTGCGCGCCGTGCGTGATTGACGTCACGCCGGGCCGAGCGGAGTCCGATTTTCGTCATCAGGCGGAAGCGAGGTGCGGTAGTCGCGGAGGGTGTGGCGGCGCGGTGCCCCGGGCGAACGCGGGGTGTGCGCGGGCGCAGGGATGCAATAGTCCGTCCGGCCAGTCTGTGGCGAGTAGTTGCGGCGTGGCTGCGCGCTTGCCTACTTCCGTCACACTCCCCCCTTTCTTTTGAAGATTTTTTCGTACAGCGGAAAAATCACCATCACTGGTGCCTATACGATTGTATGACTATACGGTATGTTGTGGTAGGTAAGTATTTCGTCGGTGATACTGCAAAACCGCTAATCTACAATTTGCAATACTGCGTAACTACAAACTGACAAATTTTACAGGAGACAGTAAAAACTTCGTAGCTCGTGGATTTGGGATGCTATTATTATCATACCAAAATATGTTGTTCTTTATCAATACATTGATGATTATGTAATGAAATACCAACCATTTTTTCAATATTTTAGGTATTAAATCACTTTCGCGGTTTTGTTGTATCTTTTATAAGCCTAGAGTAGTCTGTAAAGTGGAGATACGCGTTATTGAAACACTATCACATTTTAGTTTATAATGTTTAATTAGCTTTTACATAGGAACTGTGCTCTTATTCAACTTAAAAATAACAATCTTAGAAAATGTATCTCTTAGAAAATCTTAGATAATCTTAGAAAATAAATCTCACTCATCAGTCTTACCGATTATCTTAAACATAAATAGGAATCTCTCCTTTTTATTAAAAAAACTAAAAGCTTACTTCTTATAAAACAAAAATTAAAAATATTGGAAACAGAACATAAAATATCTTCTTCTAAAAAATGGCACAGAGATCAGGCACTATATTGAATAGGAACTATTAGAACAGGTACCTACATAAATTTGTTTAATTAATCATGATAAATCAGATTATTATAAAATTCGTGACAATCTTGAGGTATGACAGCCTTTAGCTCTTGAAGATGGTTATATTTAGTTTTATTAATTCTTTGAGGCCCATCATGAAGTTGTGGCGCTTCTTTCAATAGGGAATGTAGCGGTTTCGGACGCCTGGGCAGGGGTTTGTAATCCTCGGAGTATGTTAATTTATACTCAATAGTACCAGAGCTATTGTATCTAAGCACTCTTATGTCTGTGACACAATCATCCCCAGCGACTCGGCCCGGTCTAATCGAGTCATAAATTTGATAGTCCTTCTGACTATAATCTTTGAAAAAAGTGTAATCTGGCATCACCACATCATAGGGAAAAGGTTTCATCCTTGCTTCTTTTGCTATCGATGCATATTGGCTTGGAAGGTGAATCTCACGATTCTTCAACTTCCTTTCAATGACTGAATGGACTGAGTCCACCTCCATCTGTGTATGGCCCTTCTCAAGAAACTTCTGAGTTATGGTGATCTTTTTATCGATAGCCAGACGCAGCAGGGCATTGGATACCACATTGTTGCGATTTTGTGATGTACATCCATCTGTGTATATTATAACGTCCTTTAATTCTTTCTCAAGCAACTTGGTTATGTAATCTACAAAAAATGAGGCGTAGGTAGTGGCTTTCAAATCTGTTACAGTTTCGTCAAACCAATAACAAGTTACTTCATGGTTTCTCAAATTGTATACGGTAAAGTTGTGTACACACAGCTTTGTTTTGAAATACAGTGCACTAGCATTTAAATATGGGCATAGCATAACAGGTTGCAAGTCAGCTGTTATCACGTGTACTGTACCTTTGATGGCCGCTTCTTTATCGTTTCTCTTTTCCTGACGAGCTGCTTCTTTGAGAGAAGTGTGACGCTGATAATCCTCTTCAGTAATGTTGCCAACCTTATACGCACTGCAAGTATCACAAGCGTCTTTTTTAGGCTTGAATAGGGCAATGTTCTGTTCTTCAAACAAATCTTCAAATAGCTTACGGCATGCCAATGAGGAAGAGGTTGAATTCGCGTGTTCTTCGTACAGGCGGTATAAATGAGCTTTAGATTGTATAATAGGCTCTAAATACAGTTTGTTGCTAGATTTTCGGCAATAGTGCGAAGGTAATTTTGGCAATCCCTGCAAGAAAGTCAAAACAGACTGTGTTTTAGTTGTTTGATTAGCGCTCCCTTGATCAACAGGCTCTTGTGCTTGCGATTGTCCTCTTTCGCCAATCCAATACCGGCAAGTCCATTCTTTAATTCCCAGTGTACTCAAAAACATGCCCTGACATACGCGTTCCTTCTTTTCTTCACTTTTAAAATAGTAAATTTTGCTCTCCTTTCTCCTGCTATCAGCACCTTTAGTTTTTCTTTTTGTCTTTTGTTTGTCGATTAGGGTTAATACGAAAAGTTTTTTCTCTTTCCAACTCATTGCCCAAAAATTATCAAAAATTTTCAATCGCATTTTTTCTGTGAACTTATTGCAAGCAAAAACTTTACTATCGACGCAGCGTTGAGAAGAACATGCTACTCCTAACTTTCTTTCTGGTTTCATTACATCTTGTACATATTTTCCCTCGACCTTCCTAAAACCCACATACTCCTTTCCCATCATTCTCTGCTTTTTATTGCCTTCCCTTTTCCATGAGTCCATATCCGCTTTTCTTTTCCTTTTCCTCTCTAATGTTTGCTCTGCCGCCAAATCTCTTTCAGGAAAGTTGTCCACGTCTTCTAGTTGCAAAGGTAAGACAGCAGAAGACTCAAAAGTTTCATTATCCGCACGCATGTTACTTGGGGGGACAAAATCAGGGTCAGCCACTGAATCATCGGATGAATAATCAAGCAGATTTGGTGAATTAGACGGCCCAGGCTCAGCAATGCCTGATATAAAAGGGTCAGCTGTTACTTTCCAAGCAGTTTGCTTTTCTAGCAGATTTTTTTTTCTAATTAATTCATCTCGACGTTTTATTAGGTCCTCTATCGTTTCTGAAGAAGTAGACATCTTATTAATTGTTAAAACCTGGAACAAAACCAAAACCGTTATTTTTTAAATACTATCAAAACCGCGTATTTACCCATAAACATTAAAATAAATTCTTATTAAAAACCGCGGAACTGCATTTCAAATAAAAACATTCATTTTAAATACTTTAGCAACCTTGTCAAATGTAAATTTTTAACAACATACCGTATAGTCATACAATCGTATAGGCACCAGTGATGGTGATTTTTCCGCTGTACGAAAAAATCTTCAAAAGAAAGGGGGGAGTGTGACGGAAGTAGGCAAGCGCGCAGCCACGCCGCAACTACTCGCCACAGACTGGCCGGACGGACTATTGCATCCCTGCGCCCGCGCACACCCCGCGTTCGCCCGGGGCACCGCGCCGCCACACCCTCCGCGACTACCGCACCTCGCTTCCGCCTGATGACGAAAATCGGACTCCGCTCGGCCCGGCGTGACGTCAATCACGCACGGCGCGCACCGCACCCCGTCGCAACCCCGCTCCGTTTTCGTCCTGGCGACAGCCTATATAAAGCGGGCCCCGGCAGCCACCAGCTCAGAGTTTTCCGTTTAAGCTCTCCGACAAGAGCTCTCGCAATATTCCTCTCTCTCCCTTTCCCCTTGGGTTGATTAAGACCGCGTACCAGTATCTGGAAAACAGGACCAACCCAAATCCCATCTTCCTTTCCCTTTGGGTTGATTAAGACCGCGTACCAGTATCTGGATCGCAGGACCAACCCAAATCCTCTCTTCCATACTCCCTTGGGTTGATTAAGACCGCGTACCAGTATCTGGATCGCAGGACCAACCAGGTTCCTTTACTCCTGTCTAACCCGTCCAAACCCGCGCCGTACGTTTGCTTAACGCGGACCCTGAAGGCCGCCATTGAGTTCTCGCGCCGCGCGTCCCGGCTATACCGTGGTATTCCCGTAAAGACGTAGAGTCTGTCGATCCGTTAAACCTTTCGCCCGTAACGCGCTAGATAAGCGCTTACAAACCCCAGGAGTAGCCGTCCGGTTCGGTAAGTGTTTTAACAAATAATATACACCACACGGTTAGGTGCTAGGCCTTTACTCCCCTCACGCTCTCCTAGGGTCCCGATCATAGTTAAGTAGTAAACCCCTGTAAGTTACCGCCTAAGAATTTACTAGAATATACAATTCTCAATATTTTCATTCAGCCTTTTATTTCGCCCTCTGACGCCATCAAACACTCTATCCGCTACCCTCAGACAAGTTGCTGGCCTCGAGCATAGCTACTGGCTACTACACTATGGGTCAGCAAAATCAAAGCACGTGGTCTTCCCTCGGGAAACCACGTTACAGAATAATACTAATTATTTCATACTTCGAGTGTCCTTGTCATTTCATGAGTAGTTTGGCATACATTTTGATAAAAAATATCTATTTTCCTATATTTCTGTTATGTAAAAAGTATATTTATATTAAGATAACTAAGGGGTTTTCTACTTACTATCAGGGAAAAGGTCAGAAATAGGGAAAATAGACCTGTCAAAGGGGCTTGAAGATTTTAGTATGTAGAGTGTCCTACCTACAACTTTTTTTTTTATTTTCCAAAAGTGGCCGCATCAATGAAACCTTCACTAACCGATAGTTCAGGTCAATACAAATCAAAATATATATGAAAACATTTTGATAAAGTGTCACGTTTCCGAGATATAGGCTGTCAAAGATAGACTAGTGGCGCCAGTATTGGAACATGAAAAACTGTGTTTTAGTGTTATTAAAAGGCACATATTGAATTAGAAATTGATATTAGAAGTTAAATGAAGGATCCTGGATTATTTTAGCAACCCCCCCTCCCTCCCTCCAAGATGCTCAGACTATAATTTTTATTATTTTAGGTATAAATATGGTGGGAATTTAAAGTGATTTGAAAATAAGAGTTTTTGAAGCAATCTATGTCAACTTTTTTTTTTCGTTTACGGGTAGTAGCCATGTCAAATAAGCTCAACATTAATTAAATCCCAAAGTATTAGTTATATCGCACATTTATCTCAAAAAAGTTATTCACATCGTTCGTTAGTCCGTGATCCACTGCTACAACTGTTATCTTCTAGAAACAGCAAGAACTTATAAAGTTATTCAAGAAAATTGAGAAGTGTCAACAGTGACCGGTTATCTTTCCGAAATACTTTTTTATGTTGTATTCGGCTGTGTGAACTGACTCTGATGAATCGTTGACTAATTTAAGTGCTTAATGTGTGTTGCCAAGTGATTTTCTCTTTGAGCGAACTGATTTTGCAAAATTGAAGAGGTTATAATATCGAAAGGTTAGGTATTATACCTACATTTTTATGCGTTCATACTGCTTCCGCCATCTAGCTTTGCACCATCGAACTATCATAAGCACTAACTTGCTATTTTTTGCACCGCCATCTGCCGTTACACACGTGTATTTCCTGAAGTGCATATATGCATGAAGCGCTTGCGCCGCCGATACGCTGCCTTATTAGTTCAGTGTAAAGGACACAGAGGGAGCTTTACATAAAAATGGCTAAATGTGGCCAATGCGACAGATTAGTTAGAGAGGGTGGCGATCGTAAGACATGCTCACAATGCACGCAGGTTTTTCATTTAAAGTGTGTCCAGCCGAGTGCTGTTTCTCCTAAGGATAATAAAGCAAGTCCTGAGAGTTGGAAGTGCCCAAAGTGCAAATTTGAACATATCGTCACCAGTAGTAGCCGCCAAGATCTCCAACAAGATATTACTAAGCAGCTTATCGATATTAGAAGCCATTTTGACGCAAAACTTGACGCTATAAAAGAAACCTTGCTCGAAGAACTTTCTGATAAAATTGCCAAAGTGGAGAAGTCAGTTTCTGCACTCAGCCAACAGCACGTGTCGTTGTTGGAACGGGTAAAATCTCTTGAGGAGACTGTTTCAGAGACCAAGGACGCTCATGACAGTATAGTGAAGGAGTTGTCACATAAAATTACAACTCTTGAACATGATAATAAATTATTAACTTCCAAGTTATCGAGCTATGAAGAAAACCTGCCTGAAATTAGTACACTGAAAAGGTCCCTGAATGACGTCGAGCAGCGCGCCAGGATGAACAACTTAGAGATCTTTGGAGTCCCGGAGAGGAAGACAGAGAATTTGGTCACCTTAATGAAAAACATTGCAGCAGCTGTTGGAGAGTCAGTATCTGAAGAGGATTTTGATCACGTTACACGCGTCTCCGCCCGTAACAAAGCCGCGGGCCTCCCGAAGACAATAGTTGCCAGATTTAAATCTATGCAGCTGAAAGATAAGCTTCTCAGTGCCACACGCAAGCGACGGGGTTTGAACTCAGAGGATATTGGAGTCACTGGGGAAGCTAGAAAGATCTATGTCAACGAGCACCTCACCCATGCCAACAAGGAACTGCTAAAGGCCACTAGATCTAAATGTAAGGAGTTGGGGTTTACATACGTGTGGACCAGAAACGCCAAGATTTACGTCAGAAAGCACGACAAGGCGAACGCTTTTCGAATCTACACGACGGATCAGCTGAAAACACTATCTCACGATTAACTACATTAGAATATTTAACAAAATTGCCTTTTATAGTTCTTCTTATAAGTTACGGAACACTTACACACATACACAGTACACTAAACACTACACTTCTTAACACATACAACACAGTGATGCATGACTTACTTTATTATCATAGTATAATGATAAATATGCGGTTGCGGGGGTTTCGCTTCAGAAAACTAACTATCTACGGATATTTATGTTACAAATTTAAATGCCTATAACAGTTTACTTTCAAAACTCCCGTAGTATCCGCGGAAAGTTAATAAATTTTAGGCAGGGGCTCTTGCTTCATGATTTTGACGTAGTAGCTATTTGTGAGACTTGGTTGGTGGATGGTATCGGCGATGGAGAGGTAAGTGATGGCAGATACGACGTGCATAGACGCGATCGTCCCGTTGAAGGTTCGCTATTGTGCAGAGGTGATCGTACGCGGACACGTGCCGTGGGCGGCGGGGTTATGTTGCTCACACGACGCGAGTTACGTGCTATGACTGTCCCATCGAGTCAAAACGCTATGTATGATATGATACATGTTAAAATAGAAGCTCGAGCTCTTCACTCGCGTCGCGACCTTCATATTATCTGCGTCTATCTGCCTGGCTCAGGATCTACACATGATGCGTTGCTTTGTGATCTCACAAATTATTTAAACGGACTCACACAACATAACGAATCAGCCGACTATCTGCTATTGGGCGATTTTAACTTTCCTAGTAGTATAACTTGGGTTCATAATCCGGTAACACAGTTTTCAGATGCGACAGGAGCGACGAGTGATGCGCAAACGCTCTTCTTTGATGCACTTGCCATTATGGGTCTTAATCAATACAATAACGTATGTAATAATAATGGTCGACATCTAGATCTTGCATATTGTACTTCTGACGTTATTTCTTCTCACTGTACGTTACCCATTACTCCTGAAGATCTGCCACATCACCTGGCCATGTGTTTTGAAGTTCCCAATATAGGTTTAAAAATGCTAAAGGAACCAGCGCGTATAATATTTAAATTTCGTAAGGCAGACTACGATACTATTAATAAGAAATTATCCGACATTGATTGGTCCTTTCTACAATCTGGCAGCGTAGATGACGCAGTTAATAATTTTAATACGGCTTTACATACAGTCATAATGAATGAGGTTCCCCAGTATTTGACCAATGGTCCCGGCTATCCCGTGTGGTATTCAAAACCACTGATTAAAATCATTAGAGAAAAGACAAAATATCATGCACAGTGGAAAAAGTATAAGAATCCCTTGGACTATGACAACTTCTGTGAAGCAAGGGAGCGTCAGAAGATCGTTCAATCCGAATGTTGGAATAAATATGTAGCCGGCTGTGAAGAGGGAATCTCCTTACAGCCAAAACAATTTTGGAATTATAGTAACTCCCTACGTAAAGATCGAGGCATGCCAGCCACTGTAACTCATGATTCACAGACCGCTAATACTGGTAATGATATATGCAATACATTTTTAAAATATTTCTTATCAGTTTATACAAACGTGTCCTCTTCAACTCCTGTCTCTGATTGTACAAACTCAGAAACGAACATTATAGATGCTATTAATAAGATCGAAATCACGCCTAAATTAGTTCAGAAATATCTAAGTAAACTTGATTGTTCAAAGGGAGCCGGTAGCGACGATATACCTCCCATTTTTGTCAAGAGCTGTGCTGAAGTACTTTCTCAACCATTGTCCATAATTTTCCAGAGATCTTTTCACGAAGGCATATTTCCAACTAAGTGGAAGGAGGCGCATGTAACGCCAGTTCACAAAAGCGGTACTAAACAACTAGTAGAGAACTACAGGCCAGTCTCGATTCTCTCTGTGTTCAGCAAAGTTTTTGAGGCAATGGTTTTTGACCAACTGTACCCAGTTGCTGCCGCGTACATACCGATGTCCCAACACGGGTTTATGCGTCAACGCTCGACTGTTTCCAATCTCGCTACCTTCACGGATTTTGTTGCTCGTCATATGGATAGAGGAGTACAGGTGGATGTCGTGTACACCGATTATTCGAAATGTTTTGATAGGATTAACCATGATATATTGATTGATAAGTTATTGAATATCGGTGTGCATGGCGACCTCCTAAGATGGCTAGACTCATACCTAAGGTATAGGTTACAAGCTGTTAAAATTGGCACATTTAGATCAAATTTTGCTACGATACCATCTGGAGTACCCCAAGGGTCCCACTTGGGGCCCTTGCTATTTAATATTTATTTACACGACATTTTATCGTGCTTCCAATATTCCAATGTGCTCATGTATGCTGATGACAAGAAAATATTTTACCCCATTAGCTGCATAGATGATTGTTTAAAATTACAGGACGACCTAAATAGACTCACTGAGTATTGTAGTCGAAATTGTTTAGATTTGAATGTAAAAAAATGTCAAATCATAACTTTTACTAGGAAAGTTAAGACTATTGATTATAATTATTCGCTTAATAACTCAATCATTCCCAGGGTATCTTTAGTAAAAGACCTTGGAGTAATGCTTGACAGTAAGTTACTCTATACTACTCATTTCGACTACATTACCCAGCGGGCACGGAAGATGTTAGGTTTTATATACAGAACTGCTAAGCCGTTTAAAAAAAATCTGTCTATAAAATTAGTTTATTTCGCTTTTGTCAGAAGTATACTTGAATATGCGTCAGTGATATGGTCGCCTGATTATATTACTCATATAAATAATATAGAATCCGTTCAGCGTACCTTCATTAGACGCCTTAACTATCGCGCTAAAAGAAATGAAAACTATAATGATAGCTTGACCCATTTCAATATGCATTCACTCGAGAGCAGGCGAGTCTTAGCAGATATGAAATTGCTTTTTGATGTGATGACATGTAAAGTTGACTGCCCCGACCTTACGGCTCGTATCGGCGTAGTCGCATGTTCCATCCGAACCCGCAACCCGCGCTCACTTCAATCGGGGTTCGCCCAAACTAATTATGCCCGAAATTCCGTAATACATAGAATGGTCAGAACTTATGAATCTAGATTCAGGGATGTTGACATTTTCTTCCTTAGTCGTAACCAATTTATTAAATCCATAACAAGAAGTCTCTTTAATTAAGTACCTTTTGCCTATAGAATCATGTATTGCTACTTATGTTATTGTTTAAAATATGCATTACGCACCCAAGCACACACACACACACACACACGCACACGTACACACACACACACCTACATACTCTAATTTTGCTTTTGTTACTTTAAATTCGTTACTAGCTAACTGTTTTAAATAAGATACCTACCATTCAGTTTGTAATTTGTTGTTCTTTGTTATTGGCTGTGTTGCATTTAATTAAGATAATACATTAGAGAATAATGAGCTGTTAAGAACACTTTATCAATAAAAAAAAAAAAAAAAAAAAAAAAAAAAAAAAAAAAAAAAAAAAAAAAAAAAAAAAAAAAAAAAAAAAAAAAAAAAAAAAAAAAAAAAAAAAAAACTCCCAATAGCATCCCTCCTCAAATACTCCCTATCTTTTATTTTGTTACCGAACTGCCCTGTATACACGCTAAAGGGGGTACTGGAGGGAGGGATGGTATTGGGAGTTGACATAGGCTGCTTCAAAAACTCTTATTTTCAAACCACTCTAAATTCCCACCATATTTATACCTAAAATAATAAAAATTATAGTCTGAGCATCTTGGGGGGAGGGAGGGAGTTTGCTAAAATAAGCCAGGATCCTTCATTTAACTTCTAGTATTAATTTCCAATACAATATGTACTATTTCATAGCAGCAAAACACAGTTTTTTATGTTCCAATACTGGCGCCACTAGTCTATCTTTGAGAGCCTATATCTCGGAAACGTGACGCTTTATCAAATTTTTTTCATCTATATTTTCGATTTGTATTGACCTGAACTATCGATTAATTAAGGTTTCATAGACTGCCGCCATTTTTGTCGAAAAAGGTACATACACAAGTTTAGGTAGGACATTATATTCAAACCCCTTTAGTTCCAAAAATATCCGGGGGACTTCTTTCGTGAAATGCACTCTAAATATAGTCTGATTTTTAATCCGAGTCAGACAATTGACAATTACAGTGTTGCGAGTTTTTTGTCCTATATAAAAAGTGATGTAGGTGAATCGAGTTTTCAGTATTAAGTAAGTCGAGATTGTATATTTTTAAACGGTTTTATTAAACGGTTTTATTTAGCTCACCCCGTTTGTTTTCTTGGGTCAAATTTAGTAATTCAAATTTCACCCTCTTCGTGTCAACCGATTAATCTGAAATTTTGTATACACTTTGGATTTTGGTGACAATATAATTATGTTTATTCATTATCATTATAAATTCAAGATGGCCGCCGCTACAAAATGGCGGATAATTTAGGTTTTATTAATCCCATCAATATGGGTATCAAATGAAAGGGCTCAACAAGCAGAATACAATATACTATAAAATATTGAAATCCAAGATGGCGGCCGCTACAAAATGGCGGATAACGTAGGTTTTATCAATCCCATCAATATGGGTATCAAATGAAAGTGCTCAACCAGTAGAATACAATGTACTATATAAAATTAAAATCCAAGATGGCGGCCGCTACAAAATGGCGGAAAACTTAGGTTTTATCAATCCCATCAATATGGGTATCAAATGAAAGTGCTCAACCAGTAGAATACAATGTACTATATAAAATTAAAATCCAAGATGGCGGCCGCCACAAAATGGCGGATAATTAGGTTTTATCAATCCCATCAATATGGGTATCAAATGAAAGGTCTCAACAAGTAGAATACAATTCACTATGCAAAATTGAAATCTAAGATGGCCGCCGCTACCAAATGGCTGATAACAATTTTTTATCAATCCCACCAATATGGGTATCAAATAAAAGGGCTTGCCAAGAAGAATACAGTGCACTATACAACCTGAATATTTAAGATGGGCGCAGCCACTAAATGGCGTATAATAATAAGATTTAAATTTAGAAATTGAATCTGTAATTTAGGTATCTGATTAATCCAGCCTGAATCCACCACCCAAGTCAAGATTTATGCAGGGCAGCACTGTGGATCACGCAGTCGTATACTTAGGTGCGAAACTGTTTGAAGAAGGTCAAGCCTACGTGGCTCTTTGTAGAGTAAGAGCTTTGCAGGGACTACGTATAGAGGAGTTGGACTGCAATAAACTAACGGGCAAGAAACCTTGCAATAATGAAGCACTAAATGAATTAAACAGAATGCGAAATAAAAACTAAAAACTAGAAAATAAAAATAGGTAAAAAAACTTTTTAAGTTAAACGGTTTTATGTTAAACATACATTGCTATGTTTAAGATAAATGTACTAAAAACCAAAAAATAATAAAATAGATACAGTCGTGGGAATTATAAACATATATGCATAGACTAGACTAAAATAAAACCGTGGGGCACGTCAATTGTCTACAATCGTTGATTAAAATGTTTGTTTTGTAATGTTACACTATAATTAGGCAGTTGTTCAACCGACAACGATGGACGTGTGATAAGTAGGGCTAGAATGTGGAAACTAGCTAGCAAGCTCGATTATAAGCGAGTTTTAGGGTTTCATAGTGTTGAGCGAGTAGTACTTTTATCATGTGTTTTGTCGATTAAAGACAAACCACGAGCAGTGAAACGATTCTTCGCCAGCCAGCAGTGTGAATGTCCAACGATAAACTAGTTGAAACATCTCTTTTATTTACATGGAGTGTATAACTATTGGAATTTCCATGAGCAAGAAAATAGTAAGTAATTTCCTCACCGTCTGCGGGCCAACTGCCTAACGACGAATTAAACGATTCTTCTATCGCACATTAAATCGATAATTTGTAGACAATTGACGTGCCCCACGGTTTTATTTTAGTCTAGTCTATGCATATATGTTTATAATTCCCACGACTGTATCTATTTTATTATTTTTTGGTTTTTAGTACATTTATCTTAAACATAGCAATGTATGTTTAACATAAAACCGTTTAACTTAAAAAGTTTTTTTACCTATTTTTTCTTTATTGAATATCAAATTGCTTTCAAAAAAATAAAAATAATTTACGATAATTAAACAGAACGGTGTTTACGGTAAGAAAATAATTTAATATTTAAAAAAAAACACTGATATATTAAGTTATATCTCATTGTGATTGTCGACTTGGAGAATAATTGTTTTTTTTAAAAGACGCACTATAATAGTCATCCCTAGACTCGCACGCTATGGACTTCTATTTTTTGGCTTAAAGGTCCTACTACCAGGCTATAAAATTGAAAACAAAGCTATGGGCGCCACTTTCTTTTAATTGTTTTGCATTCGCCTCCTAAATTCTGACTATACCGACTCAGATTCTGATTTGGAATCAATAGGAATTGTAAATAAATAAAAATGTATTGTAATGTGTATTGTAATGTTTTACTTAATTACTCTAAATATCTTAATACATTTTCCAACTTTTGTAATAATTTTGTAGCGAGCAATTTTAATAAGGATGCTATTATATTCTTCTAATCGCATTATTAAATAAAAACCTATTGCGTATTTACTATAACAAAAGTTTATTAGGTACCTAATAAAATTAGGCATGACTAAACATCTAAATCTATCGATTGCCGAACATCACTATTGTACTCACATTTGTCAATTGTCTGACTCGGATTAAAAATCAGAGTATGGATATTTTTATCGAAATGTATACTTACCTACTCATGGAATGACCACTGACCACACTCGATATGCAGGAAATAATATTTTTTAATAAATTACAAATGAAATATATAAAATATATAGGGTTGCCAGATGTCCGGTATTTAAGCGTACAGTTCGGTATTTTTGAGGCTTGTCCGTTAAAAAATAAAGGGAACTAATTTTTTGAACTGTTATTTAAATATTCGAGCAGTTCATATGATCAGTTAAAAACATATTGAGCGGTTATTTAATTTTACAGCGGTTAATTAATTATTACGACAGTAAAACACGGACGGTGATAAAAAAATAATTCGTCGGTTCAAAAAATAGTTGACCAGTCCAAAATCTAAATGAGCGGAAAAACTGATGGAATGAGCGGTTCGATAAAATAGCTCGGCAGTTACTAGCGAGCGGTGACACCCGAACTCAAATTCATTGAAAGAGAGGTAATACTCGTTCATGGGGCGGATTTTATTAGCGCGGTAGTGGAAACGACCGATCACAGGCTAGGTAACTGTATGAGCATACATACAGCAATATTTAATAAATTAATGTCAGCAATAATAAAACTTGCACGAATCAGTGTTCACTACGCACTCTGCGGAATCGGTCATTTTATTTACCTATCGTTCGCTTCGCTCTCGACCGTTCGCTGCGCTCACTTTGGTGTGGTAGAATACCCAATAATATATTTGCGAATGCTATGAACACGAACCATTTTTTTGATTTATTAGTTGTCTTACTCGACGTTCGCGTTGTACTGTTAAACCCATTTTAGAACGTATCAAAAAAAAAAAAAAAAAACAATATTAGTGCGTGTTTAAAAATATTACCTTGTTAACGTAATGGTAAGAAAGCCGTTCAAGTAGCTTAATCGTTTCATTAACCTCACACTAATACGCTTGTTATAATAATATGCATACACTGTCACATTTTCAAAGTATCGTAAACAAGTTTTCGTCAATTTCAATGATTGTTCGATTGTTGGCTGTATTATTTGAACAAATTGATGAACACATATTTTTGAAAATGTGACACTGTAGGCATATTATTGCGACGTGACTGTACCTTTTGCGTATTGAAGAACTTTATACCTTTACCATATTACCATTACCAATACCAATACCTGAACCAAACTTTACCATTCAAAAATAAGGTCGACAATGAAAACACATAATAAAATTAACTTATATTTATTTTGTCCGAATAAAAGTGAGGTTCATCCTCAAATAATTTATCGGAGGATGTGACAAGTTTCTGCAACATCTTCCACTGGTCGGAGTCTCCCGTCGTCTGCAGCTTGACACGCAGCAACGCCATGCGCCACAGCTCCTTGGAGTCGGTGTCGGCGACGTCGTCCGCACGGTACACCTTCAGCTCCAGCACGTACTCGCCCTCGAAGCGTGCCGTGCGTCGCTTCGTCCCGTTCGCCACCCGGTTCACGAAGTACGATGTTATACCGTCGATTGCTTCATGATCAGCACCGTGACTTAAACCAAATACGTCGTGCGTTTTCGGTTTTTTTCTGAAACAAAAAATAAGATGTTAAAAAATATAATATGAAAAAATGCTGTTGGAGTTTTAATAAGAATACTTTGTTAATGTCAATTCATAAATTAAATTCACTGCAGACAGATTATAAGTTACTATAAGAACCGAAATGTTTGAAAGCGGATATTAGTAAAAATAAAATGTTTGACTTACTTGATAACAGTATCGTGTTGTGCCGACGAAGAGCGCCGCCTCTGCTTGTCGCACCGGGCAGCCGACGATGTCGAAGCGGGTGCTTTCTTGTTGGGGCGCTCGCTCTCTTGGTACACGACAGGGTTTTCTTTTGCGAAACGACTTCATATTCAGAATCAGACCTGAAATTTCAATTTCGGTACAATAAAAAAACTATATCATTGACACGGTGCTTAAAAAAGAAAAACAGTTGGTAAATAAACTTTATTCAAATGAGCGTTAGTTTTTACCTGTTTCTATAATATATATGCCCGATATAGGCGGGCAATGTGATAAATACTATGCAATAAATCAAATTGCCCGGGCATTATGCATAATGCCCGCCACCTATTGGGCAGAGTGATAATAAACTTGTTTCAGTACTTTTTTTTATTTTACAATGAAACCTTATCTTACCTAAACCTAACTGAAAGTCAAATAAATGTGTAGGTATTATGAAACTTAAAATTCTCATCATTTCTTCATAGGTTAAGTTGGGTTTTAGTTTAGGTTAGGCCATTCTGGACTCTGATTGGTCAAAGGGTGGCGTGACATGCGCTGGTTTCCCTAAAATACTTCCTAAATACCTAAAATATTACTTCCCGAAAATATGTGGAAAGGGTTGATAGCGCTGGTACATGCGTTGGGACCTGTGTGAAGGTGCTGCTGTGATGGCCCGTCATGTACCTATGCGGATTCTATCAAGCTAAGCCTTTCACTTTTCAGCTTCCCATTTACTTACCTATACCTTGTTCTGGATATTGCACAGGCAATTTTTTTATTATTTGTTTATTGATTTAAGCTCTATTGAAATGTAAATTTTAATGTTTAATTTGTAAAACTTAAATTGAATAGAGCAACCAAACAGAGTTTCTTGCTAGGTTTTTCTCTGGGGGCATTCTTGCGAATCTAGCATTAACTTTAAAAAATGACCCGTCGAAAGTGTTGTCAAACACAACCTACAGGATTAAAAGAATTTTCATTTTCGTTTTCGTTCTCGTTCTCGTTTTCGTTTTCATTTGAAACTTTAAAAAATTCTTGTAATGCCGAAATTATGACCATTTTTTTCCTTTAGGTACCTATTCAGCACATATGTAAAGTTTCTAAAAAAATACGAGATGCGAAATTATTTTTCTACTGTACTTCAATAATCTTAGTTGCTAAAAATGCAAAAACCTAAATACTACCTAAAGCAATGACCTAAAATTTAAAAAAAAATTGTCTACTACTATGTCTCTGACAAAGTTTCAAAAATTTGGCGACTTAAGAATTTTCGCAACCTACAATTATCAAGTTAACGGACTAACTTTTTTTTTTTTTGTCCAGGGCAAATCCTCATGGATACCACTCACTTCGGGGGAAATGAGTGGTTATGCCGGACTCTTACCGGCTAAAACCCCTGGAATGTTCCTCAACCCGCATGAGTGGCGGGGACACGGGGACGCCAGAGCACAATTCCGCGAACCCCACCTGCGGCTGCCACTAATGGCTCTCCTTACGAAGAGTTTTCTCCCCTCCGACCTCAAATGACGTACAGGAACATTTTGCACGTCATTCCTCCTGGGGACTTCATTCTGTTGGGCATTAGGGACCCCCGACCCTAATACCCAGAAGTCCTACTAGGGTGGCATGAGGCGAGCGTGGGCTCGCCTACGCCGACTAGTCCTCCTGCGGCGGATCGGCTGCGAAGAGGGATCATCCTCCCGCAACCGCTCCGCCGCTTCTTTCTGCGAGATGACCTCTTCGCAGAAAGAGCTCACCGCGTCCCACGAGCGCTCGCTTTGGACCATGGCCTGGACCACGGCCGGGAGCGAGAGGTCGCTGCCCACTACCGCAACTAAGGTCGCCCTCTCATTTGACCAGGAGGAACACTGTTCCAGAACATGCTGGGCAGTGTCTTCCATATGTCCACAGCTGTGGCATACCATCAAAGGCTCCCTCCTTGCAACCCTGCACAGATACTTCCCAAAGCAGCCATGCCCGGAAAGCATCTGCACGAGTCTGTTGGAGAGAGTCTCGTGGCGCCTTTCGATCCATTCATTAAGAACGGGTTGAATGGCGCTGATGGTACGCAGCCCCGCACTGGGGTTCTCCAGAGCGTCAGCCCATTGACGGACGACATCCTCCTTTAACTCCAGTCTCAATCGTAGCAGCCAGTCTGGTGCCACCATCTCTCCAGACTGCCCCTGTTCCACCTGCTTCCAATACACCTCCGATAAAACTTTGGCGTCCAAGTTCCATGGGGGTGAACCAGCCAACACACACGCGGCCTCATACGAGATCGTGCGATACCCCCTAATTACCCTGATCGCCAATATTCGCTGAACCTTCCGTAGAATAGTCCAGCTAGCAGTGGTCAGGGTGCTGGCCCATATGGGCGACCCATAGAGCGCCATGGAGCGAACTACGCCCATGTATAAACGCCGACAGGCTGCATTGGCTCCTCCAATGTTTGGCAGAAGTGAGCTCAGTGCCCCCGCCGTCTTCAGCAATCTTGGAGTGAGCCGTCTGAAGTGCTCATCAAATCTCCACCTACTATCAAGCAGGAGTCCCAAATACCGCAACTCGGGCTTAACAGTAATAGAGATTCCTCCAACCATTATATTGGCATCTGCAGGAGGCTTTCCGCGAGGCCCGTGAAAACAGATAGCCTCCGATTTTTCCAGGGCAACTCGCAGACCAAGCCTCCTCATTCTGCCTACCACCTCTGCTACCCCAGCGGTAGCTTTGATTGCAGCTTCTCGAAAGTTGGCGCCGCTTGCAGCCACGAGAGTGTCGTCAGCGTAACACGTTACGCCAACGCCATCAATGGTGGTACCACGCAGCACCCAGTCATAGCCAATGTTCCACAGCAGTGGCCCAAGAACCGACCCCTGTGGAACACCGCAAGTCATCTGTCGTTGCTGCCATCCATCTTGGTTCGGATAGACAACAAATCTCTCAGATAGGTAGTCCGACACTGTGCGAATGAGATAAGGGGGAAATTGATGGTAACGGAGTGCTTCCCTAATGCACTCCCATGGCAAGGAGTTGAAGGCATTAGCTATGTCCAAGGAGGCTGCCAAGACAACTCCACCCTGCGCGACTTCCTCCTGCGCAAACTTCTTTACGCGTGCGATCGCGTCTATTGTTGATCTCCCAGGGCGAAATCCATACTGGTTCTCAGCAAGGTTTGGGCCAACCTGCTCAAGATGTTTAAGGAGACGAGACGCTATTATGCGCTCAAAGATTTTCCCCACCTCGTCCAGCAATACAATAGGTCTGTACGCCGAGGTGGAATCAGCAGGTCGCCCCTCTTTTCGCAGTAGGACCATCTTTCCAACTTTCCACCTTTTCGGGAAACGACCCTGAGCTAAGCACGCATCAAACAAACACCGTAAATGCGAGCCAAGAGCTTCAAGAGCAATACCCCACACTCGACCAGGAACGCCGTCCGGTCCTGGTGCAACATTTTTAGCCTTCATTCGGGCCACGGCTACACCGAATTCCAGCTCTGACACTAATGGTACATCTGTAGGCTCATCAGCCTGCAGCCTAGGATCAGCCATTACGGGAGCAGGTCTAGATTCACCATTGGGGAAAAGGGCCGAGACGACAGATTCCAGAAACTGGGGCTGAAGAGTTCGCGTCAAAGGTGGTGTCCACGGCCGTAGTTTCCCACGAACCATCTTATATGGTCGTCCCCAAGGATCTTGACAGAGGGAGTCTAAGAGCGCCTTCCATGAGTCCGTCTTGGCGTTACTTATAGCAATCTGAAGCTCTTTCACAGCGTTAGCGTAGATGTCGTGAAGGCGCTCTTCCTCACCACGATTCCTCCTCCGTCGCCGTCGATAGTGACTGTACTGACGCCTCAGAGTAACACAATTTTGGCGCAGACGAGAAAGTTCAGATGACCACCAGTATACTCGACGACGAGGGGGCATCGCTCTCACGCGAGGCATTGAAGCATCACATGCACTAGCCATCATTGTGCGAAGCCATTCTACCTCTTGATCCACGTCAGACACAGCAGGATTACGGAGACTAGCAGCCAGAACCGACGCTTCAACAAGGGCTTCCCGGTCAAGTCTGTTCAGTGCCCAGCGTGGTCCGTCATTACTTCTTCTCAAGTCAATGAAGCCAGAAGATGCTGGGGATGTGGAAATATCAAATCGTATGTAACGATGGTTGGAAAGATTCTCCACCTCCACCAGAACTCGCCACCCAGTTATACATTCCGCAATAGCAGAACTTGCCATAGTGATATCCACTATCGACCCTCCCCCAGACTGCACACACGTTAGTTTAGAGCCTCGGTTCGCGATAGTTAGACCCATCTCCAAGAGCCATTCTTCCAGCACCCTACCTCGGGCATCAGTCACTCGAGATCCCCACGCCAGAGATTTAGCGTTGAAATCTCCAGCGACGAGCAATCGGCGGGGCTGTGGCTGACCGATTAGAGTTGTGAGCTCCAATAAGGACTGCTCAAATTCAAAGAGGGCACGGTTGGAAGAGAAATAAACGCCAACTAGTGTGACGTCCCCCAGATTGACCAAAACACACCCATGACCCTTCTTGATGTTTTCGAGAGGAGGAGTGGCCAGTGATGGCTGTGTGACAATAGCCACCACACCATCAATGTTGCCCGCCCAATTTGCTCTGGTCGGAACATAGTAAGGCTCACTAACTACAGCGATGTGTAGCAGCCACTGTGCCATACTCTGAAGCAAAAGATCCTGAGCAGCAGCACAGTGGTTTATGTTCGCTTGCAAACATCTCATAGCTATGTTAACTAATGACCATGTTTTCAACCGCCACGTGATTACCTGCAGACTGTCGTCCAGGAGCTCTACCCGAACGAGGAGCAGCCTGGTCAGTCATAAACGTCTTACTTCCTAACTAATTCTGGCAAACCAGACGCAGCACACAACGGACAGCGAGCCACAGACGTACACTCAGATGCCTTATGTCCCGCCACCCCGCATTTGAAACACAGCGCACTGCGGTCTACTTCCGACGTACATCGTCTACCCACATGTCCCACTTCGAAGCAGTGGTAGCAGCGAAGTGGTCTCGACTCCAGAAGTTTAACTAGCGCGCTCGACCAACCCACCTTTAGCCTTCCAGAGTCTACCACCACCTTAGCCACGGCCACAGGGCATTGAACAAAGGCAGAGCCAGGACAACGCGATCTTCGCGGATTGCCCCTACCTTAATAGAGTCCGCAGAGCAGTTAGCTAGCGTCGACATTGCGTTTCTGATATCTTCCGCGGTGACAGAGTCATCTAAGCCACTTATGCGAAGATCAGCAAGCTTAGTGGGCCTGGACACTCTCACCGACTCACTGCCTAGTACTTCCTGCAGTTTCTTGACCAATTGATCTGCCTGCTCTTTGCCAGATGTCCCCTGAATCTCGATCATTCGGGCCCCAGTTTGCGTCTTCCTAAATCGGTACTTATCGATGCCCATGCTTTCCAGGTCGAATTTTTCCCTCGCCCCTGAAAGAATCTGACTGTACGTCAACCCACGTTTTTCTGCCTCCGGTTGTATAGCCAGAACTACAGCGGCAGTACGAGGTACCACCAGCTTTTTCTTGGCTTTAGGTTTTGCCGGTTGCTTCATTGGCGCGCCCGGTTCACCTTTCTTCGTCTCGCCTTGCTTGCCTACCACAGACCAGCCAGCTCTATTTGTTCCTACTGATGTAGGGGAACTTAACACTTGCTGTTGATGTCCCTGCTTCACAGCCTCAGCCTCAGCCGCTGCCATCTTCTTCTTCTTTTTGCCCTTGTGCTTGCTTCTCACAGGCTTCTGCAGTGATAGCCCAGGACGAGCGGAGGCAATGACCTCAGACTCCCTCACGGCAGAAGAAACAGAAGGTCTTTGAGTTATGATTCCGCCCTGCTGTTTTTCATCAGCAGCAAGAGGAGGTCGTAGTGGCTTTGTCGGAGGTAACCTCTCCTTAATTGTCTCCAACCGTGCATCCACTAATATGCCCACTTGCATCATCATCTCGCGTTTGAGCTTCTCCATTTTATCCTGATCGTTAGATGACGCTTCCGGTACCGAAAGGGAGGATTGTATCTGCCGAACTCTCATTGTTTTCATTTCCTCCCGTAGAACTTGTACCTCCCTCCGTAGTTCCCTTAACTCATTTTCTAGCAGATGATTCTGCAGTCTGAGCCTCTCAGTCTCCTCTGAGGGAGTCACTTTCGTCAGTTCCATGACCGCTTCTCTGACAGCGGCCAAACCGTCGTTAATGAGCTTAACGTGGGTGCCTTTGATATTTTTCGAAGCAATGATTGCGTCTTCAATTTTACCCACCCCATTCATAGCTATGGCATTGAGTTGTGCACTTGTCTCTGTGCCAAGCGTTACAGGCTTTGCAGTAATACCAGATTTCTTTAGGTATTTAGCCCTAACGAGTCTTCGACGTTGCTCATCTGCGTCAACATCGTCCTCAAATTCACTCCGTGAGTCATCAGCAGCTTCGGACCGTGACTTTGAGGTAGCGCGGCTACCCGTGGAAGCGGGCCGGCCTCTTCCTCTCGTCGCAGTCGTATGTTTGAGTGCCGGAAAATCTTCTGGCCCCAAAATCGCTGCAGGCAAAGGTCTTTTGCCAGCTATTCTCCCTGATCTCTTGCTTCCTTTTACATTAGAAGTAGAAGGTGCGCAAGACAAACTCTCCCACGAATTCTATACAATCATACAATCAATGCATCTTTGCCAACGCAGTGGCAGTTTATTAATGCCCTTCTTGAAGAAATCAGCTGGACGAGAGGCAACAAATTCTTCAAAGGCATTTTGAACTGCCTCTTGGTTATTGAATTTTTTTCCGGTCAAGAAGTTATCCAAATTCTGGAAAAAGTAGTAGTCTGTAGGTAGGGGCAAGGTCCGGTGAGTACGGTGGATGAGGGAGAGCTTCCAACCCCAGTTCTTGCAACTTGGAGACCGTCATTTGTGCGGTATGAGGTCGCGCGTTGTCGTGCAGGAGCAGCGGAGACGAGCGATTGACCAATGCTGGTCGGAGACGTGCCAGCTTCTCCATCATTGTGTTCAATTCTTCACAGTACACATCTGCAGTAATACTCTCCCCATTTGGTAAGAAGCTGTGATGAATCACACCGGTGCTAGACCACCAAACAGTAACCATCACCTTTTTAGGGGTAAGTTTTCGTTTAGGGCATTGTTTAGGTGCTGAACCAGGATCCAACCAACTTGCTGAGCGCTTACGGTTATCAAACAGAATCCATTTTTCATCACAGGTGACAGTGCGGTTCAAAATTCCTTCATTTGTGTGTCTGTTGAGCAATGCACGGCACGTCTCGACGCGTACTTGGCGCTGGCGATCATTGAGTTCGTGGGGCACCCATTTGTCAAGCTTTTTTACCTTGCCAATTTGACGCAAATGGACCAATATTGTTTTGATGCTAACGTCGAAAGCTGCTGCTAATTCAGCCGTAGATTGAGTATCATCAGCTTCCACGATCGCCTTCAATTCGTCTGCATCGATCAAAGTCTTCGGACGACCGCGGGGTTCATTTTTCAGGTCGAAATTTCCAGAACGGAAGCGAGCAAACCAATAACTAGTGGTTCGTTGGTTTGTAGTGTTAGCTCCGTACACGTCGTTGATGTTGCGAGCCGCTTGTGCCGCGTTGCTGCCACGACGGAACTCATATTCCATAATTACTCGAATTTTTAACGTATCCATGTTGACGAAAATGATTGAAATGCAATGAAAATGTAACGCTAACCAATAAACAAATGACTGTTTTTTGAAAAAGAATTCCATATTTTTAAAATGAAATTAATTTGAATTAGAATTCTTAAATTAGAAATTAGAATTCTTAGCTAAACAAAAAATATTTTTAATTGAAATGGCCAGTACTGTAAAACGGCAATTTCATAGGTAAAGACCTATTATTTAGCTAGTGCTTGCAAATAGATTTGAAAATTATGAACAATAAAATATTAGGGAAGAAAAAAAACGATGGAATTGTAAATGGTGGAACTTACATTTTGATGAAAGTAGATTATTTTTAACGACGTGTTCAGCGGTTGACTAGTCTGGTGTAGATCCAGCGGTGGCGGCGAGTCGCAGCGACAGAGATTGCAGCAGGCCTCCGAAACTTGGTTGGCGGCGGCGGTTCGTACTGTCGTTGGTTGCATCAGCTGATGAGCGGGCGGATAGCGGGCAGCGATTCCAGCTGGCTTCCAAAAATTTTCTTCTTGTTGTCGATGCACTTGTACGCAGAACTACTTCCGAAACGGTTTTTGATGTTCTCAAAAAATATTAACCTTTTATACCATAAAATCTAAATTACCAGCTATGTCACGTGTGGTCCGCAAAAATTGCAACGTATATTAGCATATTATGTCCAACCAGTATAAACCTGGTCTCTCACGTAGGCCAAGACTGAAAATTACGATAAACTTTGTTTTTTCCAGCGAAATGACAAATTCAACAAAAATAAGTTTCAACCAGAGCATAAAATATAGCAATGTAAATTATTGTAAGCTTTAAGTACCAGTTTACTGTGGTCCTCAAATTTTACAAACTTATTGATGCATGCCGAAATTGAAATTCAACATAAGAATTTAATTTAGTCGATATTTTTTTAAATGCAAATTATCACATTTTGTATGTTAAGCATAATGAAAATATGTAAAACTGCTAATTCATAAAAACGTGAGTTGGCTGCCTCGTGTCGCTGTCCTCAATTTCGGAAGTCGTCAAAAGTGAGTAGGTATAGGTAATTCATTATTTCATTTAATTTTTTGTTTCCGTTGTGACAAGTGATCGGCAAATCAATTACCTCTTTGGTAAGTTGGTTTATTTAATAATAATAGATAATTATCAAAATTTAATCATGTTTTTTGTTTTCATCATTTGTTGATACCTTTTCTACATGTATTTTATTCATTAATTTCAGATAACAAAATAAACGTTTAAGTATCTAATGCCATCTGAAACAACGGGAAATAAGTACTTTGTCTAAATTTGGTTAAATCTAAATCTAGTAAGTATACAAACATAAGTACCTATATTCAAGTGTAATTAAAGTTATTTCAAACAACTTTATTTAATTATTCAAAATTATTTTAATTTGGTACAGTTTGCAGCAAAATATATTACAACAGGATACAACTAGAACACTTTGTGGAAGATATTATCTATTGAATCCTTTCAGTTTTTATAAAAAAGCAGATCTTTGTGAGTAAAATTACTTTTTTTTATATTTTACTTATTTATATACTACTTTTCTGTTAAAATAATATATTTTTGTTGTTGTTTTAGATTGCGGTGCAGACATAATAGCACAGATTTTATTTAAAACTACTTACTTAACGAAGGCCTAATATCTCATCAAGTAAGTGAGTTTTTTAATATACATTTTAAAAATTTTACTTTATGATTTTAAATAAGTATTTATATTTTTTTCTTTTTATTTTTTCAGCTTATAACAAGATTACTTATCAAGGAATAAGAGATCCCGTGAAATCCAGTGAGGTCCTGTGTGAAGCTGAGAATTACTGTCGAAAGAAGATCTAACATCCGTTGCCGGTACGTCTTAAATTAGATATTTTTATATCTAGTATTAGGCGTTAGAAAGTCTCATCTTATATTTTTCTATTGAACCTGTTTAGTTACGTTTAGGCAGTGTAATACCTATATACTAAAAGTACTCACCGCTACATTTGAGGGTTTTTGTCCAGTAGTGAAATTTAGATAGATAGATAGATAGATAAATCATTTATTCACTGCACAGTACATAAATAACAGTTAACAGTAAATTCAATTGATTACAAGCACACTTAATGATAAAATAAGGTGAACATAGTTACAAAATTGTGATGTGTGATTGCTTCATATCGTGTACTGTGACAGCGAAGAGGTTCTGACTCAGCGTAATGCTGCAACAAGCCTTGGGCAAGCCACAGCGCTGATGATTCTGTCAGAGCCTCAAGTGCGCCGCTCGATGTGAACACAATTGGTCAGAAAGAGCAGTAAAAAATAATAATTCTATTTTGCAAATAAAAAAAGAAGAGTTATTGGTAAGAGTTATATAAATTAGTATGGTTAGTTTTGTTTATACATAATTTTGTTGTTCGGTCAGATGTATGTTAGTAGTTAAGTATAGATTAGTTAGTGGGTAAGATATATATAAGTTAACCAGGCTAGCATGTGACAGGTTGTTTCGGACGGATATATAAGTTAGTTTTTAGTAACGATGACAGAGATCACGCTGTTAAATTCATAAAGTTGTGCAGAAGGATTTTTTTGTATGCTTTTTTGAATGATTGTTTAGGTGGTAGGTCTCGCAAAGGGGGAGGAATATTATTCCATATTTTTGCAGCGTGATAGCTAAAGCTGCGTCTGTAAGCTACTGTTTTATTGAACGGGAATGAGAGAAGGGGAGCGCACCTTCTAGGATAAGCAGTAGTCCGTGAGCGCCAAGCTAGTTTATTAATCAGATATTCAGGGGTCCGGTCTTTTATCACTCCAAATAGCATGGTTGCGAAGTAAAGTTTTTGACGATCTCGCATTGTCAAAAGTCTGGCAGACTTTAAATAAGGAGTGACATGTGTGCGCGGGGGTATTTTAAAACAAAATCTAGCGCAGGCGTTTTGCACACGTTGTACCAGTTGCTGAGATCTCGCTAGTAGACATGAGCCATAAACTGTAATGCAATAGTTTAATCTCGACAACACCAAGGCATCGCATAAAGAAATACGTAAGTCAGTGCTTATGAAATCTCTGATGCGGTATAGAACTTTCAGTCGGTAAAAGCAGGTTTTGACAACTGCAAGCACATGACTTTCAAAAGTAGTAAATTTCAGATAAATATTTCAATTTTAATTGTTTTTTTGTTTTCAAAAAGAACTCAAAATGCCTTTTTGCTTTGTTTGCAATATCAGTGTTAAAAGGAATCAATGGACTGGTCATTTACGTAGTAATAATCATAAAAATAATAGTACTACACCACTTTATGATAATGTTGAGGTTATTAATTCTGCTTTTAAAGGTCGAATTGCTAGCTATAGATTTGTTGCATTGAATGATGAAGCTCGAAATTTACCATCACTTTTTTTTAAATAATATTCGGAAACGTGTAGAATCCCTCATTAATCAGTCTTTAAAAGACCATACTTGTGTTAAAATTAATTTTGAGATTTTTGTGTCATTTCTTATGCCAAAAACCGATAAAGAAGAAGTAAAATCCTTCTTTACAAAAAATTATGTTATACATTTAAATTACAGTTTTACTAAATTGTTTGAAGAAGTTACACAAATATTATTGAAAAAAAATAAGTGAATTTCAGGAAAGAGATAGTGGTTGGACGTTTTTAAATAATTCTCATCTTGAAGTTAACATCAATAAATTTAAAGCCTTAGCTGGATCTAGTTTTATCAAACTGCCTAATTATTTGAGTAGAAAAAAGGCATAAATAAATATTCACAATAAAGACAATTTTTGTTTCCTGTGGGCCGTGACAGCTGCTTTACGTCCTGCAAAAAAACATCCCGAAAGACTCATCTTATCCTCATTTTCGAAGTTTGCTAAATACGAATGCTCTTAGGTGACCAATCAAAATACCAAAAGTCATTTGACAAATTTTCATATGAAAACCAACGGAAGACCAAGTATCATTTGACAACTCAACATTTCTTAAAAGAATGTTTTACAAATCCTACATCTCACAAAGTGATTGTTTTGTCATTTGACAAAAAATTTTTTGATAACATTTCAGTTCAACAAAAATATTTTGATCAATGTTACTTTAACCAAATTTGTTACTGTTAATGTTAATGTGAATTAATTTCCAATGTCATAACTTACAAAATCACTATTAAAATTTGTCAGAAAATTTGAAATCACCACCTAAACCGACTCGGATAAGTTAAGTTCAGGTTATTTTTTTTATGACAACCCAGAAAATAGGTAGGTGACAGGCCTAAATGTAGGCAAACCGACACCAAAAGGTTAGGTTTAGGTTATTTTTTTTTATGACAACCCAGAAAATAGGTAGGTGACAGGCCTAAATGTAGGCAAACCGACACCAAAAGGTTAGGTTTAGGTTTTTTTTTTATGACAACCCGGGAAATAAGGTCTGTGATAATTGACCAATGACAAAATTTCGATTATTTTATTCACAGATTTTATTTTGGCCAAATAAATTTAGTTAACAATATTTTGGATAAAAAAAATTTTTCAAATGAAAATTTGTTATTAAAAAAATAAATAAACAATACATTTTTAAAACGACGTTTTGTTATACGAGTATTTATGTTCTGATGTATTTGCGAAAGCAATAGTTGTCAAATGAAACTTTGGCAAATGTTGTTTGTAAAATGATATTTTTATCATATTTGTCAAGTGAATGGTTGTCAAATATATAGTAAGCATGCTCTTAAGTTTCCTATTTCTTTTTCTGATATAGCTACATTTGAAACAAATAATCCTAACTTACGTATTTTCATTTATGGTTTAAGTAAAAATAGAAGAATTTTTCCTACAATAAAAATTACATATTATGTACAACTCATTTGAAACCTAAAATGTTGAGATATGACGTATCAATTTCTTACGATTATTGTGCCAAACAGCCCCCTCCCGCTTGCGCCGAACACCTGCGCGCCCTGTTTCGAGCCACTTTCTACCTGCGGTAGAGTGGTGGGGAGAAGTTATATTACAGAGCGCGCTTGGCGCCTTGCTTCAGTTCACTCAACATGCAGTTATATACTTAGGTTTCAAATAAGTTATTATTTATTTATTTATATATACATACATGTAGTTTACATAGTAACAGAAAAATCCAAAACACTGGTAACTAGGTACTATAAACACATAAAACTTAAAGATTATAAACTTTCACAAAAATCTCTACAAATTTCCTTAAAACTAGTAAATCGGTTGGCAAACAAGTCGCAATCTGGTCGCGTAGACAATAAGTCATTTAGGCGTTTTTGTGCCAGCAAAGTGGGAGACTTCTGGTGCGCAACTGTCCGCGCATTGTCCACTGCAAGAAGTTTGTGTCCTCGGGCCCGCAGGTACCTATCTGGCACCAGTTGTACATAATATGTAATTTTTATTGTAGGAAAAATTCTTCTATTATGTACGACACTTATTTGAAACCTAAAATGTTGAGAGGTGTTTATTATCGCATGGTGATCAAAAGAAAGAGACCAACTCTGCCCTCCAAATTATAAACACAGTAACCCACTTTTTGTAGTTTTGAGAAAACGCGTTTGAAAATTTTAACATGTTTTTTCATATCACGAAGTATACATTAGACTTTAAGAATAAAAATTTCACTTTTTATATAGAAAAAATGTCGTAGATTTCAGATATGGCAAAAAAAAATCATTATTTTGAGTTTAAACTGTTAAAATGTTGAAAAAAGTGTTTATGCTTAGGAACAGAGAGCTTAAAGGCAGGCGTAAACCATGCATGAGTACAGAAACTAGAAGCAGAACAACACATAAACACAGTATAAAAGCCAGTTACTGTGTTTATAATAAGTGAACCTCATAGATAAGCAGTGTTTGACAGTGCAGTAAGAGCCATTACTGCATTTATACTTAGGAAACGGGCTATTTGCAGGTACCCTATTCCTAGGTATAAACAGAGAAATGACCTAGATAAGTATGAAGTAAAGTTTTATCAGTATCAGTATTTAGTATATGGTGAGTATGTAGTGTAGTGTAGTGTTAGTGTTAGATATAAGTATTAATTAGTATCAGTATTTAGTATATGGTGAGTATGTAGTGTAGTGTTAGTGTTGGATATAAGTATTAATTAGTATCAGTATTTAGTATATGGTGAGTATGTAGTGTAGTGTTAGTGTTAGATATAAGTATTAATTAGTATCAGTATTTAGTATATGGTGAGTATGTAGTGTAGTGTAGTGTTAGTGTTAGATATTAGTATGAGTATCAGTATTTATTTTAATAGGTTTGTATATAAAACTCATTATTAATTATAAAATGTTTATTAATAAAAATAATCGCATTACATGCTTAGAATACTAAAAAAACATAGGTTGCTCGTAACCAAACTCTATCAAACTTACGTACTTACCCGTACATGACCAGACATTGAGATCATAATAATAATTAGACACAAAGTAGAAACTTTTTAATTATCTAAGAATAAAGTAAAAACAAAAAGTACAATACAAAGTAAAAAAGAATAAGTTTATACCTAATTATTTGACTTTCTGACAAAACAAAAAAATTAAGATACAAAAGTAATTATAAAAATTAATCCTCAGAAACAGGTAAGTTAATCCAAAAATCTCTTTTACTTTCAGGTATCAAAGGGATAAGCTTTTTTATTATTTCATCTTTACGTGTTTTTAAAATCCCGCGAGGAGATTCTTTTGCAGTCTTGATAGGAAATTCACCTTTTTTTTTAATTTTGTTTGTGAGGAAATCTAAACTCTGTTCATTTTCTTCTTCGTGTCCTAATTTGAACTTCAAATCTAAGTTTCCTCTTCGAACTTTAACATACATTATGTCTTTTAAAAAGCATCGCGGTTTCCTTCTACGTAGTCGCACTTGAGAAGAAACATCCGTGTAATTAAAAAAATCATGCAGTTTCATTTCTTTCACATAATTTTTCTTTGAATTAGCCTGCTTTACTGAATCGACGAAGTCGTCGAAGTCGTATAACTTTTTTTTGCGCAACATTGATAGCTCTACCTGGTGGTGGAAGCTGTCTGCAGACATAAAAGTGTGTCCAGGCTCCAGATATTTAAAACAAATGGTTTCAGTTGCAATCAGATCGCTGTTAATAATGTCCACTAGAAATGAGAACATAGCCCAGTTTTTATTTTGAGCAGAACAGTTATCCATCCATAACACTATATGTTTAACGTCACTCTTTGATATAAAAAACGCCCTATAAGCAGATATAATATCTTCCTGGTTACGACCCGATATAGTTTCAGGCCAGACTACAGCAAATGGTACGTTTAACTTTGTTGTAGATCCTAGAGGAACAAAAGTTTCATTATATGCAGTTATTCGAGGACAAAATATTGCAGTCTTATATTGTTCAATTCTAGGTAACATAACCACTTTTTGCAAGTCAACAGAATAGCAAATGATGTCTTTGCTATTAGCTAATTCGGTTGCTTTTTGGACATCTTCTTTGTATTCTTGTCGACAAATGGTATATTGTGACTTATGTTGTTCATAACTGCGGCATACTTCGCAATCGTCTTTATGTTCGTTTTGATTATGTAGCTTGAAGGTAGCACATTCCTCACATTCTTCATGTCCTAAGTTCGTGAACGAAATATTTAAATCGTATTTTAAAATCCTTCTATACGCTTCAATGGATATTGTTACATCAGGATGGTAATTACAAAAATTATTGTACATCAAGGTAACATTTAAATCACTCGGCAAGTATAACCTGTTTGGTGCATGCGCACGTCGGTAGTGAGCAACTGATGGTTCATATTTCATTATATGGTTTTTGACAATATCACGGTCTATTTTGTGTATCCTGTCGTAGCTGCCTTTCAAATTTTTTTGGTCGTATATTGGCTTACGTATGGCGTTTAAAACTCTAGTATCATTTTTAGGTTCATATCCTAGTGTCGAAAGAAAGAAGGTTTTACAAACTTCAATTCTTCCCTGATCTTGGTCTTCGTCGGGCAAGTAGTAAACGTGTGTGACACTTCGGTTGGATTTGGAATTATTTTTCTTTTTTTCCAAAGGTTTTGTTTCAACAAAACTTTTGATAAACAAGCCTTGTGCATCCCAGGGCAAATTTTGATATTTTTGGTGAATGTTTTTTCGCGAATCTTCTTTGAATTTCGTTCGACATTGTTTTTGACATGTGTCTGCGCATGGTAGCCTCATAAAAAATTTCGTATTCAGTAAAAATATCTTCTTCTTTTCTTTTCTGCTTTTTAGATCTTCGTTATATAGCTTTCTCTTCCTAAGCATTCCATCTTTAGTCAGTACAGGACCATCGGCTATTTGGGCTAAGGCATATGGCTTGTGATGCTGACAATTTTCGGGTTCAGTATTACTCATAAAGTGGTTCATACACAAAAAACAAGAACAAACAGTGCATGTGCTCATAATATCTCCTGTGCAGTCAGCATACTCACAGTGCTGTACACAAGTTTCAGCATCAAATCTTTTATAATTATTACCTTGTTTCACTTTCAATTTCCCAGCAATAGTTTTTATGTGTTCATTATGTTGTTTATGATACATACATTTATCGAAATCCTGCATGCGATAGTGTTCCAAGCATAACAGACTCAAACATTTTTCGCAACAGCTTTGAGCATCTTGATCACACGTTTCGTATTCACAATTCTGCGACAATTGTGCTCTTTGGTCGTTATTAAGATTTTTTATAGGAACTTCGATTCCAAGGATGGTTTTTGCAGAAGATGCGTGACTGTTGCAGTTGTCGTATGTTGACTCTGTGTTGAAATGCTGCCAGCATAGAAAACAAAAGCATTTGTGGCATGAACTAAATACTTCGTTCCTACATTCACTGTACTCACAATGTTGTTCGGTTTCGCCATTGAGCTTTTCGACGCTTTTGATACTATCAGTCGTAGGTTTGATCAGGATGTTTTCAAGTATTGTAATTTTTTTAACACCGCTTTTGTACTTGGCACAGTCTTCTGGAGTATAATCTGCATCTCTACTGTCATCTGAATTTAAATATGGATCGATTTCAGTTTCGTCAGTTGTTCCCATTGTAGTTTTAATTCTGTTTTTCTCTTCAAGATCTTTATTTGATTTATTTATGTAATTTTGTTCAATTTCTGAATTAACAGGTGTATTTGATAGAGTTTCAGAAGTTGTGTTCTAAATAGTGCTAATTTCAGTATCAGAAGGGAGAAGAATTTCGTTGCATGTTAAAAAACTGAAGGTGTCTTTTATATTGTCATTTTAGCTAACATCATATGAGTTTTGTAAGGATGTATCAAGCTTCTTGGGTATGAGTTTCATTTCAACAATGCAATTACTATCCAAATCAAATAAAGTACCAATTGTGGGCCCATTAGTTGTCCTCAACGTAGTTTCAGTTTCCTTGTTTTGATTTGCATCATCTGAAACAGAACATTATGCTATAAAAACGTTAAAATACTTCTTTGCCTTTAGCTCTTTACTATTTATTTACAACAGCTAGGCTATTAGTATAGGTATAATATAACTATTGCACGTTTAATGCCTACGCATCCAAATAACATCTAATTTGTGAAATTCTGATAAGTGATTTCGATGTTATGAGGAATAGAGGAATATCCTACTAATCATACTTCTTAGGTTCCTATTCCTACTTATAATAATTATATCCTTTCCTTCAATATAATAATAATATTTATGTGTATTAAATAGTATAAGTAATGATATTTTAATCTTAATAATATCGTCAGTGGTAAGGATAAAATGCTAAAGCGCCAAAATGGCATTTGTGGGAAATCGAGTTTAAAGTTTTTTTTTTACTAAAAAAAAATTATATCTCTGATATTATTAGAGTTAGAGAGATGTTGTAAAGAGACAAAATATAATTTGATTTTTTGTCTAAATATTCAGCATAACTTTGAGTGTCTATCTCTTTCCGTTACTAAAATAAGTGGCGCTTTAGCAAAAAAACGCTGAAAAGTAAGAAAAACATATTCAGGAAAAAAATGCTAAACTCTATATACTTTGAAAAACCAATTCATCATAAAATGCTAATAAACAGCAAAAGTCTCTTATCCATCCAACGGAAAATACTAATCCACCTGATTTTATCAAATGATAATCATGAAACTTTTGCTAAACATTACCATATCCTAGAAAAAAGCTGCAGGAAAAAAATTCTAACAGTATGATTCAATCTGCATTTGTTTAAAACATTTGTTAAACAAAATGCTTATTCACCCATATATGAAAAAATCAATTTAAAAAATATAGCTAACCGTCTAATTTATTGATGTTGCTTAAAGGGAACTGTTATCAACTTTTATAACAAATGAAAAATATTTTTTGGGTCTACCTTTTTTTGTATAAGATTTATTTTCCTAATCGTACCTATTGCATTATAATGTTTGGCTAAAGTATCTTATAGCCGAAAATGGTATCGCAGAATTTACTAAACTTATATCGTTTTATCTTGTACGTAAATTTTGATAGGGACTAATAATATTTTATACGTCTGTCACGGACCTGTTTTCTGGGTTTTCATAAAATAAAATATCTAAATCAGGTTAGATTTTTCCGTGTCGGTGTGCCTGCATTTTGCTGTGTCGTCTGCCTAATTTTGGGTTCCTAGTCATAAAAAATAACCTATCAGAGACGGGGTGCCTTATTTCGGTGCTTATGAAAACACATTTTAAACATATTTTTGAAGAAATAAAACTTTGCGAGAAACTTAAAATTGTTTGAATAGAGTTTTAGACGAAATGAGTCATATGCCACGTAAATCTTTAGGCGATAAGTGTTATGTTTAATGAGTTTCGGACAAACCTTTTTCTTTTTGGAACTCACTAAACAAAAAATACTACTAACAAAATGTCTTCTCTTCTTAACTAATTGAAGTCAACTACGAATAAATATAATTTTGCTTAACCCGTATAGATGTTACGGGCAATTAGATAAGTCCGGTCACTATTAATAATGGTCGGTGTGTATTAATAATGCCCGACTCAATTGGACAATGTAATTAATACTGCATGATTATCACTTTTCCCTATTGTGAATAATGCCCACCCTATCATGGAAAAAGTAACAAAAAAGATGAACTGAGTATTTTTGTTCATGAACCTAATCTTTTCGTGTCGGTTTTTCGGGCTGTCATAAAAAAAAGTAACCTGAACCTAATCTATTTGAGTTGAGGTGCCCCATTTTGGTTAGGTAACTGGTTAGTTATTTTTGCATTTACATTTTCTACCATCATCTGAAATCAATTTTTGACAACGGCCGCGGTCCAATTTATCATATTGCACGGTTACAAGTAAGGAATTATTCATATTGCCCGGTCCAAGTCATAAGTTTAGTCAGTTTTCCCGTCGCTCTTGGGCGTTATTAATAATGATCGGACCCTACTTATAATGTCCGTTGTTAATCACGTTAATCACGTTGGAAGTGGAAAAAATCTTCAATGTCTCTTAATAATGCCCAGTTAGTTAATCATGTTGTTGATCACATAAAACTAAGCATTTTTGCTAACGTTGACAAATGGTAAGTATTGATAAGAGGAATAGTAAGTGATTTTTGCTAAAGCGACATCCATACTTATAATATTATTCAGCGAACTTTTGCTAAAACGCCATACAGTTTGAAATCATAGTGTTGGAAAATTGCTAATGAACTAAGTTATATAGAAACACAAAAGGCATTTTTGCTAACCGCTGCACAACTATCAAAATTAAAATCAACGAAAAAATGCTAACGTCACAGTAACAAAAAAAAAGCGTAAAAGAAAAAGTTCTTAAGCGACTTTTGTTAATCAAAGCCCGAAAAAGTGCCGCTTTAGTCATTTTGCCGGCTATGTTTTAAGGTTTTTATCAAAAATTTGGAATGCTAAAGCGCCAAAGATCGACGCAGAAAAAAAAATGCAGTCGAACTGTATATATAACTCAATATGCCCAAATTGGCGCTTTAGCATTTTATCCTTTCCACTGACGATATTATAAATGTCAATATTTGTGCCGATGGATGTTTGTTACTTCATCACTTAAAAAACCACTGAATACATTTTGATAAAATTTAGCAATATTGTAGCTTATGTATCAGAATAACACATAGGTAATATTATTTAAGATAGCATGTCTTATATTTTCAAGGTATGACGATAAATGCGTACGAAGTCGCTAGCACCCATTAGTAGAGCACACTCTGTTAGTTACATAATGTAAAAAAAGTTTTATTACGACAAAAGAAATAATCACCTAAAAGCACACATACGCACACAACATATCGACGCCCCCACCGAATAATCCCGTAAAGACTCCTTACGGGGTTTTCACTTATTTGTCAAAAATGCGCTCTGGAGGTCCTAATACACCTTGTGAATTTTTTTCAGATTTTTCCTAGTGTAAATTAAAAAGATATTTTTTTATACGCGATTATTCGAAAACACTACTCAATCAATGATTGACACGAATAAACACATATTACACTTTTACGTAAATACATTAGCACAGCGCAAACGGTAAAAGCATAATACGGTTTTATTCGCGGGAAAAAAAGATGAGCCATCGAACTGTAAAAGTTATTGCGTTATTATTCGGGGGACAAATTAAATAAAGGAAATATCGTAATATGTTATTACAATGTTATTCGCGGTTGCGTTATATTATAGTAAAATCGTAAAGACTGATTACGGTATTATACGCGGGAAAATATACAAAACTTAAATCTGCAAAGACTGATAACGGTACTACTCGTGTGCAAAAATATTAACTAGTAGTCAGTAAAAGCTATTACTTAATTATTATTCAATTTTTTTTTACTGTAATGTAGCATTACTGTTATTAATTTACCAAATTGTAGTTTGTAAACTTTTATTACAATCTTCTTTTAGTATATTTTATAGATAGTAAATTACGCAAATGGTCACTAGTTACAACAGTTATGTTAAATATTTTGTAAATCTATTTTAAAATACGAAATATTTGGTGCGATTATCCTATTTTGTACAAGCACAGTAGGTACAAGTGAATTACGACCTTGAACCTAGAGCAAGCCCCGCCCACTTTCTCACCTGATGTGTCACATAATTGTTTTGCGTAATTAGTGCATATTTGGACGATCCCCGGGAATATTGCGCTGCGCAAGAGTGGGTTTAAACGTTACGATTATATTGTGCTTCATGTGAAAACGCATTAGTTTATTACTTGGTAATTATTATAAAGTAATTCTACATAAACTGCTATATTTAAAATGGATCGAAAGCTACAAAAATCGAAAGTGAAAAGAAAGTTAAGTTTTTGTGATGACTCTGGTGATGATAGTAATACCGGTAATCAAGGTGAGTGCATTTTATTGACGTTATTGTTTATTTTTATGCGTGTGTAACTATTGTCCATACTTTATCATTAGGTAGATATTTAGGAATCACAATTAAAGTCTACAACTTCACATCAAAAATACCTAGGTAGGTATTATTTACCTCTAATAAACTTATAATAAAGTCGTTAGCAATGTAGGTATTGTATATTATCTGCTAATTCTGTTATACCTAAGTTGTTTTATAGATAGGTATTTTGTGCCAGAATGAGGTTACCCTCCTTCTAGCTTAATGTTTTTTTGAGAGTAGGTACGAGATGTAGGTATATACTTAAGTATGTTTATGTTTGGCACGCTCTACAACCTGAACCGCTTGATAGATTTTAGCTTGATAGGTGTCGTTTGATTCGTATTTACAGTGAGAGTGACACTGGGTGGGTTTTTTAATAAAATCGTTAGGTTATTAAGTAGGAATTATTAAGTAGGTAGGTAATTTTAATTATCTGTCTGATATACAGATTGTTAACATGTTTATGTTATTTTAATTTTAGAAATAAGAGACGGCATTCCGAGTAAATCTTCAGTTGTGGAAGTTAGTAAGCCATCTATTGATCAAGATACTGAAAAACATTATTCATTACGAGGTAAGTCTTATGAATTTTGTTTTTTAATTGATTTATTTACTTAGTGTAATTTATTATACACCTTTTTTATTTATTACAATGTATTATTATGACTTTTTTTATTATTTTCTTTGTTAAATAGAAATACATACCTAAGTACTTCTTATTGTTGTAGGTCGTAAGAAGAATGCATCTTATTGTGAAAAGAGTGATAACGAAATCAAATATTTTTCATCCGATCATTCAGAGTATATCCCAAGTCCAGACCGTCTAAAAACAGATACCCCAAGTTCTTCTAGTCTTGGAGGTGATTCATATTTTATAGAAGACGTTTTAAAATGCGTGTCTCGACCACCATCCGCAATTTCAAATTTATCGCAAGAATTCAGGGTAATGGATAACAACTTAGATATTTCCACTACATCTTCTGATGCAACAATAGCGACAAAGAAAAATAATAAAAAGGACTCACAGGACTGCCATCAATTTCCAGTTATTGATATCAGTTTAAAACCGGCACCTACTTCATTTCATTTTAACATGAGTACTAATACTGAATCTCAATCTAATTCCATCTCATCCGAAACAGAAAAAACTTTGATCAATGACTCTAGTATTGACTTTGAAGAAACTTTAATAACTAACAACAGTAAAAGCAACGATAAAGATGAAAATGCGGCTGACGAAATGGAAAAACTTGCAATTACCTCTAATGAAGAAAATAATAATATAGAATCCAAAGATTTATGCTATGATATTCAAATAACTATTGAACGCGATGATTCTGAGATTTCATTACAAGAAAAAATACTTAAAAGCAATGGTACTTTAAATGAAGACAATTTCGGAAATGATTTAATTGATCCAGCTATGACTTCTTTAGAAGAGGTAACTCTACCTGAATCTAAACAAATTTTAAACAGTCGAGATGATGAAGAAACAGAAATTATTCAATTTGAATTATGTACACAACACGAGACAATAGAAACTAATGATCCATTGGATTTAAGTAACGAATCCACTATATTTAGTTCTGAAATCGAAAGCAATAAAGAGGGTGAGATCGAAGAAAGAACATTAGGTATAGAAGTTGTACGTTTAGAAGCTAATAATGAAGATAAAGAAAATACCGACAATGATAAAGAAAGAGAAATAGAAAATATTATAGCAAGTTCGAGTGTAGAAACTGGACATCTAGAAACGGATCCTAATAATGTTGAAAATATTCCTAAAGATAAATCAAAAAAATTAACAAGAAAACGCAAAGTAAATGAAAGTGAATGGGAAGATGTTAGCAATAAGAAATTGAAGAATTCTGGCGAAGCTTATGAAGGATGTAGATCAAAAAAGAGTTTTCCTAAAAAAACCTTAAAACCTAGTTGTGATTGCAAAAAAAAATGTGGCGAGAAGTTTACAGAACCGCAAAGGACTGCATTGTTTAATAGTTTTTACAAATTAGGCAATCATGAACTCCAATGGCAGTATATTTCTAGACATGTAAAAAGCGGAGAAATTAAAAAAATGACACTAAAAAGAAAGAGCACGCGCATGCAAACAATAACTTATTACTTACCTTCAGAAAATGACACAAAAGAAATTCAGGTTTGCAAGAAGTTTTTTTTAAATACTCTTAGTATTCAAGAACAGATGGTCTTCACAACTTTAGATAAGACTAAAAAGGATGAGGCCTTAGTAGATAAGAGAGGAAAACATGACAACCGTCCGCATGCTGTAAAACCAGAAACAGTAGAGAATGTAATTACGCACATTAAGCAGTTTCCAACTGTAGAAGCACATTACATACGAAAAGATTCAACAAGACAATATTTATCAGAGCTACTTAACATTTCAAGAATGTATCGTTTATACAAAGAATGGTTCGCAACACAAGCTTCCCTTAATCCAATGAATTTGGCGACCAAACGACAATATGAAAGGATCTTCAATACATCTTTCAATTACTCATTTTTTAAACCTAAAAAAGACCAATGTTCAATGTGTTCCAAATACAAGCTGGCTGACTCTACAGAAAAAGAAAAGATGGAAGATGAATACAGAACTCATTTGAAGAGAAAAGATAAAGTAAGAAATTTAAAAAATAATGAAAAGGAGACTGCTATATCTGAAACCGACAATACTACATCACTTGCAATTTATGACTTGCAGAAAGTTTTGAACTTACCACAATCGGAGGTATCTATATTTCATTATAAAAGAAAATATCCCGTATACAACTTTACTGTGTTCGATGCAATTCGTAAAAAAGGCTACTGTTATGTCTGGCATGGTCAAATTGCTAAAAAAGGCTGTAATGAAATAGGCAGTTGTTTACTCCAATTCATGAAGTCTCAATCAGAAAACGGAATTAAAAACATATTATTTTATTCGGACGGTTGCGGAGGGCAAAATAAAAACAGATTTATTTTCGCAATGTATCTTTTGGCTGCAAAAGAATTCCAATTAGATATAACACATAAATTTTTCGTTACTGCCCAACTAGCAAAAAGTGGTTTTTAATCTCTCTTGAGGATCAATTTTCCTAGGATTATATGAGACTTACATCCACATAAAAACCCGGAAAAGGGCCCACTTTATAAGTACACTTTTACTTATATCGTGTTTATAATAGCCCGCTTCAAAACCGTTTACTCCTATATTGCTCTTGTAATAGAATTATGTGAATGCAATCAGTCCTGAAAATGCCAATAAAAGTAAATTATAGGAAAAAGTCAGATTAATTCGCTCCTCACAATCCCAATAATAAGCTGACATTTTGTCAACAGTCGAATTGTGTTCTGTCAATCTAGGAATTGTTAAACTGCTTTACTGAGTATTTATATGAATACTACAAAATTTTATTTCATTAAACTGTCAGCCATAGTACAAAATCAAAAGATTTCTGTTGTTAGTCTGTTGTAAATTCGTAGGGGAATGTGAATTTACTGAATATTTTGGCATGTTTTTAATTAAATTTTCAAAGCGCCTCTCGTATCTGACTTATAGGCATTTTATTATTTAATAGTTTTCTATAAAAATATCATAAATAGGTGCCATTTTTTTCGGTGAGCATTGTCAAGTGTAATTTAGCGCTAATATAAGTAATATTAGTTCTATATTGGCATGTGCTCAAACCCAAAAACCGACGACATATTGTTACCAATCTTAGTTGCAATTAGTGTTGCCTAAAAATCGATAGTTTTACAATCGATTGTTAAAAGTCAAAAACATGTACCCTATCGATAGCACAATCGATACTATCTATTGATTGTGATCGATACTATTGATACTATCGATAGTATCGATTGTGCTTTCGCTGCAATAGTATCAGTTAACAGCAATACTATCGATAGTATCGATAGTTTCGATCGCTGCCGATCAATGAACTATCGATAGTATCGATACTATAGATAGTATTGCTCTCCGATATTGAATACACAATCGATACTATCGATAGTTTTGCACAATCGATAGTGATATTTTTTTCGATAGTATTGCATTCAGTAAGCAGGCATAATGGGTGGTAGAATATATGACATGATCACATATTATAATGGGTGGTAGAATGTATGACGGATGAATTATAAAGTAAGTATGGTCAGTCAGTTGGCCAGCAATTTCGAATCTACCACACATTATGCCTGCTTACTGAATGCAATACTATCGAAAAAAAGATCACTATCGATTGTGTATTCAATATCGGAGAGCAATACTATCGATAGTATCGATACTATCGATACTACTGCAGCGACAGCACAATCAATACTATCGATAGTATCAATAGTATCGATCACAATCGAATCGATAACCAATCGATAACCTATCGATAGCCTATCGATAGGTTATCGATAGTGGCCTATCGAGCGGCAACACTAGTTGCAATCTTCAGAGCTGATGTCAAATCCTATACTAGAATTTGTAAAACTATATAAAGCGTGTTTTTGCTTATATAGGTCGTTTTAAGCACAAATTATCTTATAAGAGTTTTGACCAGGATTGTTTAAGATTACTGAGACTATAACACTATTCTGAAATGTCTTTGTAAGTGTACGTAAGATTATAACGGCCTATGATAATTCTATATAAAAACATCTAATTTTCTTGCGTGATATATAATCTTAGTGATTTTATTAATCGTTGAATCGTAGATATTAAATCGCTTCTAAAATCAGACAAAAAAATATAAATGGTTTTCAATAGTTAAAATTGAAGTTACTTATATTGACCATAAAATATTAGCTTATATGAGGATATAAGTATAAGTAAAAGGTGCGATTGCACTTAAGTGTATATACTCCTGGTAAATGCTTCTAGAGGAATTTAAGATTAAAGTGTTTCTGAGATGTAATCTTATAGGCACATATAAGTCTGAGCTACAGGATTATTTACTCCTAAGTGCAATTAGTTTTGTTCCCAGCTTTTATAGGAGTGCTAATCCAGAAGTAGCCATGAAAAAGATTCTATATACCGATATAAGTTAAAATTATAGGATTAAACATACTGAAGTAAAAACGGCATTTATTAATGCTGTTAAAAGCGCAGTAGCACACATTAAACCCATCATCGGAGTTATATAAGTCCATTTAGCATTAGAAAATTGGATTCCAGGACAATTTTGCTGGTTGGGTGGACATAGCCAAAATGAAGGAGACTCGATGCACGCATGCATTGAAAAGAATATGAAAAATAAAGTTATCTACACGCCAGACCAAATTTACAGCATAATAATGAACGCAAAAATTACAGAGCCTAAATACGATCTCAAAGAAATGGACCAGTCAGATTTTTTAAATATCAAGGACCTCGTTATTGATGCAAATTGGAAAAAAAATACCAAAGGAGAGATAATTCGCTGGTCTGATGTGATGGAAATCCGTGTCTCACATTCCACAGGCCACCGCGTATTGTTCAAATACGACTTTGATGATCCATATTCCGAGTTAGATACCTCTGGACCAACTATGACTCCAAGTTTGCGCATTCGAGGGAGAGGACGAGGACGAGGTAGAGGCAGTGCAGGTGTCAGTCGTATACAACAAGTGTCGGCTACATCTACAACTGTAGACAGCTTAAAACAAGCTTACAACGAATTGTTACCTATTTCCAGAGACTTGTACACCGATCTGCAAAGCTTGTGTAAATCAGGAGCTATACCTCGTCATTATCATGAGTTTTATAACTCATTAAAATGTGCTTCAAATGATGATTGATTAGATTTAAGTGATTAACTTTTGTATTTGTGGCCTACTTATCTTTCTATAATAAATTTCAATAATCTTACTTTAATAATGATGTTTTTTTTTATCTAACCATCCTTTGAATTTTTATCACTGGGCAAGATCATCTTTTCTTACGTAACTCATATACATACCTACATAATATAACATACATACACATAACTTATAAATACCATAATTCTTATAGTTTTTGTTTCACGTTCAAAGAAAATCTATTCTACGAATAATCTTGTAACTAATAATTACCGAAAATAATAAACAACTATTTGCCTCGAAGACTACCGCAACTAACTATTACGTTACAGCAGTTGACAAACTTTTTACCTCGAATAGTACCGTAATGAAATATTACGGATCAATTAAAATGCACAAAATACCCGAATAAACCCGTAAAGATCATTGCTGTAGCAATTTTTGGTTATTATTTTCGGTATTATCTTATTTTCTTAATAGCTCATAATCTATTTATAATTACGGGACTTTAATGAATTATAAAGATTGTAAAAAAAATCAGCTTTAATATAATATATAAAGTTTTTTTGTACTTTAAACATTAAAAGAGTTATTAAAGTTTTTCGGTTTTTTTGCTCTCCTGTAAAATTTTATTTTTTCGATTACGGGATTATTCGCGGGGGACGTCGATATAAAAATAAACAAAATTAAAAATTTTGAAAAATACCCACGACGGTAGATAATTTAATCGATAAAGAATAAAATAACTCAAAAAACCCTCGACCGAGGAATATCCGTCAGGGGCTGCCTTTAAATCAGCTAAAGTTTTTTGACTCGTAGTGACGCGAATACAATTAAGTACCTGTTTGATGTGTAACGATTACATAAAATACATTTATGAGTTTTATTATATAAATGTTGAAATTTCTTGTAGAAAAGGCAGTCCCCGACGGATATTCCTCGGTCGAGGGTTTTTTGAGTTATTTTATTCTATATCGTTGTAGGTATTTTTCAAAATGTTTAATTTTGTTTATTTTTATTTTAGACTTTTTAGAGAGCATATACGGCTTATAATTGAATGCATTAAGCTACCCTACCATGAACACATTTCTGAAAACAGAATTGTAATCCGATATTTCGTTTTGATTATATTGCAACATTGTTTTGCACTAATATTGTGGCGCCCCCTAGTAAGTTACAGCATTGACACCTGTCTAAGAACATGCACCTATCAAACATAAACTCGATATTGAAAACCGCATCAAAATCGGATCATTAGTTTAGAAGATAGGAGGGAACATTAACTTTGCACAAACGCACACACAAACAAACAAACATCTCTCACTCCCTTGGATTATTTAACCAACTTATATGCTCTAAGCTCACTCCAAACGATTGCTCCGTTCCGTCATGGGTAATAAAAATTAACTGTGCACCTGGCGCTGTGACGTCACACAACTTACCTACTTGAGCGCTTGCGGCGATTACGGGTAGCGGGGGGTGAGAGCCCAGTTTAAATATTGCAAAAACTGACCAACCGCTATATAGTAACTTGGGAAATAATTCATTGCTTAATTTAATATTTAGATACCTACCCAATGTATTTCATATAATTATAAGCTTTTCACTTACCTTTTGATGGTGGAACAATCACAAAATCCTCAGCATCTTGTTTAATTAAATGATGATCTTCATGCAAAGCTGGTTTTATTTTTAACCCCCGACGCCAAAAGAGGGGTGTTATAAGTTTGACGTCGATGTCTGTCTGTGTATCTGTGTGTCTGTGTGTCTGTCTGTCTGTCTGTCTGTCTGTGGCACTGTAGCTCCTACACGCGTGGACGGATTTGGATGCGGTTTTTTTTTAATTAAAGCTGGTGTTCCTGGGAGTGTTCTTAAGTATATAATATGCAAATCGGTTCAGCCATTTCAAGGTCATCAGCTCTTTTCTCAGCTGTGGTAGGGTTATAGATCCAATATAACAGCAGATATGCCGTGTTTGGATTCATTTTGATCAGTGTTTAATTCCTAATACAATGCAATGGTGACAACAGATGAGGAGCTGATGATGGAGTCAGAATTTCCAGCACTCCATCCATTCTTGAAAAATGTAACAGCAGATATGTCGTGTTTGGATTCGTTTTGATCAGTGTTTAATTCTTAATATAATGCAATAGTGACAACAGGCGAGGAGCTGATGATGGAGACCGAATTTCCAGCACTCCATCCATTCTTGAAAAATGTAACAGCAAATATGTCGTGTTTAGATTCGTTTTGATCAGTGTTTAATTCTTAATATAATGCAATGTCGACAAAAGGAGGAGCTTATAATAATTATTATTAATTTTTATAATAAAAAGGTTTAAAAACTTTGAAATAAAAATTAAATTAAAAATTTAAAAATCCCCCGACTATAAAAAGTAACAAATAAAATAAGTAGTATTTTGTCAACTGAACATCGCTTAATATTTCATACAAATTGACAACTTTCATACAAACTTCATTTTGTCGGGGGACCGCTAAGTACCTAGGTAGGTACGCAAAAAAAACCTAACCATAATGAGATAATCATAATGAGATATCAAAATTTAAAAAATGCCTGTGAACGAAATGTTTTAATTGAATCGATAAGTATAAATTTAAAATAGGTATTCGTAAGGAAAATAGAATGCGGTCCCCCGACGAAATGAAATTTGTATGAAAGTTGTCAATTTGTATGAAATATTAAGCGATGTTCAGTTGACAAAATACTACTTATTTTATTTGTTACTTTTTATAGTCGGGGGATTTTTAAATTTTTAATTTAATTTTTTGTCATTTTTTAGACGTTGTTTTAAACTCTGTAGAAAGTTTCTTCTTTTCGTTAAAGCTTTTAAGTTTTCATTCATCTTTTAATTAGCACAACAACACTCAAGTATTTAGTTAACTCTGAAAATTAAAGATATCTCGCTCACACCATTAGTATTTTTCTATAAACGGTTAATTCTTTATCTCATTCTTTTCTCTTACGCCGCGCATGCGTACTAATTAGACTGGCGCTTCTTTGCAAATCCTAAGCATAAACACGGTAAAATCATCTTACTGCGTTTATACCTTGCGCACGCGTTATTTAAATAGCTTTTAGCTTGCATTAAACGCGGTAAATAATCTTACTGCGTTCATAATAAGGAAAAGTCATTGTAAGAAATGAGGTATTCCTACTTATAAATACAGTTTAATATTTTTACTGTGTTTATGTTATGGATACCTAATCAAATGCATGTTATTTACCAATTGCAAACCACAGTAAGAGCGCTTACTGCACTCATGTTTAGGATTGATGGATCTTACTGTGTTTATGGCCTCTGTTTTTTGTACTTCTAAGACAGCTAGCGAAAAACGGGTATTTGATTCAGATTATACTTCACTGGTTCTTCCGAAAGATTATTTACTTGTAGTAGTGCCCTCGTACTGCCGTTGTCACAATAATGTTTAGAGAATAAACGCAAAATACAAAACTTGCACTGGTAACACTGACAGCTACCCCACTCCGCCATCCCCTCATCGATATCACGTCATGATTTGTTCTTGTGCGCCGTTGCTCACACGCACCATCATGAAAAATTCGGAAATTAGAAGTCAAATAAAACATCTTAGGAAAAAATTAAGTGAACGTAAACGTCGTCGTCGCCGTCGAGATTCATCATCATCGTCTGAAATGTCCGAATCACCGCCGCCGCCGTCGTCGCCATCGCCGCCGCCACCGAAGCGCGCTCGGCTTAGAATCGATTCAGATGATTCATCTAAATGCGAGTCGGATTGTGAAACTAATAACGGTAAGTCAACACAATGTATTCTTACATTGATACATTTAAATTTATTAAGTAGGTACATAGATACTTGTTCATTAGCAAAAATTGAGACAAGTGAGACTGCATCGAATTTTCTTTTTTCAAATTACCCTCAATTTTTACGACAAAAAATTTCTTGTTGCAAGTATTGTCTGGATGACATACGCAACTTATATATACGTTATAAGTGTTGACTGCATGTCGCACATAACGATTTATTTTTTCCCTACGTTGCAAGTGCTGGCTGAATGCCACACGCAATGATCAAATACTTTAAAAGTATAACAAAGCTTTTTTGGCCTTTCAGCGGATAAAAACAATGAAAATGATGATTCTATTTTTGCAATACTGGGCGAGGACCCCACATTAGATAAAGAATTCGGTAAAGATATACACGCCCATGTAGCAGTTAGATGGAATAATATTCTTCAGAAAGGAATCAAGAAAGAAAATCGGGCTGATTTAATGCAACTGTATCTACCTCCTTCAAATTGCCCGTTTATTTTACCTCCCAAGTTAAACGATGAAATCAAGGCCGCCGTTCAGGAACCGGCTGTTAAGAGAGATTCTAAATTAGAACAAAAGCAGATACAGCTTGGCGCGGGAATTACTTGCCTTGGCAAGGCAATTGATCTAGCCTTAAAAATACCGGATAAGGAATTGCGAGACAAAATTGTTAAGTTCTTAGGAGATGGCGGGCAGCTTTTAACCGATCTCCATTACTTAGAATCGATAACTAGAAGATTCCTTTTAATGCAAGGCTTGAATAAAGACACTAAGGATACTATTAAGGAGTTACCTCGAGATAAGTTACTATTTGGTGAAGGACTTCCAGAAAAGTTAAAAGCGCTAAAAGCATGCTCCAGATCAGCTGCCGACATCAAAATTAAACCTAAATCGGCGTCCGCAAGATCTCGGGCTGAAAATAAGACTCCCAGCACTTCGTACGCTCCGTCAACGGGGGCTTTAAACTGGAGGGGCTCGTCTCGCCGGTACACCAACTCCAGCATGACAGCGGGCGCCTATCGCGAGCGTCGTACGACAGCTGCGACGGCCGCGTCTCGCCGGGCGCAGACGAGCCAGCGCCCTCAACGAGCCAAGCGGAGTTAAATGACAACCAGGTAATTCACCATGCTGGTAGAATTCGTCACTTCTATTCAAAATGGTGTCAAATCACTAATGATAAGACTGTTTTATCCTGGGTTAAGGGGCTCAAAATACCCTTTAGTAGACCTGTAGCTCAATCTACGGCATTAGTCACTTACCCACATAATTCCTCAGAGGATAAATTCTTTCGAAATGAAATTGATAGGCTTATATCAATTGGTGCAGTTCATGAATGTACACCATCTGAAGGTCAGTTTGTGTCTAGGATATTTTTAATAGACAAACCAAACGGTGACAAACGAATGATTTTAAACTTAAAGCCCTTAAATAAGTTTATCGATGCTCCACATTTCAAATTAGAGGATCTTAGAACTGCTATTAAGCTGATGACCAAAGATTGTTATATGTGTACTGTAGACTTAAAGGATGCATACTTCCTTATAAGTATTTATAAACCACACCGAAAATATCTACGGTTTCAGTACAACTCGACTTTATATGAGTTTACAGTTCTACCTTTCGGTCTTAACGTAGCCCCGTTTGTATTTACAAAGCTCATGAAGCCAGTTATTCAGTTTTTACGTCGTCAGGGATTTTTATCAGTCAATTATTTGGACGACCTACTTCTCATTAGTAATACATATAAAGATTGTCAATTAAATTTAATTGCTACGGAAAATATCTTAAACTCTTTAGGATTTATCATAAATAAAAATAAAAGCTCAATGATACCCAATCGTTATTGCAAGTTTTTAGATTTCGTTTTGAATTCTAAGGATCTAACAGTTTCCCTTCCCGATGAAAAGCGAACACGAATAAAATCTGAATTGTTAAAGCTCCAAGAAAGTAGATCGTGCACTATACGAACTTTTGCTCGCGTATTGGGGCTACTTAGTTCAGCATGTCCTGCAGTAGCTTATGGCTGGTTACATACAAAATTATTCGAACGTGTTAAATTTAAAGACTGATGAAGATTATGACAAGTCGCTTTCAATACCTCATAATTATCTTAAACACGATTTTCAGTGGTGGTTAGATCGAATTGACACGACTTTTAACAAAATTCGGCAAAATGATTTTAGTTTGGAACTTTACTCTGACGCTTCAACCACTGGTTGGGGAGCTTGTTGTGGCACTAAGAAAGCTAGTGGTGTTTGGTCTGAATTTGAGTCTACAAAACACATTAATGAATTAGAATTAATAGCTGCATATTTTGCCCTAAAATCCTTTGGCAGAGATACTTATAATGCTGAAATAATCATTCGAATTGATAATAAGACTGCTATAACATATATCAATAGAATGGGCGGGGTACAATATCCGCACCTCAATAATATTGCTAGGAAAATTTGGAATCTATGCGAAGCTCAAAACAATTTTATTTACGCATCATACATTACTTCATCGGAAAATACAATAGCAGATGCAGAGTCACGACGTGTATATTCAGATACAGAATGGGAGCTTAAACCATCCGCTTTTCAACAGATTGTTGACAAGTTTTCATCTCCACAGATAGATTTGTTTGCAAGTCGCTTAAATCATAAATGCCCCATATACGTCTCATGGCACGGTGACCCTGACTCTTTTGTCGTAGACGCATTTACTATCAATTGGAATAGTTATTTCTTTTATGCGTTTCCTCCATTTTCTCTTATTTTGAAAGTTTTATCCAAAATTATGTCTGATGAAGCCACGGGTATTGTAGTAGCTCCTCACTGGCCGAACCAACCTTGGTTCCCGCTGTTCAATCAATTATGTATATCTGAATTATTGTGTCTTCCACCTGACACTAACTTATTAACCTCTCCTTCCAGACAGCGGCATCCTCTGCACAGAACCCTGTCTTTGATGGTCGGAGTTTTGTGCGGGAAGCGTTCTCCAGGCGAGGAGCTCCTACCGAGGCGCTAAGTATTTTGTTAGATTCTCTCTCACCAAATACTTTTAAACAGTATCAATCAGCTCTTTAAGAATGGTTTAATTTCTGTTCTGTAAACCGATATGATTGCTTTAGTTCATCTGTAACTGTAATATTACGATTTTTGACTATGATCAGCGATAAAGGCGCGAGATACGGAACTTTAAATAGTTACAGATCGGCTTTATCGTTGATTATGGGTAAAGTAACTGAGGATGATTTAATCTCTCGTTTTCTTAAAGGCATTTTCCGTAGGACACCTGCTCTTCCTAAATACGATTGCACCTGGAATCCGACCGTAGTCCTCAATAAACTGAGTTTATTGTTCCCAAATACAGAGATTACATTAGAGGCGCTTTCTAAGAAACTAGTAACCCTGTTAGCACTTATAACAGCGCATCGTGTTCAAACTCTTTCACTGATTAAGGTTTGTAACATTGAGATACTCGATTCTAGAATTTTGATTAAAATACCGGATATGATCAAGACTTCCGCAGTTAATAGATCACAGCCACTTCTAATTTTGCCATTTTATAATGAAAAACCTGCAGTGTGTCCGGCGAGAGCTTTATTATCTTATTTAGATAGAACTCGGGATCTAAGACCCAGTAATGTTAATTGTTTGTTTATCAGTTTCAAAAAACCGCATTCTAAAGTATCTTCCCAAACCTTAAGTAAGTGGATCAAATGCACACTTAGGGAAAGTGGTTTAGATACCACAAAATTCAGTGCCCACAGCACCAGGCACGCCGCCACGTCAGCAGCACAGCGACGGTGTCAATCTTCAGCTGATACGAAGTACAGCTGGTTGGTCAGGTACCTCTAAAGTTTTTGCTAACTTTTACAATAGACCGGTTATTGAAGATACTTTAGAAACTGATTTTGCTACAGCTATATTAAATAACTAAAAATTATTAAATCTTGTTAGAAGTAAATTTTTTGTTTTGTTCTTTTGTTATTGTTACTGCTTAATGAAATAAACAGTTTGTTTTGGTTCTGTGAGATGCATATTTATTTTCATATACTTATGCTCTGAACATCTACAAGTAAATAATCTTTCGGAAGAACCAGTGAAGTATAAATTAACTATTAAAATAAACTTACCTGTAAGGGAAGTTCAATAGTAATTATACGAGTTGGTTCTTCCGAAAGATTATGCTAGATAAACCCACCCTTTCCCTAACATTTCCTTTGGAATATGTACCACCCCAAACTAATTATGAAAATAAATAACTCTTTAAAATATAATGACGTGATATCGATGAGGGGATGGCGGGGTGGGGTAGCTGTCAGTGTTACCAGTGCAAGTTTTGTATTTTGCGTTTATTCTCTAAACATTATTGTGACAACGGCAGTACGAGGGCACTACTACAAGTAAATAATCTTTCGGAAGAACCAGCTCGTATAATTACTATTGAACTTCCCTTACAGGTAAGTTTCTTTTAATAGTTAATAGAGCTCGTTTCAAGGATTCCAAATATGTAAAAAAAAAAATTTGACATTTTCGAGTTACTGTGTTTATAATTTGGAGGGCAGAACTGTGATATAAAATATTTTATTCTTAGATTGAATAATAAATTATAATCAGCAAAATCAACTACAAATACATAAGCATTAGAAATAGCTAGTTATAGCATAAGTTCAGCAAAGCATAAAATCAATTAATTGGATTGAAAACAGAAGCCATGGAAGGCACGTTTGCGTCCGGTGGTTGAAGCAAAGGTTTCCGGTAAAATTTCAGCATCGTGTTGCGACTCCTCCAGTTCCCTCTAGCCAAAATGTCCTCTATGTTGAATTTTTCAACCCAGTTCAGGGAAACAACAGCAGATCTAATAGATCCAGCAGAATCATTAATACCAGCGTCTTTAAGAAGTGTGCGTATCCAACCACCAATAATAGTCCTGCTTGCAGCTTTAGCAACACCTGTTGTTGAAAGAAAAAGGTTAGGTATATTATTCGCTTCGATTCGTCGTTGAGACGATAATCGTATGACTTCCTTTATCCAATAAACTGGATCTAAATTTCTATCTAAACCAGATAGTAACTGCCAACCTGATTGTTGAAAATTTGGTGTATCTGTTTTAGAACCATACTCAGGCCAAAACGTTATTTTATCCTCTTCAATAATGCACTTGTCAGAGGATATTGACAAAAGTGTCAAATCATGAACTCTTCTACCAGATGCTAATAGAAGTAAAGTAGCGCAACGTCGTGAGGCTTGAAAAAGAGAGATAATAGATGGAGTATTTTTCTCTAAATAAGTAACCAATATTTGTGGGTTCCAGATTGGTGGTTTTTCAGGTTTCACTGATTTATTAGCTATACCTTTCAAGGCTTGTTTCACTGAGGTATGACTGCCGAAATCTCTATCTAGGTTGGAAAATTTTAACACTACTGACTTATGAACGAGAATTGTTCTATAAGCTAAGCCAACTTCAGTGTGCAGGTGAATAAGATATTTTGCTAATAGTTCCGGAGAACAACCTTTAGAGGAAAAATTGTTAAGCTTACACCAAGAAAGCCAGCGATCCCAGGCTTGTTTATAGGTTTTCAACGTAGAAGGTCTCCAACTCGCTTCTAGAACAGATTTCTGAGTATTAGACCAGTCTTTAGTTAAATTTTGCCACCCCGACAACGCCAAGCCTCCGATCAGTTGACGAATGCATGGCGGGGGTCTGCTGGTTCGAGTATCCACTAGTACATGGCAAAGATTCTTGATCGTGTAAGGTGCTGCCGTTGCTCGTTTCTTGAGTTCTGTCCTCCAAAACACGTTTTTCCATCTCGGACAAACTATGATGAACGTCCCCGTGGCGGTGTTTAGCTTGGGCAGGACTTGTGGCATGAGACAAGGAGGCGGAAATACCCATGCTAGACGAAAATGCCATTCCCTGCTGAAAGCGTCTATAAAGCTCGCATTCTTGTCTCTTATATCCCAGGAAACGTAGCTCGGGACCATATGAGCGTGACCAGAGGTTAGTAATTCGGGAATACCTACCTCATTTCTTGAAATTTTTTTGCGTTGCAGAAGGGAGAAGGTGCCATTCTGCCTGTATTTTGTTCCTGGACAAACAGTCCGCTATTGTGTTGAGTGGTCCTGGAAGATAGTGTACAGACAGCTGTATCTGCTGGTTTTCTACAATGTTGTAGATCTTTCTTGTTATGTCTAACAGAATTTGGGAACGAGTTCCTCCTTGTTTCCGAAGATAAGCAACGGCAGATACATTGTCGCTCTGAATGAGAACCGTGGATTTCTTTAAAGTGTGTTGGAATTCTTGCAAGGTAAACAGAACAGTTGTCAGTTCTCTGGCGTTATTGTGCATTTTTGCTTGTAATTGGTTCCACGAGTCTGCTAGATGAATGCCGTCGACATACACTCCCCATCCTGATTCCGAGGCATCTGTCACGATATAATGTGACACAGGACCCGGCCACAGCTTGCTTGTTTTTTGTCAAGTTCTTTAGCCACCAAGTCATGTCGCAACGGGCGTTGACTTGCAATTTGTCCACCTTCTTCTCCTTTAGAAGAGAGTCGAGAAGAATCTGTATATTCCGGAGGTTTAAGTAGCCCAGCGGGACGACGTAGGATACAAAGTTCAGCATTCCGGTCAACGTCTGTAGTTCCAAAACATTCCAAGAGTCTTTTCTTAGTGCTTCTTGTAACAGCAGTCGTGTTTTGGTGATCTTCTTCGTCGGAAGAGATTTCAAATTGTCCTTCGTATCCCAAATAATGCCCAGATAATCGATCTGCTGAACAGGGACTTTGGACGATTTTTCTCTGTTTATGACCCAACCCAAAGTTTCCAGAAAGGAAACAGCGGTTCTGAACTGGTGAGTTAACTCCAGGGGATCTTGGCTTACAAAAAGAAAATCATCTAGATAGACAATTACTCGCATACCGAGCTCTCGTAGTTTTTGCGCCATCCAGTTGGATAGAGTGGCGAAGGTTCGAGGAGCGCTCGACAGCCCAAAGGGTAGGCAAGTCATTTCGAAAGCGTTTCCGTTGTAAACAAGTCCGAGATATCGGCGATGTTGTGGGGCGATCGGTATATGGAAATACGCTTGTGAGAGATCTATTTTCATCATCCAATCCTGAGACTGAAGGAATTGCGGCAGGCGATGCATGTTGATGAGTCGAAATTTCTTGTCTTCTATGTAATAATTCAGGTTCTTTAGATTGAATACAGGCCTGAAAGTTTGATCCTGTTTTCGCACAAGAAATAGGTGAAAAATGAAACCTCCGCCCAGACCGGCATCTTGAAGCACGCCCTCTTGGACCATCGTCTGAACTTGACGAGTCATCTCTTTGGAGGAAACTGTTTGCAAACCCTCGCTTAGTTTTAGAGTCGTGGGAGGTTTGGCTATGAAAGGAATTCGATAGCCGGATATAATCTTTAATATATGAAGTGGAGCGTCTAATTCCTGCCATTGCTGTTGATAGTACAGGAGTTACCCGGCCTGAAAACCCGTGGCATAGTCATTGTCGCTTGCGCTTGTCATTATGGTCGCGTCTGGAACGGTAGGCCTGGCTTTTTGCTGCAACATAAGGGCGCTTTCCGGCCAAGGATTTTCCTTTCGTAGAATCACGCGGGCGCGTATTTGTTGCAAAGGAGGCAGAGTTCTGAAATGGTTTCTTTACCACAGGATCAGATGATCGCCCTGGCAAGACCTGGACACCTTCAGCAGATGGATACGGTCTTTTAAAGAAAACCTTTGACGCACCTCCTAACTTGGCAATAGCTTCATCCAAGCTACTCGGTTGGAACAAATATTCTGAAGTGGGTGGAATGCGGCGCAATATCACCTTGTTGTATTTGTCTTTGACGTGTGAAAGTAGTTTATCACGTCTTTGTTGCAGCACATCTGCACGACGGCCACAGACCACTTGCATCAGATCTTTTGAGACGGTCTTCAAATTTGAATTGTCAGAAAACAATTCGCGTATTTTTGTTGTGACAGACGACGCCGACAAACTCGTATTTTTGTCATTAGTCCATGACAAAAAATCTTTCATCGCTGTCTGTAGCGATTCTCTCTGCGTGAGCAACATGTTAGTCAAAGCTCCAAAAGTTTGGTCCAGTGATTTCAGTAATTGTCCTCAAACTGTCTCAATAAATCATTAGGTTCTAGATTAGTACCTCCCAGAGTAGATCAATATTTTTTCTGGACATCAGCATATCTGACGTTAGTCCAATCAGAAGAATCAAAATGCTGCAACTTAACAATCTCATTAAGCCTTTCAGGCTTTGTTTTAGGCAAGGTAGACTCATTCAAGACAGTATCATAATCTCCGAAAAAGATTTCATAATTATCTGAAGATTTCTGTTTATCTTCATTTTGAAAAGCTTCGGAAAACAAAGAGTATGCACAATCAACTGACAAAGAAGGTGATACCGGAGATTGTCTTTTATCAGTAATCAATTTAGTCAGTGATTCAATTTGCTTTTACAAATAATTAAAACGGGAATCTGACTCACGTGACACGTTCTCGCAACATTCACTCCTTCTGTAACGTTTAGGAGTTTCAGCGTCAGATTCTTCAATGTCCGCCTCACTTCCCTCCGGGAATAATCTACCTACGGGTCCTTTTGCGTGACATCCTTTCCTGGTAATCCTCCTCGTTCTCAGCGAAAGGGCCGGCTAATACTTCGATGTCTTTATCCATATTAACGATCATATATTCTGAAATATAAACACTTTTATTTATATTTTATAGTTAATATAATAATGCATAGGTATACATTAAAAATTTCAAAATAAAAATATCATTAAAAAAGTAAAGTCTATAAAAACCGAACGGTTTACCCGTTATTTGGCACAACGTTTCGTTTCGAAACTAAACGCCAACTGAAGCAAGGCGCCAAGCGCGCTCTGTAATTTAACTTCTCCCCACCACTCTACCGCAGGTAGAAAGGGGCTCGAAACAGGGCGCGCAGGTGTTCGGCGTAAGCGGGAGGTGGTTGTTTGGCACAATAATCGTAAGAAATTGATACGTCATATCTCAACATTTAAGGTTTCAAATAAGTGTCGTACATAATAATAGAGAAATAACAGGGCCATTATATAAATCTTTTAACAAAAGTGGCAAGCATATTCATCTGTTACTTTTAGAAAGTAACACATCAACACATTATTGTTTAATAAAAAATCTGTCTCGACTTATCAGAAACCAAATAACAAAACATCATGGGAAAATATACTTTTGCGAACAGTGTTTATTATTTTTTCCTTCTGTTGAACAAGTCGATAATCATTCACAGTAACTGTTTTACCTGAAAAAGGATCTTTTATGTCATTCAAAAATTATGAACGGAAACAAGATATACCTTTCGTAATTTATGCAGATTTCGAAACAATATTGAAACCTCTGAAGGATGATAATGACGTAACATGTAACACTGTAAAGCTGCAGCAACACATGCCATCTGCCTTTGCCTATAACATTGTTTCTTCCATTGATCCAAATTTTACACGATTTAGAAAATACCGTGGCGAAGACTGTGTAGAAAAATTTATTAAATTATTACTTGAAGATGCGTCCGAAATCTATAATTTATTAACCACAACAAAACCAATGATATTCACTCAATCAGATGCGCTTAATTTTGAAAATGCTTTACGCTGCCACATTTGTGATAATTTTTTGTGGAGTAATAAAGTCCGAGATCACTGTCACATTACAGGACAGTATCGCGGCGCAGCACATGCACATTGTAATTTACTTTACAAAATTCCTAAATTTCTTCCTATTTTTTTTTCATAATTTATCTGGCTATGATTGCCATTTATTTATTAAAGAATTAGGTGAAATGAAAGGAAAAATCACAATTATTCCTAAAACGAAGGAAAAATATATTTCTTTTTCCAAATTTATTTCTATTAATGACCAAGAGTTTATTCATGTTCGGTTTTTGGATTCATTTAATTTTTTAGGCGCGAGCTTAGATAAACTAGCTAAATCAATGTCAAAAGATGCCTTTGTTTGTCTGCGACAACACTATCCTACTGAGAAACGGTTCAATTTATTAACTCGGAAAGGTATATATCCTTACGATTATATTAATCAACAATTAAGGAACGATATGAAGAGACAGTATTACCAGCAAAAGCTTGTTTTTTCAATTCAATAAATAATAAACACATTTCTGATGAAGATTACGAGCACGCTTTGTCTGTGTGGTCAAAGTTTAACTTGAAAAATTTAGGTGAATGTACTGACTTATATTTAGAAACAGATGTTCTTTTGTTAACTGATATATTTCAAAACTTCCGAAAAACTTGTAAACGTCATTATAAACTAGAGCCAGCATTTTATATAACGGCTCCGAGCTTATCATTCGATGCAATGTTGTTAAAAACTGAAATTAAACTCGAGCTTGTTTCCGATGTAGAAATTATCAGAATGATTCAAAATGGTATCAGGGGTGGTGTATGTATGTGTTCTCATCGTAATGCTGTTGCTAATAGATAATAAATACACCAATGACTATGACGAAACAAAGCCTGAAACTTTCATTGTCTATTTGATTGCAACAATCTTTACGGTTTTAGTATGTGTCAATATCTACCTTACGCCAATTTCAGATTTTTAAACCAACGTGAAATTAATGATTTAACTATTCAAAATATTGCTGACGATAGTCCATGGGGATTCATATTAGAAGTTGATCTTTTTTATCCAGATTATTTACACAAAACTCTCACTCCGACTCACTCCGACGACCTCCCATTTTGTCCTGAGAAATGTATTCCACCTGGCGGCAAAACTAAAAAGCTGATACTTAACTTGTATAATAAATATAAATATGTTATTCATTATATTCATCTCAAAAAATGTCTCGAACACGGTTTAGTATTAAGCAAAATTCATAGAGTAATTACATTTAAACAAAGCCCTTATTTAAAACAGTATATTGAATTAAATACACAACTTCGACAACAGGCTCAAAGTAATTTCGAGCAAGATTTTTTTAAATTATTGAATAATAGTGTTTTCGGGAAAACGTTAGAAAATAGTGAACATAGAGTTAACGTTCATTTAGTTAATCAATGGACAGATTTAAATAATAAAACAAAAAAATCATTACAGGCAGAGCGTCTGGTAGCTAATCCCTTCTTTCATAGTGCTTCTGTGTTCACCGAAAACTTAGTTGCGGTACAAATGAAACCTGACCAAATTATATTAGATAAACCTAATTACTTAGGATTCACTATCTTAGAGCTTTCAAAAAGTCAAATGTATAATTTTCACTACAACGTAATTAAACCTATTTACAAAAATAATGTGAAATTATGCTATATGGATACTGATTCGTTTTTGTATTTATTATCTACACAAGATTTCTTCCTAGACTTAAAAAATAAGTTTCTTCGTTATTTTGACACTAGTAATTATAGCCTTCAGAACACTTGGAATCTACCACTCATAAATAAAAAAGTCCCTGGTCTTTTTAAGGATGAAATGGGGGGTCAAAATAAAAACAGAGTTTGTTGGATTGCGATCCAAACTTTATTGTGTAAAAATATGTGATAAAAAAGGCAAAAGGTGTAAAATCATCTGTTGTACGAGATCTTAATTTATGCGATTATAAAAAAATTCTTTTTGAAAACGAAATTATTAAGAAAAAAAAACATATTATTCAAGTCTATAAAGCATCAAATTTTTACACAAAGTGTAAATAAAGTAGCATTGTCTTCTAATGACGACTAACGCTTTATATGCAGTGATAAAATACAAACCAGAGCATGGGGTAACGCGTCAACTTTTAACTGTGATAATGATGATAACTAATGTAGCGTAGGTCCAATATGTGTAAGGTTGTTACACTGTAATTTGTTTAATATTTTGAATTTTGAGTTACATTGTAAAATTAATATTTCTCTATAAGTAAGTAGGTAATATATTTTTTGTATTCTCTTAAGTAAGTATTAAATTTTATACAGGTAACTCCCAAATATCTAGTCAGTACTATGTTCATAATAATAAGCCATAGTAAAATACCTAGCAACTAAGCAAATTATATTTATCGAAATAAAATAAATTATAAGTATATCTTTATAAATTATAAGTATATCTTTAAACTCGTGTTTGATTTTTAATAATTTCTTTTTTATGTCAAGTCAATGACCGGTTATGAAACGTAAGGTACCTACCAAACGATGTATATTTTTTGCAGAATTTACATAACCTACATAAGCGCACTTATATTTTAAGACGCTTAGCTTGCAAATTACGAAACACTATTCTAAACAGCTAAATAACTTATTTTTTATTTGCTTTCATTGAGCAAATACATCGTGATAGATTCTCGAAGTGGTAAGTTGATAAATACCTTTGTAAAAATATAAATACACCTTATCATTGTTTTTAATTAATTTTGAAACAAAGCTTACAAATTGCCTATTTTGTTTTTAAGTAAATACTTAGGTACATATTTTTAAATTCTCCTATCATTATTATAGGTACTCATCGTCATGGTATATTGAAGTATAATACACTATTTTGATTTACAGAACATCCAACATGTCAACCGAAAACACATCAGTCATGTTTGAGCAATACGCGCAAGATCCATTGGCTAACTTCGATGAGGATTTCCCAGACCTAGCTAGACTGCAGCGGGAACCTAAGAAGAGGAAGCCCACTAAACGTAACGTACGTGAAAATGGCAGTCACAATACGCCGCCGAACAAAACGACTTGGAGGGAGATCTCATCGTTCGTAATTAACAGACAGAACTGTCAAGGTTACCGCATGATCCGAATACAGGTGCTGGATTTGAAAACTGATCCTCCAGAATTAGATGGTGGATCCAACGATGAGGAAAACGTTGTGATGGAGGCGCAGAAAATCGTGCGAAATAACGGATACGATGACGTCATGGAGCAGACGGAGGAGTTAATTGAAAAATTATCAGCAAAAATATGTTGTAATAATTAAAGAATTAGATAATAAATAACTCCCATTTTGTTTTTGTTGTTTGCCCAGCTGCTTCATAATATTTTTTATTAATTTAAAATTTTAAAGGTTATACCTAAATGAAACTCAAAAAAATATTTAAAATGTTTATTATTATTTGATACATTTTGTTACACAAACTTTATCTTAATTCATTTTGACCTCTATATTAACAGAATAAATTGAAAGCAGACATATTATTATCAAAATACCATTTCTAATAAAAATCACATTTCTTAGAGCACACGATTTCGCATGATTAAAAATACAATGTTTCACATTTTTACTTTTATAGTAAATATCATACAATTTCACAAGACAAGGGCATCCTTTTTCACCCAAATCTATAACTTCACAATTTTCACACAGCTCTTTTACCCACTTTACTTTTTCTTGCCCTTTTTTATTTTTTTTTTTATTAACGAGATAAGGAAGTACTATACGTTTAAATTCTCGGTAGTCAATAAATCCTTCACTCCAATATATGCCCATACGAGACTCAATCCATTTCACTTGTTTTTTCTCTTCTTTGGTTAAATTGTTAAACAAATACGGTGGTTTGATCAAAAAAGTTTGAGTAAGTTCTGTTGTTGCAATAGCTAATTCTTTTATAATACATTTATTGTGCATGTCTTTAAATCCTGCACGTCTACTATAATCATATCCGGTTTCATGATATTTTTTTCACGATGTTGCTGAGTGGTTTGTACTCTATTATAAAATCATTAAGAATAAGGCAATACGCAGAAGTTTGATCTGGTATTTCTTGCTCACTTTCTATTTCTACGCGAACATCAACGACTGGACCCGTTTTGATGTTTTCAGATTGTCTGGAACAGTCGATCACAAAAAACGGAGCTATCTCTTTAAACTCCTTTGCGTTTAATAAAGGTTCTGTGCGACGTCCGTAATACGACTGTTGAAAACGTGCGTATTGTTCATATAATAAAGCAATTCATGTCATTAGAAAAACTAACATTTAAATTTTCGTATGGATAATAAACAGAATTTAGGTACACTCGAACGTCACGTAAATTACAATGATCTAATCTCGACATATCCATCATACCATCATTTTTTCTACCATTTTGAAGACCAACTATTACGTAAGGAGGTTTTTCTATGTGTGAAGACGTTTTTATAGACCAGGTACGTTTTGTAGTTTTAGGTAAGAAAGGATATTCATAAAGATCCCAGTTCCTAAATGTTAATTGGAGAGATCTATCTTTTTCGAGTATTTTAAGCAAGTTTATTTTTTCTCTTTCCGATACTTTTACGTGCGGCACACGCCAGATGATTTTGTTTATTAGAATAGAATCAACCACCTCACCCGTGTTAAGTTTCACTGCATTCAAATTAGTGTTGCTACGGAGTGATATCAATTCATGTTTACAGTTTATTATTACTTTTTTATAATCTTCCGCAAACACAAGAATATTACTCAAAAAAGGAATAGAAACGGAGAAATTACCACTTTGAGTATTTTTAAACCCATCTATATCCCATCCCATCTCAAAGCTCTGGACATTTTAGATTCACTTTCATTCATAGATAATATAGATTTCATTGTTGTGGTGATGCCAGCGTTCTTAATTTTATCTATCTCGATCCCATTTAACTCATAGTGTCATGATTATTACAAAAATATATTGTACATTTTCATAAAAATAAACTAGCAACACTAGCCACCACCGATTTGCAGTTAACTCTATCCATTTTAGGGTGGGAAAAAGTCTGAGTGGGGAGAAACGAAATCGGTGGTGTAGTTGTTACTTAGCCTCGATAGAGTATAGTTGTGTTTAAGAAGTGTAATTGGTGAAATGAACTAAAGTAAATAAATAAATAATTATAATTATTAACACACGGAGTTTTTATTTCTAAAAACTCAGAAGTGGGACTTTCTACGCCTGCCCGAATTTCAAAAGGTATGTACCACATTCTTTGGTACTAGACTACAGTGTATTTGATTTTATAGTAATTATTTACCATATTGTTTTAACTGGGTTGTTCCGTCTACGCCCCACGAAGTTTCACCCCACGTATTATTTTTCCTTCTACGCCCTATTTTTATTCCTGTTTCGTCCCACAACATTTTTTAATTTTTTAATTCCATTTTTATTCAAAATACTATTCCTAGTTCGCCCCACTTTAGTTTTCAACGGTTCTTAGCTTTGTAAGTACGGTCAGATAAAATGACAGATATTGGTGGGTATCATTTCGTCACATGAAGAACATTAAAAAATAAAGTTTTAGTACATGTAGATACTTAACAGAAATAAACAGAGCGTCATTGAAAAAATATACTTATAATTGAAAATCAATCATATCAAAACTTTGAAAATAAAGTCTCGCAAACTTATCAAAACCAAAAGGACGACGCAAGACTTAGTATGGAGTCCTGGTACCCGTCCAATAGCGATTGTGATATGTCGTTGGAAAGTTTTATCTTCTAAAACAAGAATTGGTATGGCGCTTGACTGATTTTGACCTGATTCTTAGTTCCTTCTGGATCAGACTTAAGCGTATAATATCAAAGCAATATAGATATTTTATTAGAAAAAAATGAATGGAAATCTTATATTTTTACGTTTTTCTTCATTTATTTAACAATTACTGTTTACAAAAATACAGTACAGGTCAACTTATCTCAAAACCAACTCATTAGGACAGTCTCTATTCTTAGCCTGTACCCTTCAGTTGGTACTGTATATGTACTTGGCTCCAAAGGAATTTTTACTCAGGGTATTAAGAGCTATCCAACAGGTAGTGGAGTGCAATAAATAATGGAGTATCATACATTGCTATTGGAGTGGATAGTGATATTCTCTATGAAAAAAGTGATATTTTTTATGACTTTTGGGACCGTATAACTCTAAACGAACTAACGATAGGCACTTGACTCCATAGGAACTTTTAGTTAGGCTACTAAGAGCTATCAAACGATGTATCACACATTGCTATTGGAGGGGTGTACCAGAGTGTTGCAACATCCTTTCTCCATGATTGATTTATAAATAATTTATACAAAACTAAACAGTTCACAATAAACTTAAATTATTTTTGTCTAAGTAAAGCAAATCAAAAATATTATTCTTTTTTTTACTATCTCTACAATTTCCTTACAAACTTAACAAAATCAGCAGTGGGGTGAAAGCGGAATACATTGCTAGTCGTTAAGACAAAAATATTATTAAATATTTCGAATAGGGCGAAACAGGAATGACTTCAAAATGGGGTGTGACGTCATGGGGCGTAAGTGGAACAACCCTTCATTTTTAATTCGTTGGTAGTATTAACTGGTCCGTCGCGGTACACAAAGTCCACAGAAAAAAAACACGTCGGTACACACCCAACGAGTGCGCAGGGGAGACTGCGTGCGTGACGTAATAAAAACATTTACTTAAGTACCTACTGATAATGTTGACAAAAAGTCAAAATGAATGAAAGAGTGATTATCAATCAGTAGCTAAAATATCTTTATTTTAACTTATTATAACCCTTTACGGCATGAAAATGTATCGAATTTTATTTAAATCTCTTGATTAATTGACTAATTGGATTCAATTTTAATGAAAAAGCAATTTTCAGTACTAAACATTGCATTTTAAATAGCGCGCGTGCGGCGTCATAATGTAAGTAGTTCATGTGCGCGTCCGTCTCTACTTCTTTCTCGCTCACTCGGGACACGGGTCGTCCTCGTCTATGCGAAAACAGTAGGTAGGTAGTGTCGGGATAAGGAAGTGAATTTGTAGTGTAAACAAGTGAATTTAGTGAAATTTTGTTGCCAAAGAGATAGAAAACAAAACATTCGCCTGACCAACGCCCCGGGAACCCCTTGATCTGTGTTTAATTAGTGTACCTAGGTAGATACACCTACCTCAGTGAAAAGTGAATCTAGGGCTCTATCGTTACAAGTTTGCAACGCATTATTTAGTTGGAGTATTATTATTACAAGTTGGACACTTTCAACAAATGCTGTAAGTAAGTAAATAAGCTGACTTTTAAAGAGTTTATTCCAATTTTTTAGACACGCCGCCGCCAGTGCCAGCCTGCTTGTGCTTGTGCTTCTTCCTGGTGACTTACCGTATGTACCTACTACTCGTTGAACCGCTGCTGCTGGCTGTCTCAGCTGGCTTCTTGGCGGCGGCGGCGGGGTCGATCCAATACCGTGTTATTTACCTATTTACTTGTTTTGAATTGTATTTAGATTATGATTACTTGACTAAGTAGGTAGGTATGCGGTTGTTAGTCTAAAACCTAGAAAGTTGTGATGAAAAAGTCGGAATCAGGTAGGTACTTTCGATGAAATGATTTTATTTGTTAACAGTTAGGTAGGTAGTTAATAGTTAATAGGTAGGTACTAGAAACACCAAAAACGCGGGGCGCGGCGGCGGCGGCCCGCTGCGCTACGATCAGATGTTTGAGCGCTCAGCTGATCGTAGCGCGTGGCTCGTTGCGTCCGCATTTACACCGTTTTTGTATTATCTTTTAACATCGTAAAAAAGTGCTCAAAAAAAAAAGTTTCTTTGGGAAAGTTGTTTGTTATGATCAGTACATGCACCCCCTTTTCTATCGTTCACTAATTTGAAGTCAGCCTATATATTCATTATTTATTTTTTATTTATATTTTTTATTTTTTTTTATACATATATATTTTACTCTTTCTATTAATTTCATATATGTTATATCTGACAAAATTATTGTTAATTATTGTTATTTTATTGATATTTTTGTTTGTGATTTTATGATAATTTGTCTAGTCCTAGTCATACTTATTCATGTTCTGGTTTAAAGTATGCCAGTGTACCTAAGATGAGCGATGCCTTGGGCGGCTTTTTATGTCCTCATTACCCCAATCCAACCCAGAGGCGTTTCGCAAACACAACATACACATAAGCCGTAAACATGGTGCACCAACCGGGAGTCAGCGACAGTTTTTAGCGCCGGGCACTTCTGATGTGTTTGATGTGAGGGTGACACCTACGCATCCTCAAATTTTAGCCACAGCACCGCTCCCGTGTCTTGCAAATCTCGCAGATTTGAAAACTAGAGTGCGGGTTTTAAAGCACATTCCTAGAGGGGCGAGAAACTTAGTCGCGGGGAGCTTAAGTAATATTATAGACAAGTGTGTGGAATCAAATGATGCGGCGGACTGGTTTTCCTTGCTGACTTTTGCCTTTACAGCGCTTCGTGTCCCCGACAATTCGGGTCCCAGATCTCTTACAGCTAAACTAAAGGCTAATGTCGGCCTGTCTTTTGACTTCCTACCGGTTGAAGGGGAAAGGCGGTCTCCCAATATTTATAAGGTAATAGAAAATAAAGTGCATGAGGGGGATTTGAGGGGAGCAGTCCGCATTTTAACATCTGACTGTAGCCTCGCTCCTAAGACGCAAGCACATTGGCATGTTTGAGGGAAAAACATCCTGTCCCATCACAGACTTTTTCTTTTCCAGATGCAGAGCCGGTGGAGTCGCAACTTATTGTTTCGAATACGGAAGTGGCGAGTGCTCTTGCCTCTTTTCACTCCAGTTCGGCGGCGGGTCTTGGTGGTTTGCGTCCGCAGCATCTAAAGGAACTGACTTCTTCTGCTGCAGGAGATAGCGGCCCTCGCCTTCTGGATTCGCTCACGAGGCTGTGCAACTTCCTGTTGGAGGGGAGGCTTGTCGATGAAGTGTGCCCCCACTTCTACGGGGCCTCTCTGTGCGCGCTTTTGAAGAAGGACGGGGGCTTTAGAACGATTGCTGTTGGTAATACCTTCCGTCGTCTGGTGGCTAAACTTGGATGTAGAGCCGTGAAAGAGGCAATGGCTTGTATGTTGCAACCGCACCAATTGGGGTTTGGAACAACATTTGGCTGCGAAGCGGCCATACATGCGACGCGTATCTTTGCCATGAATCCGACAAACACCTCTTCCGTAATCCTAAAATTGGACATAAAGAACGCATTTAATAGTGTTCATAGGGGAAGAATGCTGGCGGAGGTTAAGGAGTTAATTCCAGCCCTATTTCCATTCCTTCGTCAGTGTTACGCAAATCCTAGTAATTTATATTTTAGCGGCCAGGGAATCTCATCACAAATGGGTGCTCAACAGGGCGATCCCTAAGGTCCTCTCATTTTTAGTCTAGCAATTAATAAAATTATTGTTTCTCTGAAAGCACCTCTAAACATATGGTATCTGGATGACGGAACACTAGGTGGTCCCCAAGAAACCGTGCTGGTAGACGTTGAAGTCCTGATTCCTAAATTAAGGGAGATCGGCCTGGTGGTAAACACCGACAAATGCGAGATATATCCGTGTGGTGGAGCGGCCGAGGCTGAATTGGAGGTTTTCCGGCAGTGTTTTGATGGTATTAAAACCTTGAATAAAACCTCGTTTACACTGTTAGGGTCCCCGATTTTTGAGGACGCTGTTCATGCCACTTTAGAGACTAAACGCCAGCTGCTTGTTCGTGCCCACAGCCAATTGAGGCCAATTGACCTTCCGGCCCACGTCGCTTTTGCGGAGCTGCTTGTCCTTCCCGAAGATGATGTATGTAATGCGGACTACACCAACCTTTTTGTGTCGTGAAGCCGTAGCGCAGATAGATGACACCTTTCAGTCAGTTCACCTAGGAAGTAATAACAAACATCAGCTTTACGGACGAGCAGTGGCGGCAGGCATCTTTGCCGGTGCGACACGGGGTCTAGGTGTAAGACGGGTGCAGGACATCGGTATACCGGCTTTTTTAGCCTCGTCGCATGGGGTCCTTGATCTAGTCGCTGATATTTTGTCCATTGATGGCGGCGATCTCGAGATTCCTTTCGTGCGGCAGGCTCTGGCTGCTTGGCCCGAAGTCTGTCCTGAGGCAACTCGTCCCAAAAATCCATGTGTGCAGCGGCAATGGGACGACCTGAGTGCTGGTGCTGCTGCAAGGGTGCTTCTCCAGGCGGCTTCTGGGGAGGATTTGGCACGGTACAGGGCTTCTGCCTGTCCGGAATCTGGCGCCTGGCTTCATGCCCTTCCTTCCCCCCATCTGGGCACCTTACTAGATGATGACTCCTTAAGAGTGGCTGTGGCCTTAAAAATAGGTTGTCATAGCTACGAGCCACATTCTTGCAGATGTGGAGCGCTTGCGGATGCCAAAGGTCACCACGGACTCAGCTGTGGTCGTAGTGCAGGACGCTTTCCTAGACACCACATGCTAAACGACATAATCCATCGAGCTTTGGTTTCTGCGGACATACCATGTTTGTTGGAGCCACCCGGTCTGAGCAGGACAGACGGCAAGAGGCCAGATGGGCTCACTTTGGTACCCTGGGAGAGAGGTAGGTGCCTCCTGTGGGACGCCACCTGCGTGAGCACCTTCGCCGCCTCGCATTTGGCACGCACTTCTAGACATGCAGGTTCGGCTGCGGAATGAGCTGCTGTGCAGAAGCATCGGAAGTACCAAAATTTGAAAACCAGCTATCACTTTGTGTCCTTTGCTGTCGAATGTTCGGGCGTGTGGTGTGCCGAGGCCAAGGCTTTCATAAAGGAGCTGGGGTGCCGCCTTAGGGATCGTAGTTCTGATCCCCGAGTCGAGTCTTTTTTGGTGCAACGTATTTCACTGGCCATTCAGCGTGGCAATGCTGCTAGCATTCTTGGCACTTTTCCACCAAATTTGACTCGGGATGGGGATATTTTTTTCGATTGTGTGGTCTGATTTTGTGTATTCTTTCTTTATTTATCATAATTTAAGTCGTTATTTTTAAATTATAAGTTCATGTATTTCCAAAATTGCTTATAAATTAGATATTATTTTTATTTGTTTTTGGGATAAAGAAACAGTTTTATATTTTAAGAACAATTGGTTAAATCGGTTAAAAGTATTAAAAATAAATTACAACAAATGAGAAAGGAGGAAAACGATTTCGAACTTCAACATCGGAAAATATTGAAACGAATTACTGATCCATTGGAAACCCTTGTCTCTTCCCCATCAACTTTTGAGGAAATTCGGAAGAATGCAGACGCTAAGCTTAAAAACAAGGATAACCATGATGAGAATTATGAGGGTCAAACAATGATAGGAAATACACCAGTAACGTTTAAGAAAGTAGACGATTATATGCTGCTTTCTTTCGACAATAAGAACTATGAAATTACTCCAGGTCTCAGAGAGTTACTTTTCGAGAATAGACCAAATGAAATTAAGATTGGTGAAAGAGATAAACTTGCATACAAAGATATTTTGATTCATACTAATGCGCATAGAAAGGGCTTTAACGCAATCAGGACAAAAACAAGGAAATTCAGGAATGAAATATTGTAATATTATTAAACAATTGTTTTTAAAATCCAATATGCCGTTAAAACACGGTGGAAATATAAAAACGTTTAAAAAAATATTAATCAAATACAGATTTAGTTTACTGGGATAATCCCAATGAACTAATTGAAAGACTAAAAATTCTTATTGCTTCAAAAGACGCGGGCAATACTAATCATGACATGAAATAATATCCATTATACAAGAATTAAAAGAAGCTGGTATCATTAAGGAATAAATAGAGCAGTGCTATTTGGATAAACCTAGTTGATGATCAGTAACTGAACATGAACGTTGATAAGTTTGGAAACAATGTTTTTAAAAAACAAAATATAATTTTTCGGAGCCATCTATTGTCTTAGCAGAGGATAGTAATTGGGATGCCAAAAATAAAATCATAAAACATGTTAGACTACCAGCGGATCCAACAGATTGCGCAACAAAGCAATATGTTGATAAAGTTGTTGAAAATGTGTTCAATCAATTAAAATCTACAAATCAGATTTTGACTCAAACGGGAACAGAAATAAGCGCACTCAAATGAACTCAAATGAAGCACTCAAAGAAAATGAGTAAAAGTGATGTAGTAAATGAAATACATAAACAAGCACGAAGAAACTTTCCTCGAAGGTGCGTTCTAATGAAAGACATTGATGATCTATGGCAAGCTGATCTTATTGACTTGCATTCTTATTCTAAAGAAAACTCAAATTATAAGTACATATTGGCTGTAATTGATACATTTTCCAAGTATGCTTGGGTTTATCCGTTAAAACATAAAAATAAAGAGGATGTGACTTAGGCTTTTCAAGTACTGTTTGCAAAGGGACGCATCCCTAAAAATTTGCAGACTGACTTAGGAACAAAATTTTATAATGCAAAACTTAAACAGCTTTTAAATCAATATAACATAAACCATTATTTTACGTTCTCGACGAAAAAAGCTTCAATTGCGGAAAGATTTATAAGAACATTTTGATTTATAATAGTAAGTTGGTAGTAAAATTTGTATACTTTTATCTTTAATTAGGAATTTTTAAGTATTCTCTGTATAAATTTTGTAATATCTCTATTTATTTTTGCCGCACGTTTGATCCCGTGAATTATGATATTCTCTGGGACAAACTCCGCGATTCGCTAGCGCCAGAGGTGCTGGATCTGTGCAGGTACTGGTATGGGAACCAAACTAACTGTGTTAAGTGGGGCGACGCGACATCTAGCAATTATAGGCTGTAATGCGGTGTACGCCAAGGTGGACTCACTTCGCCGGACCTTTTTAATGTTTACATCAATGACCTGATCGGGGAGCTTAGGAGCACTGGAGTCGGGTGTCACGTGGCCGGGCTCTGTGTGAACAGTCTCAGTTACGCTGACGACATGGTGCTTCAGCGGTCTAAGGAAACTGCTTTCGGTCTGTGAGCATTATGTAAATGCTCATGGGCTGAAATACAATGTTAAGAAAACCGAAATGATGATGTTTTGCTCAGGAAAGGGTCCGGCAGTGGTTCCTGCAGTTTATTTGGATGGTTCGATGGTTCGGGAGGTGCGGCAGTTCAGGTACCTTGGACACATCCTCACGGAAGACCTCAGCGATGACGCCGACATGTAGCGCGAGAGAAGAGCTACTGCGGTCAGAAGCAACATGCTTGCACGTAGATTTGGTGGGTGTACTGACGATGTCAGGGTTACCTTTTTTAAGGCATTCTGTCAGTGTTTGTATACCTGCCAATTCTGGGTGAATCACAAGCGAAAATCGCATAGAATCATGAGAGTGCAATACAATGATAGTTTTTGCATTCTCATGAGACTCCCCCGATTTTGTAGTGCCTCTGGCATGTTTGCGCAGGCTAGAGTCCCGGACTATTTCGCGGTGGTAAAGGCGCGCATCGCCTCGTTTTGGAAGCCGTTGCATCGCTCGGAGAACTCCATCCTAAGGATACTCTGTGAGGATGTGGCCAACCCAATTTTTAAAGCTTGGAATTCTGCTCACCGCGACCCCAACAGGAAGTAGTAGATATAATTTAAATTTATTTATTTAATTGTAATTATGATTATGATTATATGATTGTGTATTGTGTATTATGGATTCTGCCTGCAAATAAAGCCTTATTATTATTATTTATCTGCGCCTACCTGTAAAGTTGCTAAATCAAAAAGATTTAAGTAGATCCAATGAGTACTTAAAAAGAAATTGTAAAAAATACACATAACACTTAAAACAAATTGCGAGTGAGTGAGAGCAAGAGTCGCGCGGCTCTCTTTACGGTATTGCTCCGAGGTTTTTAAGCTCGGACGCCATGTATGGCGGCAAGTCGTCGTCGATAGGTCGTCTCTTTCCTAGTTTCTTCTCTCTCACTCTCTCTCTCTCTCTCTCTCTCTCTCTCGTACACTGAACAATATAGTGAGGCTTCGAATCACCGACATCACCTGTGTTTTATTACTTCCACGACGTCATCGTCAACAGTCTCTATGTACTATCATCTTACAATAAACAGTTGAATAAATTAATTTTAATGTATGTATGTAAGTGTTTATGCCTAAGAATTTGTAAAACCAAATTTGAAAAGAGCAACCCAAGAGAGTTTCTTGCCAGATTCTTCTATGTGATGTCAAACTCATCCTACAAGATTAAATAAATTTTCATTCATTTGTTCCGGCCAGGATAAATAGGTGACAATAATAACGACGCAACGTTGTTGGTAGAACTTATATTTGGAGTTACATGTTGATATGATTACAGAACGGTCTGGACCAGTTGGTACTGGACAATACATCTGGACAGTAGGTTCTGGACGATAGTAATGACTTGGAGCTACGCTTATATACTAACATGCGATGATATGTGCGGACGTGATAAGCTGCGAGATAGCTGATGCAGCGGAACCATATCGATGCAGGAATATTTTCACACTCGCTGACTTGTCTTATCTATCACGTACTCGAGGTCCGCACACATTCATTTAATTCCTTTTAGGCGCCCAACTTAAAAACCTTCTGTATTTCCAGTCACATCCTGAAACATAGGTCCAATTTGAAAAACAAATCAGAAAGTCAGAAACAAATCAGAAAAACAGAAACATAAACCAGGTACTAAAACCCAGTAGTGTAAAGAATTATAAAAACATCGGAGTTACAAACAAATTATAAAAACAAAACGCATAATAATTTTCGAGCAAAACTAATTAAACCATTCGTAAGCTACGTCGACGATTGTTCTCGAACCGCATGTCGACGTCATCGCAAGCTCGCAGCCTGCTTGCTACCTACTATTTTCACACCGAAGCGCATGTTTTATTATTTTGTTGCAAATTACATAAGCTACAGCCGAAGGATCGAAAAAAAAAAAAAAAACAATGATGATTTAACTAAATTTAATGAAAGATAGTTTTCAAAAATTACAAAGAAATATTTCCTAAATAGCCTACATGCTAACTATATGAAGTAAGAATAATTAGTTACGCAATTAATACAAAATTACAATAATGAAATAAATACAGTGGACCCCCGATAGTCCGGCCCCTGTCTAATCCGGCGCCCCCTGTAATCCGACATGACTTTGAATTATGTTTGACAATCTTCGCTAATGTAGATCACGCAGGTTTGAACAGGTCACAACTCGTACGCGCCACCGCTATTGTGCTCGACGCGTTTGCATTGTTTTACTTAGTTTGAATTTGACTACTAGTGATAGCGGTACGGCATAGCGTACGTTCATTGTTTACTATTTATTCATTGTGTATTAGGTATAGTACCTAGTAATGTCGTCACAAACCCAGAAGCGAAAGCACAAAACGTTGACAATTAAAGAAAAATGTGATATTTTAGATCGCTTAAATCGCAATGAAACTTTCAGTAGTTTAGCAAGTGAATACGGCGTAGGCCGATCTACAATTTATGACATAAAAAAAAACCACGAGAAGATTAAGAAGTTCGTGTCAACTACTGACTGCGGGCCAGGCAGGAGACAGACACTCAAGAAAGCTGAACATCCAGAAGTGGAAGAAGCTTTGAAACTTCCATAAAGCATTTAAGTCACAAAAGAGATGCATCAGGGCCATGTGCGGCGTAGCTCCTGATGAACCTTGTAGGCCACTCTTTAAGAAACTAGATATCCTAACTCTACCATGTATGTACATCTATGAGCTATCAGTATTTGTAAAATCGCATCCTGAACTGTTCAAAAGTGCTGGTGATATGGTCTCAAGAAATTTAAGAAATCCAGATAGACTAGTTTATGATACAAACCCTAGAACTACAATTTATCTTAAAAATTGCTACGCTATGTGTATAAAAACTTTTAACGTACTTCCTTCAGAAATAAAACAATTGCCATTGATACGCTTTAAGAAAGCTCTTAAAAAGTGGTTGAAAGATAAAATGTTTTATAATATTAAAGAAATTGTTAAATAGTTCCTACCTACTTAAATTATAAAATTGTTATGTTATTAACATGTTATCTGTTTGCACTTAACTACTTTTATTTAACTTTATTGATTGCTTATTTCTATTGTATGTCGGTTAAACTGACTAGATGTGTTGAAGCATTATTATAGTATGTACTTTAACAACTACTTACTTGTACCGCATCTATGACAATAAATATTTAAAAATAAATAAATATTTATAATAATATTTATAATAATAAATATAATATATAAATAAATAAAATAAATATATATTATATATATATTATAAATATATATATATATATATAATAATAAATAAATAAATATTTATCTTTATCTTTATCTTTATCTTTGTACATGTGGTTTCTTCGGGAAAGAAATAGGCATGCACCAATTTCGGGACCCATGTTGGCCATGAAAGCTAAGTATTTTTATAAGGAAATAACAAAAAAAGATGATTTTTTGGCCAGCAAAGGATGGCTAGAACGTTTTAAAAGTCGTCATGGCATACGTTTAATGACTATTACAGGAGAGAAACTTTCTAACGATGTCACCTGCATAGAGCCCTTTAAATTAAGATTTTTGCAAAAGGTGAACGATTTAAATCTTGACCCGTCACAGGTGTACAATGCAGACGAATCAGGGCTTTTTTGGCGTGTGATGCCTAACAAAACTTTCGTTACTTGTAACGAAAAATCCGTACCTGGACGAAAAGTAAGTAAAGAGCGTGTAACCATACTACCATGTGCTAATGCTGCAGGTACACACGCGCTTAAGATGGTGGTTATTGGGAAGTCTAATAAACCAAGGGCATTCAAAAACATTGATTTACCTGTACAATATTACGGACAAAAAAGTGCATGGATGACAAAAGACCTTTTCAAAAAGTGGTTTGATGAATGCTTCGTACCTGAAGTTAGAAAATGGTTAAAAGATCATAATTTTCCTCAAAAAGCGTTGTTGCTTCTTGATAACGCTCCCGGTCATCCGTCTGAAGAAGAACTGACAACTGAGGATAAATGCATCACTGCGATGTTTCTTCCGCCAAATTGCACTGCACTGATTCAACCAATGGACCAGAACATCATTCAGTTTGTTAAGCAAGACTATAAAAAAACCTACTTCTGAGAGCCGTATCGTATCAAAAGACCAACCAATAGAAAAAACTTTAAAAGAATTTAATATGAAAGACTTGGTTTTTGCTCTTACTCAGTCGTGGAGTGCGTTACCGTCATCAACTATTAAATCGTCTTGGAAAAAGTTATGGCCAGATATAGTCACCACTCCTAGCAACGATCCACAAATCAGTGTAACTTCGGAAGTTATAGAACAAGTCGCTACTGAAACACAGATAAGTCCGGAAGATTTGGAAATCTGGTGCCGTGGAATGGATAAAGAAGAAAATGTTTTTCATGAAATGTCTGACGATGATATTATAAAAGAGGTTTCTAATTATACAACAAACAATCAGGAAGATAACGACGACGTGATTGCAACTGCTCCACAAGTCACAGATCAAGACGCAGTTAACGCTTTTGAGCTAGGTTTACAATGGGCTGAAGAGAATGGTACATCCTACAACGAACTTTTACTTTTGAGAAGACTGAGGGACAAAGCTCTGATATCGCGTTATAACAACCATAAACAAAAAAAAATTGATGAATATTTCAAATCTTCATAATTTGATAAATTCACTTCATGATTTTGATTAATAATTCTTGATTATTTTGGTAGATATGTATGTGCATTTATGCTTAATTTTATAATAAAACGTAAGCTCTCAATTGTTATTTAAGTAACTAAATTCGACTTACATAAATTAAGTATGATTTGTATGTACTTTGAAGTACAAATAACATATAGATTCTTATCATTGGATACATATGTAATTTGTCGGATTACCGGAGGTCCACTGTATAAAATTAACACATCTGCACTAAAGTAGTCACGTTAATGCCACGTTTTGTCAATTAATCAAAAACGCACAATCGAACCATTGATGCTGCGTCAGCGGTGTTCCTTAGGGGTGTATACCTAACACCTCCACCCTCAGATCGGCAAGTATTTTAGAACGTTTAGTGAAAATGTGGCCGAATCTGAATCCGAAATCTGAATCTTCATATGTGTGTCCTTTTGTAGTCGTTTTCGATTGGTTTATATCTTTCTTATAGGAACGCTGATAATAGCGTTGAAGGACTACGACGATAATGAGTACGCTTGCACCGGACAGTATCATATACCAGTAGATGGGTATTGTTGTATGATAAAGTGTACTTTGATCGACTTGGGTTACATTTATGGGTGCTTCATATATCAATTTATTCTGAATTTCATGTAGACTTTTCAGGTTGATGGTGTTAAGCTTGAGATGTCTCGATATTATAGGCGATTCCAGGTTGATCAGTGGGATCTTTGTTAACTTTAGAGGTTGTCCTTTGATGTGATCGTTTTCATTGGTAATAGTAAATTCAGGCGTTCGTAAGTGACAATTCATGGGAATAGTGGCAAGATAACTTCCTTGTAGAGTGTTATAGTCTTCTCTACCACAGATTAATTGAACCTTAGTTTGTTTCGGGAACGTCAAAACATAGTGTTGATCGTCCAATTGCTCCATTGCTTCACTAGATGAAGATATTGCTGTGTAGTGGCACTTTTCTTCTAAGGTTTGTTTGTTAATGAGGTTTTGGATACAGTCTTCCCTCGTTCGGATTTAATGCTGGATACTTCTATTGTAGAGATACCAGTTACTAAACTTCGGGCATTCAGTCTCCATGTACACGTATTGACGCTCATTGGTTGCTATAAATGGATAGGAGGGGATGATAGCTTGTTGGTTTCTGTTAGGAACGATGGAAAGCTTGTAAAAGTTATAGGAATCTCGAGAAACTATTGGGAACTTAAATATTATAACTATCTGCTTTCCTATATAAAAGTTACCTGGCTTAATTGTAACGTTATGATTTTTCGGTTTTGGTAATTTTTAAGTGTTTAAAAAACAAGTAACGCCATCTATGAAGGATTTAGTTCAACAATTGACGTTTAATGAAGTGTTCGGAGGTGAGGCCATAAATTTCAAAACTTTCAAAACTTTTCAAAACTTTAAAAAAAAAAAAGTTCATTGGGTGACCAGTTGTCTGTCATTTAAACAGATCAGCTGATTTATTTTTTGTGTTTTGGTTGGTTTTGATATTTCGTGTTTTTATTTCGCTGTTAAATATATGCGTAAAAATATTAAAATAATGAATAATTAAACTGTTTTAAGTTGCGATTAAGTTGGTGTAAATTGATTAGTGATTATGTTAAATTGATGGTTAAATTGTGTCAAGTTATGAAGTTATTTGTTGGATTTGACGTTTTGTGAATTTTGGGTCGACAACACAGTGATGTCTCGAACTTTCTTTCTTTTCTGCGACCGCTTGCAGAGCGCTCACGCACCTTTTCTTGGTGTAATTCTGTGCGTGCGACGCTGAAGATGTAAAATCTTCCTCATCTTCTGTATTTTCGTTGTATTTCTAAAATATGGTAAGCACCTTGTTGAAATACATTAGAAAATCGTTTATTTCTTGTTTTATCTGTTTTTGTCCGTTGGTTTTTGAATCACATGTTTCTTTGTTTCAGCCGATTTAAGAAATTTCATTATGGACATCTTTCTAAATGTCAACAAGTAAATAATTCTTATTGGATTATAAAATTGTAAGTATATTCTTCATTGTGGAGGATTTCGATTTGAAGGAAATTCATTTGTGTTGAAGTGACATGGTGACAGTTAAGTTGCAACAATAGTAATTTGTTCTTTTCAGAATTATGTTATCGTCCTTAAAAAAGATGATCTTCAGCATGTTGGCAGATTTATAGAAACCTTCAGGTATGTAGCACATGGTGTTTTAAAGAAAATTGGGTCAACGCCCAATTCTTTTTTTTTTTTCATTTTCCTACCCTCAAGTTCCAAATGAAAACGCTGTTCTTTGAATTTTTCCAGAATCTTCCCTGCGGATTAACAGGATAATATCCAATTATGTTCCAGCATATTGCTTTTAAGTAATGGTATGTATTTCTTTTAATTTATTTAAGTGAAAACCATAAATTCAGTTTTTGTGAAGACGGTCTAAAGTGATACCTACGTTTGTTTTAGATCCATTGCTTCACTAGTTAACCCGAGGATGAACATTTTTAAGTCTTTCCGGTTTCAGTGAGTTTTTAGATTCCGATGCCCTTTCTTCTGGTTTATGTTTACCTTTCTTTTCAGTTAGGTTTTCAGTTAACCCTTTATGTTAGGATTTCGTTTTAGGCCTTATGTAATTTTGGTTCTTAAATTTTGACCTTAGGATGCCCTTGAGCTACCCTTAAGTTTTCTTTTGTTTTTGGCCTTATGCCTTAGTTTAATAACACAGTTTTAATTATGACAAAGAACCATTAAGTGCATGTCAGGGATTCTTTCTGATAAATTTAAATTTTATGAACTTTATGATAAATTCTGTTGGTGGTTTATAGTTTGATTCTTTTAAATTTATTTAAGTTTTATAACTAGAATAAATGTGAACCCACAAGCTCTTACCTTAAGATACTGAGCTACAAATTATGTATTAAGGTTGAGGTAATGAATTAAAGAAAGTACTTATTTATACTGAACATATTTCCGGATTTTATTTACACCAAATTCTTACCTTGACTTTGTCACCTACCAGGCCGGGGGTACCCGTGACATAATTATATCATGATACTCTCTAAGTTCTAATTCTAGAATTTGATCCTTATCATATATGCTACTGAGTTTATCTATCATATTTCTGTGACGGAAGTGGGCAGACGCGCGGCCTCATCGCAACTGCCCGCTGCATACTGACCGCCGGTCAGTGACCGGCCGGACCATCGCACCCCTGCGCCCGCGCGCAACCCGCGTTCGCCCGGCATCGCGCCTCGGCACCCTCCGCGCTTACTGCAACCCGTACTCGCCTGATGACAAACGTCGCACCCCGCTCGCCTCCGCGTGACGTCAATCACGCACGGCACGCACCGCACCCCGTCGCAACCCCGCACCGTTTTCGCCTGCACACGCCTATATAAGGCGCGTTTCCGCAGCCTGCGGCTAATAAGTTTCGGTCAGCTCAATCAGGTAAGAGCTCTCGCAATATCCTTTCCTCTCCTTTAAACCCCTGAGGTTGTTTCAAGCCCGCGTACCTGCCTTTGCCTGGATCGCGGACCAACCTCTTCCTATCTTCCGAATCCCTTCTGGTTGTTTCAAGCCTGCGTACCTGCCTTTGCCTGGATCGCGGACCAACCAGATCCCTGATTCCCAAACTCCAGATATTCCGTTTACCTGAACCCGAGGGTTGTTTCAAGCCCGCGTACCTGCCTCTGCCTGGATCGCGGACCAACCCATTATCCCGTCTTCCTGAGGTTGTTTCAAGCCCGCGTACCTGCCTTTGCCTGGATCGCGGACCAACCTGTTCCCGTGGGAATCTCCCGTCTACCCCCTTCTATCCAACCCGCGCCGTACGTCACCTTAAAGCGGACCTAAGGCCGCCATTAAGTTCCGCGTCGCGCGTCCTGGAAAAGTGTAGTGATCTAAGCAAACCACGTAGGAGCTGTTCCTGATTTTCCCGGTAAACGTTTGTTAAACGTTTTACATTCCCCGTTAGTAGCGGTCCGACCCGGTAAGTACTTTTACCGTTAAAACACACCACACGGATAGGTTCCGACAAGCCATAATTAGGTCGCCTATTCCCGGCATATTTCCCCCTAGGTCCCGGTCATTAGTTAGACGTCTGTAAATACCTTTGAAGTGCAATATACCGTTTCCTGTCACACAGTTTCGTGTTTCATTTCGCCTCTGACGCCTGTTACAACTCTCCCTCGCTACCCTTAGACGAGCCGCTGGACCTCGAGCACATCCAGTGACACACTGTGGGCTAGCAAAAGCATTGCACGTGGTCTTCCCACGGGAAACCACGTTACATTTTGGCGCCCAACTTAAAAACCCTCTCTATTTCAGTTACATCCTGAAATTTAGGTCCAAATTGAAATACAAATCCATTGCGCGAACGCATAAATAAAAATCCAAAAGTGGGTACATTTAAGCACATCACGCAAGTACAAGCGACAGCGTAGAGAGTATTATATTTCCCGCCCGACCCAAACCCGTCTAACTTTTGACCTTTTTTTAGATAAAAAAATAGCATTAAGATAGACCCCAGGACGTCGAAAATAAAAAAGCAAAATCTAGGTACTAAACCCAGCAGTAAAAACAGTTAAAGAATCCTCATAGTTACAAAATAAAAACACATAAGTAATAATTTACAAAGCTAATAGTACGCTGCTATTCGTAAGACGATTGTTCTCGAACCGGTCGGCCGGCCTGCCTCAACACAGAGCGCTGCCGCCCGAGTGACGTCATCATAGGCACTCAGTTTACCTGCCTACTATTGATTATCACCGCATACTCATCTCGCACTCACCTAACAGCATGTACACCTGTTAACGCGCATCGGCACCCCGCGCCTCACCCGCGCCCCGTGGGCTCGATCTGCGGCCGGCCGGCGCACACGCCGACGGGCATTCCGCTATCGACCGCTTCGAACCTCGCTCGCGGTCGCGCCTCACGTTATACCTATCTACTTTTTACTTACGAATATTTGTAATTCATTCTGAAGATCAGATTATACTGTTTTTCCTACCTAAACTGTTTCGCCTACGTTATTTCAAGAACCCTCGTTAACAATATTCGAGCCGGATACAGCTTTGGAACACGTTTCGAAGACAAAACGGAACAAAGAAGTATCGACATTGACGAGGTCATTCAAGAAAGTAACGGCAACCATATTACATTGTAACGTGACAAACAAGGGCGTGAATCAAAGACTTAAAATCAAGAAACAACATCATCGCTGTGCTGTGCTGTGTTTACTACAAATTACAATATTACGAGAAACCAAGATAAAGGGTCAGCAGTGTGGCACTTATTTGTGAGTTCGTTCCAATCATTTTCATTAATTGCGCACTTTAATCTATATTACCTAAATTGCATCCACATTTTTACAATTTCTATTAGAAAATAATAACGTATCAGCATTCATCACATTTTTCATCCAGCACATGGTTGAACTCAATCCATTCACATCACCATTCTAGCTTCCACGCTTCCTTAAAAATACGTATCCAAGTGTTAAATCATAACGATCTACAATAAATTCCATAAATATTTTAACATATTTTTTGTTTTTTCTTAATTTTTATACATTCTAACCATTATAGGAATCTATGTTTAGGTACAGGGGTCTTATTTACTGTGTCGTGTCGAGCTTCATCGATACAGTGTAATCCATTATACATTGCCAATCATTTTTTTCAACATTCCAGCGAACCCGAGGGTCCAAGGTCCACGGCGCGTGGTGTACGTGACTCGTGGCAGTCGTGGTGCGGCAAAGCAAACCGCTTGCTAAAGCTCGCATACCTTAGCTATAGCTTGCTACCCTTCTGCTACACGCTATTCTATCGCAACTCACCTGCTTTAAAATTTAAGTATTTCTTTGCACATCATTATTTTTTTTACAATTTGCTAACTATTACTTGTTTTCAGCTGGACTTTCAATTTGAGATTGGTTTTGTTTATAAGCTGCATCTTGCTTACTGTTTGCTTTCTAAATAAGGATTTATAATGGATCTTAAATCATTAAAGAGAACTCGTGCTAGCTACAAAGCAAAGCTTACCATATTCAGAACATACATAGACACCTTTCTACCTAATAAAAACCCTAATAAATTACAAACTCTTGAGATTAAAGCTCGTTTAGATAAAATATTAGAATTGTACAACGATTTCGATTCAGTTCAGACTGATATAGAAAGTAATGTGGAAATTCCAGGTGAAGAGCATAAGGAACGGGAGATATTCGAGACCAGCTACTTCAGTTGCGTGGCGACTGCTCAGGAGCTGCTCAGCGTTGCCTCTGCGGAGCAGGATGACGGATCGGCGACAAGTTCTAGTAGTAACACTAGAGCACCTGGTGGGCCAAATATTAAATTACCTATTATCAATTTGCCGACCTTCTCTGGGCGCTATCAGGACTGGTTAGAATATCATGACACTTACAAGTCCCTCATACACGACAATAACACAATACCCAAAATACACAAATTTCACTACTTGCGGAATTCATTAAAAGAAAGTGCAGCGCTAATTATCAAATCATTAGAATTCTCTGCTGATAATTATGATGTCGCATGGGATTTGTTATGTAATCGATACCACAATGACCGAATGCTAGTCAATAATCATGTTCAAGCATTGCTCAACATACAACCAATTGCTCAAGAATCTTCAAAGGCCTTGAGAAACACAATAGATTCATTTAATCGACACTTAAGAGCTTTAAAAACATTACATGTACCTACAGACAGCTGGGATATACTCATTATACAATTGGTTACTAATAAGTTGGACCAGGCTACATTACGTGACTGGGAAAAGGAACGTAACAATATTACGAAATTACCTACATTAGAAGAGTTTAATATATTCTTAAGAAATCGTGCCGAATTATTGGAAACCATGGAGGAATCATCAACACAGACAAAACAACACACACAACAACCTCAACGCAGACACAGCGATGTTACACAAAATCGACCAAAGGCATTAATAACTAACCAAAAACAAGCACTATTTAAATGTCCTGTTTGCAAGAACAATCATACAATTTACCAATGCACAAAATTCAAGTCAATGCCAATCGAGGCACGTATTGAACGAGTTAAACAATTAAAATTATGTACAAACTGCTTGCGCGCGGGACATGATGAACAGCACTGTAGGCTCAGCTCCTGCAGGCTGTGCACACAACGGCATAACACGATGTTACACAATAACAACAATAAGACTTCTGAGCCTTCCAGTTCAACGCCACCGGAGGGTAGCGTAGTCTTGCCTATCATGCAAGAACATCAGCAGACAGAACCAAATAAAGTTACACTCTCTTCCATACATCACAGTCAAGTTCTACTTTCTACTGCTATGATTACCGTACAAGATTTTCACGGTCATACACACAAGGTTAGAGTACTCCTAGACAATGGAAGCACATCTAGCTTCATCACAGAATCTTTGCAAACTAAACTAAGACTAACTAGTGAATCTACTTCTCTAGTAATACAAGGATTGAACAATCAGTCCTCAAAAGTCACAAATAGATGTAACGTTACAATATCGTCACTCACAGACAGTGGTTATACAACTGACGTCAATTGTTTGGTTGTACCACATATCACCCAGTTGATACCTACTTCACCAATTAATTGCAATTCATTTTCAATTCCCTCTCGCATCCACCTCGCGGACCCAACCTACTCCACGCCGTCTGAGGTGCAGATGTTGCTGGGGGCGGACATCTTCTGGGATGTCCTCCTATACAATCACATTGCCTTAGGCAAGAATAAGCCAACCCTGATTGAAACAACATTAGGGTGGCTTGTGACAGGCTCTATACCGCCATCACATAAATCTCACACACAACACATACATACAGTCCACTGCCATGTTCTAAACGACACAGAGATCGAAGAGAAATTAGAAAAGTTCTTTGAACTAGAATCAGTTCCGTCCACTCAACAAATCCGTACTAAAGGTGAGAGTGAATGTGAAGAAATTTTCACACAAACAGTAGATCGCCACCCAGATGGCAAATTTATTGTCACTATACCATTAAAGGAACCGCCTGAATCTCTAGGTGACTCCAAACAGCAAGCTTTAATTAGGTTTCAGTCATTAGAACGTAAATTTAAACGTAATCCAGAGTTTAAAGAGAAATACACTAACTTTCTTGACGAATATCTAGCATTAGGTCACATGTCAGAGAACACAACACCACATAACGATGACATTTCATACTTCATGCCCCATCACGGTGTTTTGCGTGAGGAAAGCCTAACTACAAAATTACGCACCGTGTTCGATTGCTCAGCTACGACAAGCTCGGGTAAATCATTTAATGACATACAGCATATTGGGCCAACTGTACAAGATGATTTGCTTAGTATTTTGATTCGATTTAGGCAATATAAATATGTAATAACGTCTGACATCGAAAAAATGTACAGACAAATCTATGTAAATACTAATCAACGATGCTTACAGCAAATCTTTTGGCGTTCAAACCTTAGCGAGCCAATAAAACAATATAAACTTAATACAGTTACATACGGGACGGCGTCAGCGCCGTACCTAGCAACTAGATGTCTGGTACAGTTGGGACAAGAATGCACTAATGAAGAAATACGTGAAACTATCCTACATGATTTTTACGTCGACGATTACATATCTGGGCATGACGATGAAAAGAAGTTAATAGAAACATGCAAAGGCGTTATCAAAACGTTGGAAGGCGCTCACTTTCATTTGCGTAAGTGGCGGTCCAATAAACCATCGATCATTGATGATATCATTCCCAAAACTAACACAGATGAGTTACTAAATTTAAATAAAGATGATTACGCAAAAACATTAGGTTTGCTGTGGGCCTGTAAGAAGGACACATTATTATTCACAATACACAACATTTCAAACAAACATAATACAAACAAACGCACTATACTTTCCACAATAGCTCAAGTGTTCGATCCACTTGGTCTAATCAATCCTTGCATGTTACAGGCGAAGCTCTTGCTACAAACATTGTGGGTTAAGAGTGTCGCTTGGGACGATGAGTTACCAGCCGAAATTGAGTCACAATGGCAAGATTTCATGAAAGATTTACCAGAAATCACCAAAATTGAAATTCCTCGTAGGCCACTATGTAATTCATACGTTAGAGTTGAATTACACGCATTTTGTGACGCCTCTATTAAGGCTAATGCCGCTTGTATATACGTACGCTCAGTTTCTGAAATTGGTAACGTGCAAGTAAATTTATTAATTGCAAAGAGCAGGGTGGCGCCATTAAAGCAAAAGCTAACTATGCCTAAGTTAGAGCTTTACGGTGCCCTTTTAGCTACAAGGCTAATGAAAAAAGTACTAGATTCATTGCGTTTAAAAGTTGATTCTATATTTTTCTGGTGTGATTCAACGATTGTATTGGGCTGGATTAAAACGTGCAAGTTAAAACTAAAACAATTTGTTTACAATAGAATCACTGAAATCACAAACACATCAGATCCTAACTTATGGAGTTACGTTCCCACAGATATGAACCCCGCTGACATTGGCTCACGTGGGCTCAATGCATCACGGCTTCAGTCTTCACTTTTGTGGTGGGGAGGTCCCCACTTCCTGCATCAAACAGACATACAGTATCCCGCACAACCACAAAATATAAACATTGCTAATTTGCCGGAAATTAAACATCAATGTCATTTATCAACAGACGAATCACATTGTCACAATAATAATTATTTCAATAATTTTTCAAATTTTAATAAATTACAACGTACTATTGCGTATGTTAAACGATTTATTCATAACTGTCAATCTCCTCAAAATAAAATAACGGGTTCATTAACTGTCACAGAATTAAACTCTGCATTGCAAGCGCTATGCAAACAAGTACAATGTGACACATATTGTAAACAATATGTACAATTACTGAACAAACGTCCACTGTCTCATAAAGACAAACTTCTCAAGTTGAACCCTTTTATTGATAATGTAGGGATTATACGAGTGGGAGGTAGATTGTCAAACTCACATTACGACTACAATACGAAACACCCTATTTTACTAGACGCATCACATCACATTACTAGAATATTAGTTACACACTACCACAAAATTCTTTTACACGCTGGACCACAGTTGTTGTTATCAACATTACGTCATAAATTTTGGATAGTTAATGGTCGTAATCTCTGTAGACAGGTAACTCGAAATTGCATATCTTGCCTTAGATTTTCAGGCAAAACTTACCAGCCTATAATGGCCAACCTACCTATACAGAGATTGCAGGCAGACTATCCCTTCAGCAACACAGCCGTAGACTATGCGGGCCCCATACTGATAGCGAACAGAAAAGGTCGCGGCAGTCAATTGAAGAAGGCATACATTTCTGTCTTTGTTTGTTTAGCAGTCAGGGCGGTGCATATAGAACTTGTCACCGACTTAACGTCTGAAGGCTTCATTGCCGCCTTAAATCGATTCATTGCCCGCAGAGGCAAACCAGTAACAATATATTCAGACAATGGAACCAATTTTGTAGGTGCTAGCAACGAAATTGCAAAGTTTCTGAAAAACCAATCTAACGCTATTATTTCACGCGCGGCTGAAAACGAGATTAGTTTCAAGTTTAGTCCAGTTTATAGTCCGCATTTTAACGGCGTAGCAGAGGGGTCAGTTAAGTCAATTAAAAAACATTTAAAACATGTATTGGCAATGGCTAATTTAGATTACGAAGAGATGAGCACTGTATTGGTTCAGATCGAAGCAATACTAAATTCTAGACCTCTAACTCCACTTTCATCTGATCCGTCAGATTTAGTTCCTCTCACACCCGCGCATTTCTTGATTGGACGTACACTCACTATGCTGCCTGCTCCTCAGGTCGATCAGACTCCACTTCATACGCTCTCCAGATATAACAGAATACAAGCATTAAAAACACATTTTTGGAATCGATACTACAAGGAGTACGTTTCAGAATTGCAGATCCGAAACAAATGGCGTACGGATGGAGGACAACCACAGCCAGGAGAGATGGTTCTCATTAAAGATGAGAGACTGCCACCCAACAGATGGCTACTGGGACGTGTCACTGCCGTCTTACCAGGCACAGACGGCGTCAACCGGGTGGCAGACGTGGCGACCACTTCAGGAACCCTACGTAGAGCTTGGAACAGGCTCTGCCCGCTACCAACGAAGTTGGACCAGGATGCTGCTCCTGCTCCAAGGGGGCCAGTATGTTAACGCGCATCGGCACCCCGCGCCTCACCCGCGCCCCGTGGGCTCGATCTGCGGCCGACCGGCGCACACGCCGACGGGCATTCCGCTATCGACCGCTTCGAACCTCGCTCGCGGTCGCGCCTCACGTTATACCTATCTACTTTTTACTTACGAATATTTGTAATTCATTCTGAAGATCAGATTATACTGTTTTTCCTACCTAAACTGTTTCGCCTACGTTATTTCAAGAACCCTCGTTAACAACACCTATTTTTGGTTTGATGCATGAATGTAGTACGTTGGGCCCATCATTTTTTTTTTAATTTTAGTTCTTTTTATTTAATTTTTTTTAATAAATTAATTTTATTATTAAAAAGCATTTGGTAGGTGGGTATCTAGATAGGGGAATTTGATTAGGTACCGTATTTGTTTTTTAAAAAAAAATTAAAAATATTTTTTTTTTACTTTTTCCCTTTCACTTGTAATAACGTACCGTATCAAAAATTGTGCAAACAAGTTTAACCGTAGACAATAAATGATAAAATCATCATCTTGGATATACCTATTAAAGAAGACTCAATTAGTAGAGGAGTGTAAGAAATACAATATAGACATCAAAAACAAGACAGTACACGAATTACGAAGACAACTCGTGGAGAAGATAAGATCCGGCACCTCGTCGACGTCAACCGAACCAACTAAACCCACCCACTCCCCGGAGGTTTCCGTAAGCAAACAAAACACAGGTGTTACACAAACGGACACCGACAGACCGAAGACAGAAAAACAAGAAGAATCAGATACCGACGAATACGAAGACACAGACATGTCTCACAGCGGGAAGAGGGCAAGGTCAAACTCACCACACAGAAGAGAAAACTAGGAGTGCATAATATCAAAGTGGCGCATCAGTTTCGACACATATAAAGATCCCGTAGAATTCCTAGAGAGTTTAGACGAACTAATAGCAGCAAATGATATTGATGAAGAAAAAGTATTGAAACTACTACCCCGATTCTTGAAAGGAAAAGCACTTTTATGGCACAGAAACAACAGAGACTCGTGGGAGTCATGGGAGGAATTCATACATTGTTTCAAAATAACTTTCCTACCAAGTAACTACGACAACGATCTACTGGGTAAAATCGTAGCGAAGAAACAAAGATTCAAGCAAAAGTTCATCGATTACCTCTTCGAAATACAAACCCTCGTGAGAAGATATGGTCAAATGACAAAAGAAGAAGAAAGGAACAGGATATACGAGAATATGGATACCCGTTATAAATTATATATCAAACGAAATGAGTTTACAACCATTTATACTACAGACAGACGCAAGCGACATAGGCCTAGGTGCAGTATTACTACAAAGACAAAACGAAGTTGAATATCCAATCATGTACGCAAGCAGAACACTGAAACAAGCAGAGAAAAAATACACAACAATAGAAAAAGAATGTCTGGCAGTAATATGGGGAATAAGGAAAATGAAACCATGCATAGAAGGATACCGTTTCACAATCATAACAGACCACCAGGCACTCAAGTGGCTAAATACAATCAAAGACCCGTCAGGAAGACTTGCCCGATGGGCACTAGAACTCCAACAATATGATTATGAAATAGAATACCGTCCGGGTAAACAGAATACGGTCGCCGACGAACTATCAAGAAATCCAATAAGCACCATAGACAATCCAAGACAAAACTGGCTACAAAAGAAAATAAAAGAAGTAGAAACAAACAACGACCCAGACTTTAAAGTAGAAGAAAATAAATTATACAAGAAGATTAAGAACAACGCCTATGGACCGAAATTAGAACCATCATCAGAGTGGAAACTATGCGTAGCAGAAGATCAAAGAAACGAGATACTAAAACAAAATCACGATGAGCCAAACGCCGGTCATTTAGGAACGTCAAAGACACTAAACAGAATCGCCAAACGATATTACTGGCCCGGTATGTACAAAGACGTATCCAAATATGTAAGAAACTGTACGACATGCCAAGAGCATAAAGCCTCACAACAAAAACAACCAGGTGAGATGCATATATACAACGCAGAAACACCTTGGAGTATAATCACCACAGATCTTATCGGCCCATTACCACGGTCAACTAACGGATTTAATTGGATAATCGTATTTCATGACAAATTCACAAAATGGAATGAAATACGACCGTTGAGAACAGCAACTGCAAAAGCCGTGACCAAAGCATTAAAAGAGTGTATTATAATGAGATATGGTTGTCCGGACACCGTCTTAACCGATAACGGAAGACAATTCACAAGTAAAGAATTCAAGGACGAATTAAGAAAGTCAAACATTAAACATCGCCTAACCGCACCGTACTCACCACAAGCAAACCCAACGGAAAGAGTAAATCGGACGTTAGAAACAATGATCGCCGCGTACATCGATGGCAATCATAAAAAGTGGGATGAATACCTACCGGAACTGAACTTCGTAATGAATACGTCAGTACATGAATCAACCAAATACACCCCGGCATTCTTATTACTCGGAAAAGAACTAAAAGCTCCAAGCGACTGCAACGATACACCGACCCCATACCTAAAAGATAAACAAAAGTTACAAGATATATACGAGATAGTACGAAAACACCAAAGTGCAGCGTCAAATCAACAAAAGAAACATTACGACAAAAACGACAAAAAAAAAAAGACACTGGGTACCAAAAATCGGAGAAAAAATAATGAAGAAAAATTTCGCATTATCCGACGCAAACAAACATTTTACTGCCAAATTAGCGCCGAAGTACATAGGACCACATATAGTAACTGAACAAAAATCACCGGTAATATTCAAAATACAAGATCCGAAAAACAAAAACAGAACATACATAACACACATAAAAGATGCAAAACCATATGGAATAATATAAAAAAAGAGGGTAGCATAGAAAACACAACAGTCAGAATAAATGACAACCAACATCGCATCATACGACTTCGAGCAACCGAGCGTAATGGACCCGACAAAAAGGAAGCCAACCCACCCTCTCCCACCACCGACGACAGCAAAACGCCAACGGCGAATTAGCCCCCGACAAGTAGTCGAGGGGACACCGGCGACGCTGGTGATACGGCAAGATGGACGGGTGCAGGTTGTCCCACCAGCGCCGCCGACACCACCAGCACCACCGGTACCGCCAACACCACCAACACCCGGTGACTACACCGAAGAGGACCTGCAGCGGCCTGACTGGACCCTACTGCTGGGGGCAATAACTCCTCCACCGTCACCAGCAGACACGGAACCACCGGGGGTGGTGGATCGTCAGCAGCCGCCACGTGCTAACCAGCACAACAGAAGGAGACGTCGCACCGGCCGCCGCAGAAGACGACAAACCTAAAGAAACGTCAGGGACGAGAAGTGAAGTAGTTTTAAGTGCTAAAAAAAAATTTAAAAAAAATTAAATCGAAACGGAAGTGTTTTATTAGTTTTTTTTTTTAAAAAAGGTGAAGGTACTCATAGAATAGTTACCCCAAGTGTAAAATGTAATCCGAACACTATTTAACACGTAATTACAATATCTGAATAGGCAAAGATTAACCGGAAGCATAGGAAACCTAATCAAAGCCCACCTACCAAATCTTGTTAGGAATAAGAAATTAGTTTTCATTTAACTATTAAAATCAACAACTACCGCCAATTTCTTTATAATCAAATTTAATTGTATGTAGACAATATTACTTAGATCTAATAAAAACTTACAAACTTACAGTATAATTTATTTATTTATTTAACAGTTTATTGTAAGATGATAGTACATAGATACAGAAAAAAGAGAAGTTATACAAAAGGTACAGCATATTTCTAAAAGAAATTTCTTCCTGCAGACCCCACAGAGAGAGAAGTGATAGCATGAAGGCAGGATAGTCACTACAATAAACAATAAATATATAAGTATAAACCTACACATATATATTCGATAAATACACATACATAAATATTATAATTTTTATAAATATATATTGTATTCTCTATGATAAGGAAAGATAATGCTCTTTAACTTTCCGTTTGAAAATGTGGAGAGAGTGAGTGTCACGTATAGCGTGTGGCAATGAATTCCACAGCCGGACTGCATGAACAGAAAAGGAAAAAGAGTAAGAATCAGAAGAGTGAGACGGGAAATCAAGAAGGGATCTTAGGTGAGAGCGACAGGGCCTATCAGGTTGATAGGTGAACCTGAAACGCTCGCGGAGGTAGGAAGAAGCAGCAGGATTATGAAGGATTTGAAATAAGAAGTTAAGGATATGAGCATTCCTTCTGAGACGGATCGGAAGCCACTTGAGTTGGGCACGGAAACCAGAGACATGGTCAAACTTGCGCAGACCAAAAATAAATCTTATGCAAAGATTTTGAAGCCGCTCAAGTTTATTTAGAAATAAATAAAATAAAATAAAAAATAAAAATAGATTTATTCTTCACAGCTTTACACGTTTTACATGTACTTAAACTTATTCTATTGTTTGTTTAGGTTACGTGTTTAAGTTAAGATAGTACCTGGTCCCCAAACTAGGATACCCTGTACTATGGGTGACCAGGTCTTTCGTCAATTACACCTTAGTTACCAGGACGATCTTACATAAACAATTTAGCATAGGTACGACATAATGTTTGTGATTTTCTTTAAGAATACATATTTTAGAATTTAACATTAAGTTTTGAAGGTAACTTTAGATTTTTGCAAGTCTTGCCGAGGCATAACTTGCAAACTTACAATTTGCGGCTACAGTGTGAGGAAATGTATGACTAATGAGCTCAACCGACAGCAATAGATAACTTAGTGACAGGTTGTTTACACCGATATTTCGTGCAAAGTATTGTTTGCTGCCAGTTTATATTCATTCGCATGGTTTTTGTTAAGCTAATCACTTTTACGAACGGCAAAGCGTAGGCTTGTTCAAAAGTGCACTATGTAGTATACGCAATTTATTCAGACAAATCATGTTACCAGGTGCTTACAAACACTATAATTTATATCTTAATTTAGGTACTTATTTGTAAATGTTAGGGATAGTTTTTATTATTATTATTATTTTTTTGTGTATCTGTGATGAATTTGTGTGAGTGTAGTGGGTATATAATGTAGTGTAGGTATATTATAGGTATAGTAGTATTGTTTGTATGTGTGTGTATGTGTGTGTTTTATTCTTCATAATCATCATTACCAGTTTTATTGAGTGGCTCAGTCTCATCACTAGGATTACCATGGGGGAATTGTAGCTATAATGCACCACCCAGCCCCTACGGCATAGCCTTGGGATCAATTTATTGAAAGTAAAGAAGTCAAATAAGATTGGCTGGGTAGGTGACAAGGACATTTAATGATACTGTCGCTGGGTTTAATTAGACCAAAAAGGAGCCGGGCCAAGAGTTTGAGGTTACTAGGAGTTCCGTTTCATCATATGTGAGCACTCTAAGCCATTGAAAGAGATCTTTTTGACAGCGATGTTTGGTTTTCTTGACAATGTCCAGATAATTATTAATATGTGTGTACACATATGGAGCCATATGATAGAAGAATCTTCGGGCAAAGATCGTGTTTATTTGGGGAATAAGCCATGGGCGATCTCTATGACGTATGATGCGTAAGTTAGTTTCTTTAGTCGGTAGTCTTGTTAGTAAAGAGGTTTTGTGGAATTTGAGACAAATCTTTTGGACGTATAATTGCCTTACAGAGAGGAGTCGATTTTCTGTATAGAGTATGTGGGTTCCGTAAGTAAAGGGTTTATTAAAGGCCACTTTTAGTGCTGCTCTTTGTGCTCTCTCAACCTAAATCAGGTGGGTTTTGGCTGCTCCACCCCATACTATTATGCTGTAGGTTAATATAGCTTGGCAGAGCGCAAAGTATACTGTTTTTATTGTGTTGGTGTCGACAAACCTGCGCAGTTTTTTGAAGACATGCAGTAATTTCCTTGTTCTTGCTGCAAGTGAGTCAATTTGTGCTTTCCAATTCAGATTTTCGTCTATAAGTATTCCGAGGTATTTTATTTTGTTAGTGCGTTCTATAGTCTGGCAGGTGCATGGAGACTCATCAGTGCAGTTTTCGCTGTGTATCTTAAGTACGTCAAGGTACGGACTAGGTTTAGTGCTCGCATTTATGTGGAAGCATATATATTTTGTTTTTGTATGATTAATTGTAAGTAGGTTATCCTCCAGCCAGTTGGATACTGTTTTCATACCGGTTTCAGTTACCGTTTTTGCCTCGGACCAAGACGCAGCATTAAATACAACGGCAGTGTCGTCTGCAAAGGTGGTGATTTGGGCCGACACTAGATCCATCCCACATAGGTCATTTATGTAGATTAGAAAAAGCGTCGGCCCCAAGACACTTCCCTGCGGCACACCAAAATGTACGTCCTTTAGTTTACTCTGAACCCCTTGGAGATTAACAAATTGTTTACGGTCATGAAGATAACTCTTGAACCATTCCTGGGCAACGCCCCTTATCCCTACGATATCAAGTTTTTGTAGCAGCAGTTTTACAGACACGGTATCGAATGCCTTTTTTAAATCAAGAAAGACACCTATGGATCTTTTTCTGGTATCCAAACTTTTCGCCACCGCATCTGTTAGATGTATTATTGCATCTTCAGTGCTTACGTTTGTACGAAAGCCAAATTGGTTAGTGGCTAATATGTTATTAGTTTGTAAAAAGCTTTTAACTCTATTGTTTACTACTTTTTCTAGGATTTTTGATAGAATAGTTAATAGGGAGATTGGGCGGTAGTTTTCGACTTCATTGGGATCACCTGATTTGAAGATTGGGCATACTTGAGCTACTTTGAGTGAGTCAGGGACAGTACCCGAGGACATGCTCAGATTTACAATGTACGCTATTGGTTCAGCAATAAAGTTTTGGATGTCTTTGAAGATTTTTGGTGTGATGCCGTCGCATCCCGGAGACCCATAGGTTTTGAAGCTTTGTATTATTTTTTTGATCTCATTAATATTAGTTGGGTGCAGGTATATAGAGTCTTGTGTAGGTTTGATTCGAGCTTTGACTTTTGAAAGAAGTTCTTTTTCAGTGCTTTTTGTAGAAGAAGTAATTTTATGGGCTAAGTTAGCTCCTACTGATGTGAAGTAGTTATTAACAACATTAGCTGATTCTAGGGGGGAATTGCAAATATTATATAAGTTGTGATCTTCAGTTTTGGGTTTATCAATGTTGCAAACGGTTTTGATCTTTGTCCATGTTTTTTTGGGGTCACTGATGTTTTTTTGTAGTTCTGTACTATTGTGTGCATCGCGAAGGTTTTGTAATATATAGTTGCAGGTATTCCTATAGTTTTTGTATCTAGTGTATAGTGATTCGTCATTAGGATTGCGTTGTGTTAACCGATGTAATCTATCGCGTTTTTGTATACATTTTATTAGGGTAGGGGTTATCCACGGTTTTAAGTTGTTTTTATTGTGGGGTATTTTAACGGTTTTCGAGCACTTTTTTATAAGATTTTGTAATGTTTTTATAAATGTTTCTGTGATGACGTTTAGGTCCCCTATTTCATAGAGGCTAGGCCATTGAAATTGGGCTAATTGATTGCATAACATTATTATATCTGTTTTTTTGAACGTTCTTGGTTTTGCGTAGTATTTAGAGAGATCAGTATTAAGTGCTAGTAATGCTGTGTAATGGTCAGTGATGGTTGATTTGTGTATAAGGGCTTTGGCAGGTTTAATAGTCTTTATCACGATATGGTCAATACAAGTTTTTGAGTGTGTAGGTTTTGTAAAGGCAGGGTACATGCCGTGAAAGGCCAGCATATTAAGGTATTTGTCACTATGACTGTCATTATTTCCATCTGCAATATCAATATTGATATCTCCAGCTAATATACAAGTGTCCTCATGTAGGTCCCTCATTATTACGTCAAGCGAGTTGATAAAGGTATCTTTGTCCATTTTTGGGGGTCTATAAGAGGCAATTACTGCAAGATCTTTTCCAGTCTTTACAACTAGGTAGTTACCTGCTGCAGCCGGGGGCTCGTAAGTCGTTACAGTTAGTTGATTTATGGTGTATACTACTACCCCATCGTTTTGGTTTAAGTTGTTTTTAGTGCAGTGATATGTGTATCCAGGTAATTCAAAATTTGTATATGTATCGTTCAACCAGCATTCCGATAGTATGATAATATCTGGGTAAAAACCCAGTCGTGCTAGTAATACTTTAAAATCATCGAGATTGTGATTTATACTTCTTATGTTTTGTGAAACTATAGTTATGTTATTGGTAGTGGGATTTAGCATGTTTCGGCAGTCTTCTGCAGCGGTAATATAATAATTTGGAATGACAACAGTGTCATCCATGTCCTCGATAGCCTGTGCTATTGTAGCCATTGTTTATTGTAATTATGGTTTCCTAGGGATGAGTTATAGGGGACAGTGCAAGGACTGGTATATTCTTGTTTAAAATTATTTTGGAATTTATGGATGATTAGAGAAGAATGCTCTGAAGAGTGTGTTGACATGTATGTGGGTGTTTTGTGAGTGTTATTTGTAGTATTATTTGAGGCAAAGATACACAAAAGAGATAATATTAGTCATTGTTTACCTTTGACCATCGATTCAATTTGTTTTTCAGTCCTGATGCATATTGCCGTCGAGTCGTCATGTTCCTTTAGGTACACCTTTCCCTGATTAGTCCAGCAGTGTTTGTATCCAAGTCGCTGCTTCAGCTGCCTCGCTTGGAAGAACAGTTTAGCTGCATGTGGTGTAAGGTATTCACCTGCGTATATGGTTGCATTTTCTCCATCTAGTCCGAGTTCTGTTGTTGACAGCTGAGATCCACTTTTACTATAGTTTTTGAAGGCGCCAAGTAGCTGTCGTTTGGCCTGGAGAGAAGTCAGCTCGACAATTAAAGGTTTTTTGTTTCGGTCCTTAGTTGAAACTCGATAGACATCTCCTATGTAATATGTATTGAATTCTGCTCCCAGTTTTGAGTAGATTTTTTGTATGAGGTTAGTTCTATTTTCTCCCTTCACAAATGGTATATTTCTGATCTCCACACATCTTTCACGCAGTTTTCTGTTAGTGTCCTCAAGTTTGTCTTCAATACTGACGATTGCTAAGTTTTGGTTGTTTTGGGTCTTAACAATGTCGTCATTGATTTTCAGCATTTCCTCGTGGATTTCAACTTTTGCCTTCAGGTCTTCATGCTTTTCTGTCAATGTTTTCAAGGCATTTTCAAATTCTTCGTGTACCTGTTGGATCTTTAGGTTTTGTTGTTTAATTTCTTTGATATCACAGGCGATTACCGACAGTTGCGCCTCTTAAGATTGCTGCATTTCCGTCAGTATTGCCAGTACAGAGTCTTGATAGGGATCCAGTGTTGTATTTTTATTGCGAATCCTTTCTTGAAAGTTGACATAGTTTGGTGGTGAGGCACTATTAATGGTATCGTTGTGATCACTTGGTCCCGGCATGTTACTTTGAGACATCTGGTTCTCAGAGAGGAAAGTACTGTTGGGCATCCTGGTTTGTCTGTTTCTTTCGCGTATACTGTGGCAAATTCCAAGTGCGTATGTTGTGTATCCCTGTTAAGTGACACACACACTACAGTGGAGCACCACCAGTAACACGTCCGCTTCGTAGCGTGTATCGGACGAAAGAGGAATATATATTAGAAGTTCTTCGGACACGTCTAGGTAGCAACAATCCGCGTAGTCGAGAAGAGGTAAAAGAAGAGATTGGGCTAGATGAATTTTGGTCTTCAGAGGCAAGAAATTTTGGAGACGTTTGAGTGAATGAAAGGAGTAGTGAATTTTCTTACTGACCTCATTGACCTGAGGGGCCCAAGACAAATGATTGTCGAGTAACAAACCTAGGTTTTTGACAGTAGACGCAAACTTAATATCGATGTCATTGTACGTAACTGGTGTGATAGAGGCGAAATCAATGCGTTGATACCAATACTTACTGCCAATGACTATCACTTGCGATTTGCTTGGGTTAACTAACAAACCAAAAGATTCAGCCGAAGTCGCAATATTACGAAGGTCGGAGTTGATGCCTTCAATGGCACTCTTGACCTCTTCAATTGCCGTAGTACCGAATTTAAATAAATATAAAAGATATAAACAAATAGCATGTAAGTTATAAAATAGAATAACTTATCAACTTAAACCGTAATGTAGTAGTATAATAAGTACCCAACAACCTTTTGATAGTAATTTAAGATATCAGAGTTTTAACATTTAATAAACATAGTTAAGCATCCGTAGCATAAAAATCCCTTAGATTAAACCATAAAATGTAATTAGATAGAAATAGGATCCGATATAGATAAGTAAAAACAAAATAAATGTAAAATATAATTCCCATACAAACTGTGAACCTGTGAATAATATGATACCTATTCACCGCGTAGTAAACATTGCTAATGCAATCTCATAAGGCATTCGACCTTACCGTTATTACGAAACCGAACTAGTAGGTAATCGATATGAAATCACAGGGGACTTTAAGAACATGGTGTAAAACATTATACGATAGCTTTGGAAAATATTTTTTTTTTTTAAAAAGGGCAACATGATTATAACCGGGTTCTTTCGGGAATTATTGCTATTATGCATGTAAATGGTTACAAATGAGTTTGCCCGTAGCGACAGAAGAAAATTAGTAGATTAGAATAGTTTCAAAAAAAACAGACCAATATAAAATATAATATAAAAAGTAAACAGCTAGGATATAAGTTACCGTTATGTACTTGCCAACCGGGATACGAACCTTAACCTGAATATACTTACGATTGTAAAATAAAAATTCATACAATTGCCCATAAAGAGATTGTCATGTAGGTACGTGTAATAAAGATTTCTCCTTTAGAAGTAAAAATCTTCAAAAGAAAGGGGGGAGTGTGACGAAAGTGGGCAGACGCGCGGCCTCATCGCAACTGCCCGCTGCATACTGACCGCCGGTCAATGACCGGCCGGACCATCGCACCCCTGCGCCCGCGCGCAACCCGCGTTCGCCCGGCATCGCGCCTCGGCACCCTCCGCGCTTACCGCAACCCGTACTCGCCTGATGACGAACGTCGCACCCCGCTCGCCTCCGCGTGACGTCAATCACGCACGGCACGCACCGCACCCCGTCGCAACCCCGCACCGTTTTCGCCTGCACACGCCTATATAAGGCGCGTTTCCGCAGCCTGCGGCTAATAAGTTTCGGTCAGCTCAATCAGGTAAGAGCTCTCGCAATACCCTTTCCTATCCTTTAAACCCCTGAGGTTGTTTCAAGCCCGCGTACCTGCCTTTGCCTGGATCGCGGACCAACCTCTTCCTATCTTCCGAATCCCTTCTGGTTGTTTCAAGCCCGCGTACCTGCCTTTGCCTGGATCGCGGACCAACCAGATCCCTGATTCACAAACTCCAGATATTTCGTTTTTCTGAACCCGAGGGTTGTTTCAAGCCCGCGTACCTGCCTCTGCCTGGATCGCGGACCAACCCATTATCCCGTCTTCCAGAGGTTGTTTCAAGCCCGCGTACCTGCCTTTGCCTGGATCGCGGACCAACCTGTTCCCGTGGGAATCTCCCGTCTACCCCCTTCTATCCAACCCGCGCCGTACGTCACCTTAAAGCGGACCTAAGGCCGCCATTAAGTTCCGCGTCGCGCGTCCCGGAAAAGTGTAGTGATCATAGTTTTACCGTATAAGTTAGTATCGCGAGTGCTAAGCAAACCACGTAGGAGCTGTTCCTGATTTTCCCGGTAAACGTTTGTTAAACGTTTTACATTCCCCGTTAGTAGCGGTCCGGCCCGGTAAGTACTTTTACCGTTAAAACACACCACACGGATAGGTTCCGACAAGCCATAATTAGGTCGCCTATTCCCGGCATATTTCCCCCTAGGTCCCGGTCATTAGTTAGACGTCTGTAAATACCTTTGAAGTGCAATATACCGTTTCCTGTCACACAGTTTCGTGTTTCATTTCGCCTCTGACGCCTGTTACAACTCTCCCTCGCTACCCTCAGACGAGCCGCTGGACCTCGAGCACATCCAGTGACACACTGTGGGCTAGCAAAAGCATTGCACGTGGTCTTCCCACGGGAAACCACGTTACACTTCTAATAACCTCGATGTCTATCATTGAATGATGATGATTCGAAATGATGAATACCAGAGGATCGAATAAAGGCTAAAGCTAGGCTAGGCTATTTTCTATTCTTAAAAGCTCGGACGCTAAGCCTTCTACGTTTCCACTTATAATCGTTAAAAGTTGAGCGAATCTGGCGTATTTTATTAAACTACTTTCTCTGTAAGCTTCCTTATTCAATTAATTAATTTTCTTCTGATTTTCTACTACCTAATAGATTTAGTACGTCATTGTGACACGTTATCCAGGCTTTACTTAAACTCATGTGACTATTGAATTCGGATGCAATTTTATTCTCATTATACTGTATATTTTGAATGGCTTTACTAAATTTTAAGGCATCTGTTTGATCTAAGTTTCCAGTAATGCTTTTTATATTGGAACCGGGACTGTCTACAAGACCTCTTTTGACACGATTGAGCTCAAGAGAATTAAGTTGCACAACTATTTTATCAAGTTTAGTGGAAACATAATTTATTTGAAGCTCATAGAGTAGGTAAGTATCATTAGGTAATTTTGAACTTAACGTTTTAATTTGACTTTGTAGATAACTAATCTTATCTTCAATATCGTCTAGTTGGATGTATTAGAGGAAAGTATGATAATGTATTGTCAGTTTTGTCTGTCCAAGTTTGTACGGTAGTATCCCTGGGCCGTCTCCAAGATCTTTAAGTCTTATCTCCTGCGTCTGCGTTAAACTCCCTATCACAAAGAGTAGCGTCAGGATCCTGTAACAATTTACCTGTCTTAGGAACTCATTTCAAGCGCGCTTTCGCGACGGGTCACGTTTTTTGGACGTCTAAATAAATAGATCAGCCAGAACAGTGTCCTGGGTGTAGCGCGGTGCAACTTTTTGTCGGCTAGCGAAAGGGTTTTTAATGAATACCTGTTGATGGGGCTCGTATTTCACTTCCGGTTCACGATCTTTGTTCCGGTTTTCGATGATAGCTGTGCGCCTAGCGAGTGAGGACTCGTTTATAATTTCATATACCTTTTTCATCTGCTCTGTATGATTCAGCGCGTACTGTTGTAGCAGCTGCTGCGTGAAGTCGACGTCTGATAAATCTCTAGGGTTAAAATGACTAGTTAATAAGTCAAATGGTCTACATTTAGTGAAGCTACAGATAGAGCTGTTGTAGGCTATGATTGCATAGGGCATAAGATTTACAATGGGTTCACTTTTTTGTTGTATTTTCAAAATTCTGATATGTTCTAGCAAGGTTGAGTGAAATCGATCAATAATTCCATTATCATTCGGGGAATGAGGTAAGACTTTGTGGTGAATTATTTTATGAAGGCGAACAAATTCAGCAAACAACTGATTTGTGAATTCGGTGCCATTGTCGCTAACAATAGTGAGTGGGACCCCATGATGGGTACAAATATAACAGGAGGGCTTGCAGAATGCTAACGGCAGTAGCGTCACGTAAATGATAAGCTTGGCCATATCAAAGTCAAAGTCAAAAAAATATATTTATTTCATAGGCACAAAAAATGCTCTTGAAACCGTTAAATTATTATATAGGTATTTTTTTTAAAGCTAGCGCTAGATTCGCAAGGTGCAGTTTCCCCCAGAGAAGAACCTAGCAAGAAACTCTGTGAGATTGCTCTTTTCAAATAAAGTTTTACAATTCTTATAAACATTTACACAGGTATAAAGGTACATATTTTCATCATTATAATTATTGTCCCTTAAATTAATTTTGATCCTGCAGCATTAAAACAAACTACAAGGTGTAAATAGCTAAAAAGTAAAGATAGACTGAGACCGCATAACATGACCAGCCGCTACATCAGCACCTTCACACAGGCCTCAACGCATGTGCCAGCCATCAACCCCTTCCACATATTTTAGGGAAGTAGGAGACCCGACACACAGCGCTACGGCTGCAGCGGCACAAGCGAGCATGACATGTTACACTATTGAACCCGATGACTAGCTTAATTAAACGCTGCAGTATCAAAAATATTAACAACATTTAACAAATCAACAACATTTAACAAAAATAACAAAACAACACTTAAATAATACACAAACAAAATATTTAAACAACAGTAAAACCTAGCAACATCGACCATCAAGCAAATTCTAGCATTTATTAGCTGTTCCTGTGGAGCTGGTCAGTATGCCCCACACTCCATGCAAGGTGGTTGTTTAAATATGCGTCTAATCTGTAATAAGCCTTTTTATATAGACAGTTCTTAATGTAAGACTTAAATTTATTTTCGAAGCATGCTAGAATTTCTTGGGGAATTTTATTATAGTATTGCACGCAGAGCCCCATAAATGATTTATTAATTTTTGCAAGTCTAGAACAATTTGACACTAATTTGTTCCTATTCCTAGTGTTAAAGTTATGCAGCTGACTATTTGTTTGAAATAAGTGTAGATTCTGTCTAACATACATAAAGTTTGCGTAAATATATTGACATGGCACCGTCATAATATTAATTGTTTTGAACAGTTCCCTTAGTGATTCACGACAGCGGAGTCCGTAAATTGATCTTATAGCTCTTTTTTGTAAAACAAATATTGAACCTATATCGGCGGCACGACCCCACAGTAGCAGGCCGTAGGACATAAGACTGTGAAAATAGCTGAAGTAAACAAGTCTTGCGGTAGGTATGTCAGTTCTTTTATTTTTTTGACGGCGTACGCTGCAGAGCTCAGCCTCCCTGATAGCGATCTAATATGGGGACCCCATTGTAACTTGTGGTTGATTGTAATCCCTAAGAAAAATGTCTGTTCCACAAAGTCTAGTTTTTCATTATTTAACATAACGTGACTATTATTACGCGATACTACGCCCGGTAAGTTAAATTTAATGCATTTATTTGGTTTTTGTCGCATTTAAGACAAGGTTGTTGATTGTAAACCAATCATGAACCTGCTGAAGAACATTATTTACATAGTCGTAGTCAAGGGCACGCCTGTCGACTTTAAAAATTAAAGACATATCATCAGCAAACAATACTATTTTCGCTAGGTTTTCAACCATGTGGGGCAAATCATTAATATAAGCTAGAAATAAAAAAGCTCCTAATATGGAACCTTGTGGAACACCTATCTTAACCAAAGATCCTTGTGACTTCATACCATTTACTTGAACAGATTGGAATTTGTTACTAAGATACGATTGCAACAGACAAAGACCTTTACTTCGAATACCGTGATGATGTAGCTTTAGTAATAGAGTTTCATGATCTACACAATCAAATGCCTTCGACAAATCACAAAAGACCCCCACAGCATCCTGACGCTCCTCAAATGCCTCAAAGATATGTTTTATTAAGGCAACACCAGCGTCAGTTGTAGAGCGGCCCCTGGTGAAGCCAAATTGCTGGCTATGTAAGATGTTATTAAAATTAAAATACGGAAGCATTTGATTGAGCACAATCTTCTTAAAAAACCTTGCTGAGTACCGGCAATATTGACACAGGTCTGTAGTTACCAGGATCTTGTTGGTCGCCTGACTTGTGCAACGGTACGACTTTACTTAGTTTCATTAAATCAGGAAATTCACCATTATGTACTGCTAAATTAAACGCATGTGCTAAATATGGTGCCATTACATCTACTATTGAACTGCATACTTTTACAGACATACCCCACAAATCTTCAGTGTTTTTTAGGTTTAATTGTTTAAAGTTATTAATAATTTCTAGTGGGGAAACGTACCTAAACTCAAATTCAGTGATACAGACGGGGATATACTTTTTTACTAGATCTATGGATAATACCGGGGAAGACTGAAGATTTTCCGTAGTTTTCAATGGTATATTAATGAAAAAATCATTGAATTCTTTTGCCACATCGGTGCTGTTTGACAATATTTTGTTGTTACAATTTAAAGTTATATCATCACTGCGTAATTTAGTGCGGCCGGTCTCAGAATTGATAACACTCCATACAGCTTTTGTTTTATTTTGAGTGTATTTTATTTTATTACTTATATACAAGGCTTTAGCTTAGATGCATACTAATTTGAAGATCGCACTGTATCTTTTAACATATTCTATAAAGCTGTCATCGTTTGATCTAAGCGCCCTATCAGCATATAATTGAAATAATTCATCCCTACTTTTCCTAATACCAGGTGTCGCCCAATCACTGAATTTGAATGAATTACTTTAGTGACTAATTTAAAAATATTATTATATTGTTGTTCCACGACGTTGAAGAATGTTTTATAAAAAATATTAGTGTTATTTAAACTGCTATGAGTAGTTATAATATGGGGCTTCTAACCCAAAATTGAGGAGGAGTGTGGAGGATGACGTAGTATGACGGGTAGGTAATGACGTATTTTGAGTAGTGTGTAGTATGAGGTGGTGTCGGTAGAGGGGGAGGAGCGCGCGCCCTTATCGCTAGCCTATCCGCCGGCGTGTTGTGAAGTGGTTTAGGTAAGTTGTATGATATTTAAGTTACTTTTGTACTTTTCCCACGCATAGTTTTTATTTAATTTATTGGTTATAATATGGGGCTTCTAACCCAAAACTTTGGAGGAGGAGTGTGGAGGATGACGTAGTATGACGGGTAGGTAATGACGTATCATGAGTAGATTGTATTATGAGGTGGCAGTTGGTAGGGGGGGAGGAGCGCGCGCCCTTATCGCTAGCGCATCCGCCGGCGTGTTGTGAAGTGGTTTAGGTGGGTTTACATTATATTTTTACAGAGACTTGAGGTTCTTATATAATTAATGATTATATTATTTCACTTTGAAAAACTGTGAATGTACTCATTTAGCTTAGATAACAAAGTTGTAGACTGAGTTTTTTGGTTCATCACAAAGCGTTTTCTATATTTCTGCGCTCGCGCTGTAGTTGCGAATTCTTCGAACATAGTGTCTTCATAGTTTTCTTGAGCATCATCCACCGAGCCTTGCCGATCGCATATTAATGGTATAGTGTTCAACCATATATAATATAATCTATCACGTCACCAAATGTACCTACTATAAGATAAAGAGCTAAATAAAATGTTCTTCGATGTGTTAACAACAACTGTTTTAACTTTGAAGAAAAAGATTTATTTTTCTGTTTGATCAAGTCGAAATTATACCTACCTACCGATGAATGAGCATGTGAATCAAATTCTTATCAGTAACAGCGGTGGTGCTGTGGTTAGAGCTTTGCAATGAAGTTACATTGTAAGGATATTGATTAGATAGTTACCTAGTGTCTAGGATGGACAGAATAAAAGATGCGAACCTTTCGATTTAAAGGTGTAATTCGCAAATTCAGTAATATTGGATACAAATAATAGGCGCGCGTGTGATGCGCAAGATGAGTAGTATCAAAGTGTTCGTATGAACAGAGCGTTGAAAGATGAGTGGTGGGACGTGTGTGACGTAAGCTTGGCGATTAGTGCATGATGTGTAGTGTAAGGCTCGATATAAACTTAATATCTTAATATATAAGGTCGAAGTTGCAAATAACGCAGCGTAGACATCCTCCCGGCTCTTGGAAGCTCCGGGTAGAGCTTTCAAGACGACTGATCGCCCGATGTTGATAGAAAACAGAGACGAGTTATGGCTCTACGCATAAGTCCATGCGCTGTAGTGACGTCGGCGACACGTGGAATTCCATTATACCTGGGTAAAGTTTGCTGACCCGACCAAGGCGCCAGCATAGGGGCGGCAGGTTATCTTCTTTTACGAGCACTAGGTCGTCTAGCTTCAATTCTCTGCATTTGACGCGCCATTTGGTGCGCTGCTGCAGCTCGGCCACATATTCGCTCGCCCAGCGCTTCCAGAAGTGTTGCTTGATGTGCTCCAAGCGCTGAAACCGGTCCAAGCGATTAACATAGCAATCGATGTAGCTTGGAGAGGGAAGTGATGCTTGTGACCTCCCAATCAAAAAGTGAGCAGGGGTAAGTGGTTGGAAGTCGTCGGGTGACGGGCTGAGGGGACATAGGGGTCGGCTGTTTAGGATGGCTTCTATTTGAGCAAACAGCGAAGAGAGTTCCTCATAGGTAAGGTGGCTATTCCCTAAGACTCTATTCAAATAATGCTTAGCTGATTTGACTCCGGCCTCAGCCAGACCAATAAAGTGAGGAGCGTACGCAGGCGAGAATCTGAACTCAATGCCCTGACGAGATGCAAATTCAGAAATAAAGTCGCCATGGAGCTTAAAAAAAGAACTGATTTCCTTTGCTGCTGCGACAATGTTCCTACCGTTGTCGCAATAAATAATTTTAGGTATTCCCCTGCGAGCAATAAATCTCTTCAGAGTTAAAACAAAGGAGTCTTTAGTTAGATCACTGACTGCTTCGAGGTGGATACATCTATAGCGAACGCAAACAAAAATACATAAGTGAAATTTTGATATCTTGCATCCTCTACCCTTGCGGTCAGTAATAAGGAAGGGCCCGGCAAAGTCAGTACCCACTGTACGAAAAGGGAAGTCAGGTTCTACCCGCTCATTAGGTAAGTTTCCCATCATGTTAGTCTTTGTTTGTCCCTTAAAGCGGCGACAGATAAGACAGTTGCGAGCAAAATTACGAGCTAGATTACGCCCTCCTATAGGCCAGTAGCGGTTTCTGACAGTAGCGAGCATTAGTTGTGGTCCTCCGTGAAGTAAGCGAGTGTGTTCATCCTGAAATATAAGCTTCGTAAGTGGATGATTGGCATTTAAAATTGCAGGATGACGTTTCTCATAGGGATGAGAAGAATTGTCAATCCGACCACACGGAGTACACCAGATTGGTCAATGAACGGGTTAAGAGAGGTAAGAGTACCTTTAATTGAAGAAGCCTTTTTAATTGACTGATCTCATATGAGAAGGATTCGTTTTGAGAAATAATAATAAGAGCTTGAAGTGCTCGAGACAATTCATCAACTTGGAGACTTCCTGTAAGTTTATTATTGGGATGTTTACAAAATTGTACATAAATCTTAGAACTCTAGCGTAAACTCTTTAAAGAGTAGACAATTTAGAAAAACGAGTAAAGTCTACAGCTGGTTCCGAAGGAGCAACTTCCGCCACCAAAGCGGAGACCGCTTTCAATTCCGGCAAGTCGGTAGTAGTAGTAAGGGTAGAATTGGGGGGCCCTACCATTTGTATATCATTAATAGATAGACCTGTAGAAGAGCGAGCTGAGGCATCGAATACAACACGTAATTTCGTAGACTCACTCTTTTCCCTTAATACGGAATGATGTGGAAGAAAATAGGCATTTATAGGCCGTTGTATAGGGGCCTCTGATAGGTGCTCAAGTTCGCTATATTCATGAATGAAATCGGAGTAGGCCTTTTTGAGATCTAGAATAGAATAGAATAGAATAGTTTATTTGTCCAAAGTTTAGATACAGCTGTTTGTTATATTATTTGATAAATTATGTCTTAAGAAGGTAATCACAAAACAATGTCTTAATAACAACAGCAGAACTATGTTCCACTACCCTCCGCGCTAGTTAAAAACTGTGTTGCAGCAGAGTAGCTTCGCCGTCCACTAGACCAGTATATGAAGGCATGCGCTTTGTATAAAGATTGAATCAGTGTCAGAGATCTACTTTGAATGGACAACTTAACAAAAGTAGCGTAGTATACGCAAAATTAACAGAAAAAAATATTTTTTACCTTACTACAATAACGTAAACTAAAATAGATTGTGTCAACACTAATAAAAGGTAACAAATGTCAAAAAAATAATGATTTAGCTATGAAGCCATTTCATATAATAATATATATGGTTTGTAAACATATTTAATAAATAAAACATAAGTATGAAAATTATTTAATACAGAAATAATGAATACTATAGGCACTTAGATGATATTATGAACAAGAAAAATATAATAAAATAGGATATCTACTTGTAAAAATATACATATAGGTAGGTTTATACTATTTAATGGTAATTACTTTTCAATAAGTCTTCTGTATCATTGTAGTCCAACTTCGACAAATAATTAGTTAATATGATCTTGCATGAATAGTATGATTTATTACGTAACTATTCGGTTTTTTGACTGATTATGTTATATAACTTTGGGCCAAGATGATAAGGAAATGTACGAGCTAACTTAGTTCTACAAGAGGGAACAGCGTAGGTACGTGGTATACAGCCGTCTATTTGAAATGATCGATGGGGGAGGGACACGATGTTGCTTTAGAACGACTGCTTTTATAAACAATTGTCTAATTGTCAGCACTGGGAACTCTGCGTACAACTGTTTGGTGGGAAAACGAAATGGTTTGTTAGTAAGTACTTTAATGACTGCCCGTTGGGCGCGCTCTAGCTTCATTAAATTCGTTTTCATGGCACCACCCCATACTGTTATTCCATAAGATAGAATAGACTGGCAGAGAGTTATATAGACAGTTTTTATAGTTTCGGAATCTTGTACATTTCTAATACGTTTAAAAATACACATTAGCTTTCTCGCTCTGTTGCAAATAGCATTGATATGATATTTCCAGTTGAGGTGGCAGTCAATATTAATACCCAGATATTTAATTATAGAGGATGAGGTCAATTCTGGACAATTGCAAGCAGAAGGGTTGTCACACTCATGTGCCCTAATCTTGAAGTTAATGGGTAGGGTATTTTTACGGACACTGAAAGTAATATAATTTGTTTTTCCAAGGTTCATCGTAAGTAAATTATTGTTGAGCCACTCGGAAACATGCCTAAATCCTACTTCACTGCTAAGTCGAACTTTATCCCAAGTTTCGCCGTCAAAAAGGAGAACAGTGTCGTCCGCAAACGTTAATATTTTTCCATTCTTTAAGTTAGTATCACAAAGATCGTTAATGTACAGTAAAAATAACGTGGGTCCAAGCACTGATCCCTGAGGAACGCCGAAATTGATAGATTTCGAAGTACTTTGATAGTTTCCGATTTTCACAGCCTGGGTACGATCGCTTAAATATGACTTTAGCAGTTGCAGGGGTAAACCACGTACACCGGCACAATCCAACTTTCGTATTAGTATGGGGATAGAAACAGTGTCAAACGCTTTAGCTAGATCCAGAAATACCCCTACACATTTCTTTTTTACATCTAATTTGTTGGATACATAATGAATAAGGTTTTCCATAGCATCATTGGTTGACATATTTTTCCGGAAGCCAAACTGATTTGGTGAAACAATTTTGTGTTTGCAAAAGAACGCAACTAGTCGCGAGTTAATGGCCTTTTCTATAATTTTGGAGATAGTTGGTAGAGGAGAGATTGGTCGGTAGTTTGTGACACTGTATCTATCTCCAGACTTGTATATGGGTATTATTATGGACATTTTTAGTGATTTAGGGAAGATACCTGTGTCAAAAACTAGGTTACAGATATGTGTTAGTGGCGTACTTAAAAATTGTATGCCTAGTTTAAGAAAAGTAGTCGAGATACCGTCCCACCCGGATGAAGATGTGTTTTTCATAGACATAACAATTTTCTTGATTTCCTCCTCAACCGCGGGGGCTAGTAAAAGTGAGTCAACTGGTGTTAGATGTTTTTTTATATTCCATGGCTAAGTCTGTCTCAGTCTTGTTGAGTTTCAAAAGTATTTTATTAGCAAGATTTTGACCAATTTCAATAAAGTAGTCGTTTACATGATTCACAGATTGTTGCGGCGTGCTTTGCGTTGATAATAATTCAGTAGCTGATTTAGTTTGGTCGTTTAGGTTACATATTTGTTTAATAACTTTCCAAGTGTTTTTAATGTCATTTCTGTATTTATTTAGTTGAGATCTCTCGTAATTTGTTTTGATTTTATGTAGTAATCTGTTGCAAAAGTTTCTGTATCTTCTGTAAGTAACTCGTAATATGAAATTGTTAGGATCTTTTTTGAGTTTATAGTGTAATTTGTCTCTCCATATTATACATCTAAGAAGTCCTGAAGTAATCCAGGGTTTAATATTATTTTTCCTTTGTGTAATTTTACATACGATTGAACATTTATTTATAATTTGACTGACCATAGAAATAAAGTTAGAAGTTGCTACTTCTGGATCCACACAATTTATAATATCATTCCAGTCTTGTGCTTTAAGTAATTCCATAGCTTTATCATAATTTATTTTTGTGAAAGATTTCTGTGATTTACATTGAGGCCTATTTTTTTCTAATGATAACGTTAGAGTACTATGATCAGTCACGCTAGAATGATAAACTATTGTCGTTATTTTGTTGCCAGAATTCACGAAGCTATGATCTAAGCAATTAGCTTCACGTGTGGGAAAATTATGGCTAGGCAAAAAACCATGCATGGATAAGCAGTTCAAGTAATCGTTTGCCCTTACATCATTATTGTTCTCTTTCACATCTATGTTAATATCACCAGTTAATATTACTTGTTTGTTAGTTTTAAGAGTTTGCAAAGTGCTTTCTAGGGATTTAAGAAAATTTTCTATATCAACAATCGATGGTGACCTGTACATGGTTAATAGAGTTTGTTGATTATTAATCTTAATTAGTAGGCTATTTGCATCCTCAATTAAAGGTTCAGAGACGGCGACCTCTAGTTCGGAGTCAATAAATGCAACAACTCCACTGTTTTGGTTAAAATGTCGTTTAGTCGCATAACACGTATACCCTTCTAGTGTTGGTAAACTATGTAAGTGAGGCAGCCAACATTCAGTCATTATGATTATATCGGGACGCAATGTGAATCTCGATAAATCAACCATAAAGTTGTCGAAGTTGCGATCTATACTGCGAATATTTTGTACCACAATATTAAGGTTACCATTTAATTTACTCAACAATTTATTGCAACTTTCTGTATCATCGAACGCATAGGCATTTCCAACGCTAACACTGTCGTCAATGTTAGCGCCAGTCGAATTAATATCAGTCGACATATTTAGTTAGAGTTTTTATTTTATGATGTTTGATTTTAATGCGTGCAATGATAACAGAACTGGCTTTTATTGTTGAGTGAGACATAGATAAATTAAAGTAGTTAATAGATATATTATCAATAATGGTTATAATGTGTATATAGAAGATAACTGAAAAGGGAAAATTAGTTGTACTATAATAATAAGTAAAGAATTGTAGGGACGAAAAAATACAAACTACTAATAATAATATGATAATATATAACTTACTTGTTGACACAATCATTGAGTAGGCAATAAGCATAAGTTTAAGATCTAGGTAGTAGGGTATTTGAGCTAGTCAGTCTGATCCTGATTCAATCTTCATTTCCTCCAGTTGCTGCTGACTTTCTACACGTATAGCAGGACCATCCTCGTTCTTCCTCAGTAAAACGACTCCATTTCTGACCCAACAGTGTTTGTAAAGGCCACATTTAGTCAACTCTTTTGCCGATGCATAAAGTGCTTTGCATTTTTGTGTCAATCTATCGGAGACATATACTGGAACTTTGGATCCCATGACTCCAAGGTCTTCACTGTTCAGTTTGTTGTTTTTGTTTTTCGTATTATATTCCTTAACTGCCTTCGAGATGATAGATTTTTGCTCCATGTTTACAAACTCTATAGTTATTGGAGCATTCTTCTTGCCTCTGCGATACATGTTCTTTATATTTTCAATGTTCATCCTTACATTGATGGTTTGCAACATGTTGTCAAATATTTCATTCAACTTTTCAAGCTCCTGTTTGGGCACATTTCTTATCTCTAGTTCATTTCTGAATTGAACTTTTTGTATATCATCTAGCTGGCTTTCAAGTTTTTGAATTTTAAGGTGGGCGTTTGAACATTCGACCTCTAAGGTACTGACTTTCTGATTAACTGCCACAATTTGTTCTTTATTTTCCAGAAGAAGTTGGACTATATTGTCGTTCATTGATATAATTTTGGAATTTTGAATTTTTAGATCTTCGATAGCATTGTTGAGGCCGTCAATTTTAGCATCCTGGTTCGATCGGAGTTCTTGAAACATTTCCTTCACTTCAGCACAAAATCCATCAAAATTATTAGTTTCAAAATTTTTTCGCTTTCTTGTATTAATACGATGAATTTCAAGGTCCTCGTGATCCGTAAGATTTAGTTGAGGATCGGAGCCATAGGTTTGTTTGGGAGATCGAAGCATCGCAATTTTTTGCGTATACTATTATTGAGTCACGCGTACGGTACTGGTTGTAGTCGAAGCTGAGACGAAAAATAACAGTTGTACTGCTTCCTCGCGGGGTGAAGAGTGCTGCCTGGTGAATATGTGGTTTGGACGGTGCACTGCTAAAGTAGACTATATTTGCTCTCTGGATAAGTTGATTGTTGATAGATAATCGGATTTTAAAATATTAGCAGAGAGCGACACACGTCCACTTTCGTTGACGATCGGACGAAGAAGTGAGTGGTTGCTTTCGAAAGCGTGCTTCTAGGTTAACGAACTTCTTCTTTGCTGGGTAGTAAGATTCGCCTAAGCAATCACGTTTTTCGCGAAGAGATAAACCTACCCAAAAGCGACCATTAGATAGACGACTAGTGTTAGAGAGGAAATGTTGTTCACATGATATTTCCTCCTTTGAATAGGGTCGTCTTTGTTGGGGGAAACTTTCTAGTTCCCAAAATCTAGACATAGATTTTTCGAGACTGGGAAGTTCATTTTCATGACAAGTTTGATCAGGAATGTAGTCGTGCTTTAAAAGAAAATTGCATAGACTTGTTTTTGTATTTTTAAGTTGGGATTGAACATTAGGCAGCGGACCCGCGACGAGCCATCCCAATTTAGAGCTACGAAGAATAGGACAAGGTTTATCTTGTCCTAGAGGGCGCTGTTCAGAACCGATCAGATCCCAAAACAAATCAGCACCGATTAGCATGTGGACGGATCACCATAGTTGGGGTCGGCTAGTTCAACATTGGAAAGATTTAGGGTTCTCGAATCAAAAGCTACTTTAGGCAAATTGTCCGAGATTTTAGGCAATACTAGGCAGCACATAATAACATTGAATGAAGTGTTACTAGATTGTAGGCGGAGAGCACATCTCCTTGCGTTTAGGTTAAGAGGGGTGTTACCGATACCTACGATACTGACGTTACTAGGCTGTGGAGTTAGGTTCAGTTTATGTTCGATAGATTCAGTTATAAAAGACGACTGACTTCCACTGTCGAGTAAAGCTTGCGCAGTCATAGTTTCATTAGTTACGGGATTCGAAATTTGTACCTTAGCTGTACACAGCAAAACTTCTGAGGAAGAGATGGCAGACATTACCACCGAGCTATTGTTTGAATTGTCTTCTGAAGTACTGGGAGGATGTAATAAGGAATTGTGACGCTTTTTGCAGGTACGACAGGAACCAGGGAGAGTGCAGGTCGCGGCCTTGTGACCCGCTCTTAAACAATTCTCACAAAGCTTCAATGACTTTACAAGGGAAATTCTATCTTCAGGTAACTTCGATTTGAACGACGAGCATTCGTGAAGGCGGTGATTAGAGTGACATTCAACGCATTCAATCATTTTAGGCGACGCATCAGTGTCCTTCGAAGTAGCAACAAAAGATTTGGTTTGAGGCTTAGATTGAGTGTTAGGGTTCGTATTTTTGGCCTTATCCTGTTTATCCATTTTATTTCTAAATACCGACTCTAAAACATCAGCGCGACTCTTTAAAAATGAAAAGAATTCATCAAGAGTAGGTATTTCTGATAAAAGATACCTATGTTCCTCCCACTTTAAGTAAGTAGTTTGATCTAACTTTGCTGTGAGCAAATATTGATTAGTACATCCCATTCATTTGTAGGCAGTCCCAAAGAATTTAAAGCTCGTTCTTTGTAACATGATCAATGATGAAACGTAAAGACTTGTTATTTTCTCGCACAGCTTCAAATTTAAACAAAGAATTTAGGTGGTTACTTATCAATTGGCGTTTATTATCAAAACGTTCACATAGAAGTCTCCACGCTTCAGAATAGCTTTTATCAGTGACTTCTAAGTTACTAACTGCCCGGGCTGCTTCACCCTCCAAGTAGGAATTTAAATAATGAAATTTATAAATATTTTTGATTTTATCGTTATCATGAACTAAGGAACAAAACGTTTCCTTGAACTCCAACCACTTGTAATAGGTACCGTCAAAGTTAGGTATTTTTATTACTGGCAATTTAAAACCAAGAACATTGTGATCATCGTTATGATGATGATGACAGTTGTGGTTATTGTCTGTTGAAGTATTAGAATTAGAATCGTTGTCCTTGGAGGATGAATTGTCCTTTATCAATTTATTGGCCAATGCGATATAAGAATCAAAATCTGTTTCAATGACATCGCGATTACTAATTTCAAGAGATCGATCAGAATCGGTAACCAATAACTCGATTTGACCTTGCAAATCGTCAAACTCTATAAATAAACTTTCAATCCTAGCTAATTTCATAGTAAGTTTACTAATTTCTAAATCAGAAATATTTTCTAAAGTTAAAAGATTGTCAACATAAGTCCTGAATCTTTTTAAACGCCCCTTGACGTTATAACGTTTAACATTAAGAGTTTTTAAGAATTTCGGGCTTTGCATCGTTGTCAGTCATCGCGAACAGATAATAAAATTAAATGTAAAGATTACGAATTCAAATAAAAGTAATATAATTGCATACGATACGCTCCTCGCTTCGTAGTCCGGTGCGGCAGCGGCGATCGAAGTAAACAATAGGCACGGCACGATATCAGCTGATGCACTTGCACACGAAGGTTGCCCGGTGCAACCCAGGTAGCCGCGCGGACAATGAGTGACGTCACTTTGGGTCTAGCGCGCGATGAGCCGAGGCACTGGAATTGATTACGTTTTGCACACTTAATAACTGATAATGAATTCTTATCAAGCGGCTAAAAGGTTTCCAGCTTATTAATAGCTCAGCTAGGCTTGAACCAAAGATTAAGTTTATGAGATGCGAAGTAATAGCAAATTGCAATATTTAAATAGGAATTTTAGCAAAATAATGCATAAGCAGTATGAATAAGCTGTTGCAGAGAATTTAATTACTAGAACTTGAAGATCTATTTGAGTTTTTTAAGCAAAGGATGTACGATGACTTGCAATTTTGATGACGTGTATTAACTTAATGGTCGATAACTAAGCTTTAGATGATTTAAATTAATGTTTATCTAGATAGATCTAGCAATGTAGGCGCAAATGATGCAAGATTAGGCTAGATTTAATAGGCTACCTAGATAATATGAGGAACCAAATTCACTGATTGCCAAATAAAGGGGAAAGAACTAGGAGAATAGTAAGGAACGAGTTCACTTTTTATACGGGCAGGCCACCAGGCTCCACAACCCAGTCGCTGACTTCTGCGTAGGCGTTGAGGTCCCCCGGGAACGACGACTCCCGGCTGGATATGGCGGCGAACTGTCTGTTCGAGCAGTTTCCAGCGCAAGTTGGTAGGCACAGCTCCTATCCCTTTATATTCTAGGGATCTTCTAGGCGCTGCAAGGTGTCCGGCATGCGATGACCTTTAATGTCCTTCGTCTGACCGACACGTGTTGCTTGCGTGGTCAAAGGGCTTCGATATCCTTAGATTTACAGTCCTGTCACGGTCGCCACTTTCTGTCTAGGATGGACAGAATAAAAGATGCGAACCTTTCGATTTAAAGGTGTAATTCGCAAATTCAGTAATATTGGATACAAATAATAGGCGCGCGTGTGATGCGCAAGATGAGTAGTATCAAAGTGTTCGTATGAACAGAGCGTTGAAAGGTGAGTGGTGGGACGTGTGTGACGTAAGCTTGGCGATTAGTGCATGATGTGTAGTGTAAGGCTCGATATAAACTTAATATCTTAATATATAAGGTCGAAGTTGCAAATAACGCAGCGTAGACACCTAGTACATCATACACGTGTTTTAAATCAGAGATACAATTGCAGCTGTGTGCTGTGATTGGTGCTTTACAATTAATTTACATTATAAGGATATTGATTAGGTACCTAGTACATCCTGCACGTGTTCGATATCAGTGAGTTTTAACGGATGTGAGTATGTTTACTTTTTAAATAGATTTATTCTAAATTCTAATTATAATCAGTGTGGATTAAACAGTTCTAGGTTGTAGACTTATCTTTACTCTATAAAATGATTCTCTCAAATATTATTCCGCTAACAGTTTATTTAACTATTCAAAATATGGATGGGAGTAGGAGGGAGGTGGTAGAAGTGCCTGCATTACAAGAAGATGTATTTCTACCAATGTGTTCGAACGATTCATGGTATTTGAAAAGTGTTCGAGTGGAAGATGAAAATGCATCCAATGAATTAATACCCTGGTCAGTGAATTTATTGCTAGCTGAAAAAGATGAGGCATTATCAGTGAGACAAATTCAAGTTTTTTGAAAACCAACAAGTGCATTTTCCTATTTGCGCACCGAATTTGATAGTTTTAAAGCTTGATATTAAGAAAGAGTATAGTGCGATTGAAGATCATTCTAAACATCGTGTTCGTCGAGAGGTCAGCGTTGAGCAAACATTAGATTCTCATAAGTTCGTTCAGGTGATTCACGATGATGTCGGTATTGAGATAGCTTTAAGGATGGATAAAAGCAAAATGCGTGCACATGCTTCATCAACACCTTCACGTTGGTGAACAACAACAACAATGCCATCATCGGATACGACAACTATTATCGATATATTATCATCAACGACGTCAACGTCGACGACGACGATGACGTCAGCTACAATTCCTCCTCCAGTAATTTCAAAGGAGTGTCTTGAATATAAGACTATGCTAGAACAAATGGTGAGGTGGGCACGAGAAGAAGTTAATAAAATTGACACTATGACTAGTGGTAAGAGCACATGTAAAATGTCTCTTCCTTCAAAAAAGTTCATGTAATTTTTTTTGTGGTAAGTACCTAAGTGTATTATTTATCTATGCGAAATTATTTAGATAGCTACCTATTTTCTACAGTCGGAACATTGGTTTTGATAGGAAAATATTTCATACGGTCTAATTAGTATAAAATGATAATGTACCTATTGATTCTGTTTTAAAACAAACAAAATTATCACTATAAGTAGCTATAAGAGCACGTGTAAAAATACAGCTTCCTATAAAATAGTTTATCACACTTTTTTGCGGTTCGTGTATGATTGTCTGTGTTGGGAAAATATTTAGATATCAATTTTTCTATGGTTAGGACAGGAAGTTGGTTTTGATAGGAAAAAAAATCACATGGACTAATTACTTTAAAAGGTTACACTAATTTGATTTTAAAAGAAACAATTTTACAAACTCATTGAGTGTAGTAGCAGTACCGAGTAAAATTTTTTTAAGAAAAAATCTTTATAGTAAGTGGTTGTGCACTTTAATTTTTAAATTTCAAATTATTTTCCAAATTTAAATAACATACTATAATAATAATAATAACCTAGGATTTCATACTGTTATGACTCAGCTTGGTTCGAATTGGTATTTTCGTTCCTCAAATTTGGCGCGTAGCTCAGTTCACGGGAGTTTCCGGTAGCAAGCTGCGGGATGGCGTTACTTGTTCCGAAAATCACGACAAAATTGAGCGCTGATTGGCCCACGCGCGGCTCGCGGCGCCATCGCAGGTCCGCGACCGCGTCTCTTCCTGTTCGCTGCGACGCCTCTTAATGAAAGGGTGAAGGAACTGTCTAATTACGCTTTTACATAAGATAATTGTTAAGTGTTAGTTAAATGACTAATTCAGTGCACTGGACAGCTTACTAATACATAAACTTGCAAACTATATGCTTAAAATTTTAGCATGTGTGTTGTGCTATTCGGTGAATGTGCCGCTGGATACCTATTGTGTGTTTGGACAACGATCCCAGAGGTATTGGGATACGCCTGCACCTGCATAGAGCTTCTGCTTGCACCACACCGGAACCCCTGGCTGTCTGCGTAAAAGGTTTGTGGAATAAGATACCAATTACACGGACCGACCGATAACCTTGAGTCACATAGGCAGTAGGTACTTCTGATCCAAATCTTAAGATCCCGCCTGGCGCAGGCTAGTTACACGCCTCGCCATTCCATTTGGTCCTTCGGACGTCGAATAATCAGTTGCCTAACTATCGAATTCAATTAATAATTGTTTCTTTGAATAACTTATTTGCTAGCCACGCTTGCGGTAAAACAAGATGGCGCATAAAGGGGTTTTAACGTTTGGCCAACAATTCGCTATTTTAACAGCAAAAAAAGAAGCCTTTTTTGAAAGAGTAAATCGGTTGTATAACTCGTCGTTAAATATATCGTCGTTTGAGTCGCGATCGAATAAATAGTTCATGATAGAATCGGAAACGATAGACGAATTAAAGTGGAAGTTTGAGAGCATCATTGACGAGCTGAATCATTTAGTTTTAACGGACGATCCAGAAGCTACCCTCGATTACGCACCGGTAATAGCTTTTGAGGAGTTATATACGCGTATTAAACGCATTCGTAACAAAATTAGTGCCTCCTCTTCGTCACCGCCGCCGCCGCCTCGTTCTAGTGATTATATAGGCATTAAGTTGCCTCCCATTGAGATACCAAGCTTCGATGGTAGTACGGAGAAATGGCCTATGTTTCACGAATCCTTTAAAGCTAATGTTCATAATAATCACCAACTGACTGACTCGCAGCGTGTGCAGTATTTGATTGGTAAACTGACTCATAATGCTTTGAGGGTCACCGCTGGTATTGTACCTACCGGTGAAACTTATAAAATTATTTGGGAAAGTTTAGTTAAAAAATATCAAGATAAGAGGTCACTGGGAACTTATTATTTAAACAATATTTTAGATTTGAAACAATGTACTAACACGGCAAATAGCCTAGATACTTTCATTGAGAAATATTCTGCTTCAATATCTGCTTTGAAGCAATTAGAAATACCAGATGTTACAGATTTTATTCTGTTACATTGTGCTTTGCGAAAACTTGATACTCAGTCAGCTCCAGCTTTCGAACTGTCAGTACGTAGTAAAAAAATAGCTACATACAATGAGTTAATCTTATTTTTACGTGATCAAGTTAAGATCTTAGGGCGTTCTCTTACAAATAATAATGTCAGTTCGAACTCTAACCCGCGTTCAGTTACTAGTTCAAATAAACCTGGACAAGCTGAAGGGTCTTCTACCCGCTCTAATACACACAAAGCTTTCATAACAAAAAATGTTGATACAATGTCAGCTGCCACATCAGTTTGTGGATACTGTAATAAAGCAGACCATAAACAATTGTATGAATGTGCTCAATTTAAATCGCTAAGTACACCACAAATTAAATTTGAAGTTGTGAAATCAAAACACGGTTGTGCGAATTGTTTGAGTATGTCACACACGGTCTCTGCTTGCAGCTCTTCATCAGTCTATGAAACATGTGAGAAGCGACATCACACCATGTTACATTTTGAAAAGAGAATTAATAATACTCATTCTCACACAGTTCAAGGATTCACTGATGATGATGATGATGATAATGGTGACTCACCTGTTCCCAGTAGTTCAGATGATGATAACTTAACAAACCCAGATTGCTCCTCAAGCAAGTAAGAGAATTCACCAGATATTTCTGGTATTGAGAGTGCATCTTTGTCACTAAATGTTAATTCAAAGCCGAGCTCTAATATATTGCTTGCTACGGCTCAAGTATATGCAAACTGCAATAATAATAAAAACAAAGTTCTTATTAGATGTTTTTTAGACAATGGGTCACAAAAAAATGTAATAACAGTGGGTTGTTGTAAATTACTTAACTTACCGATCACACCATTGAACAATTCTTGTGTAAAAGGAGTTGGATTAACCTCTCGGCCTATACTGGGATATGTAAGTGTTAAATTATAATCCCGAGTTTATCCAAATAATAAATATGATATACAAGCTCTGGTGGTGGATTGCATCACTGATCAATTACCTTCTCGTTTCATAGAGAAGTGTGACATGGCTTATTTAAATGACATACCGCTGGCAGATCTGACTTGGAATATTCCTGGCAGTATTGATCTTTTATTGGGAGCTGAACTATTTCCATATGTCTACTTAGGGAATAGGGTTGATTCTGGTTCTCGGGCACCTCCTGCAGTGATGACAGCTTTTGGATATGTGCTTATGGGTGATTATCAAAGTACTGCTAGTACTAGAGTTACATCTTCTCATACCTCTTTTACAGCTTTAGGACTGAATGATTTGGTGCAGAAGTTCTGGGAGCTAGAGAAAATTTCACCTAAGCAATTCCTTAGTCCTGAAGATACAGAATGTGAGAATCTGTATACATCCTCTGTCATTCGAGATAGTGACACAGGTAGATATTCGGTTGCTTTACCTTTCTTTAGGAGTCCTGATGAATTAGAAAACTCGCGTTCGAGTGCTCATCGCAGGCTGCTGGCGCTGGAAAGAAAATTTAAACAAGTACCTACTTTAAAGGAGAATTATATGAAGGTGATAGAAGAATATATTGAAAATGATTACCTTTCTGAAGTTCCTGAATCCGATATTGGTGATGGTGGTTATTATATTCCACATCATACCGTTGTTCGCCTGGACAAGCCGATGCCACGCGTCGTGCTAGATGCCAGTGCAAAGACACATACTGGGGTGTCTTTGAATGATGTTTTACATGTTGGACCGAATCTACAGGCCGATTTGTTTTTGTTGTTATTACATTTTCGACTGTTTCCTGTAGCTATTACAGCTGATATTAAACATATGTATTTACAGATCGAAGTGCCCGAGCATCATCGCCAATATTTGCGCATATTATTCCGTTTCGATGAACATGATGTGATTCGAACGTTTCAGTTCAATCGGCTCCCCTTTGGCTTGAAGTCGAGCCCCTTTTTGGCCATGTGCACTCTGCGTCAGCTGGCCTCGGATATAAAGCCTCACTGTCCAGATGCTGCAGAAATTGTCCAGTCTAAGCTGTATATGGATGATTTAGTTCATTCTGTTCCAGATGAGGATTCTGCGACTGCTTTAGCACAGGAGTTGATACTGCTGTTCAAGGCAGGAGCCTTTGATTTAGTTAAATGGAAAAGCAATTCCTTAGCATTGTTAGATAGCCTTCCTGAGCCACATCGTGGTTCAGTAGAGTTTTCTGATGGCGGCAAGTCTGTGTCTAAAGTTCTAAGATTGGCATGGGAACCAGTGGAGGATATTTTCTATTTTACCACTTCTCAAATTGATGTACGATGTACTAAGAGGAATATACTATCTGTGGTAGCCCGCTTGTTTGATGTCTGGGGACTGGTTGCTCCGGTCATACTTTATGCTAAGCTTCTAATTAAAGAACTTTGGCTGATAAATATAGGTTGGGATGATACCCCTCCGGAGAGCATAATAAGAAGATTTGCAGCTCTGACACAGGAGTTGCCTCTGCTTTCATCTGCTAAGATTCCAAGAGATGTGGGCGTGTCCAACGATTGCACTGTTAATATAGTGGCTTTTTGTGATGCCAGTATGAATGGCTATGGTTGTGTGGTATATCTGCACATAACTCATGGGAACGGTGTCATGGTAAGACTCTTATGTGCTAAGTCGAAGGTCTCACCAACCAAAGTAACAACACTGGCCAGATTGGAATTATGCGCTGCATTGTTGATGTCCAAGCTGATAAAAACTGTACGTGACACGTACCGCGAACGTGTTCTCATCACGGGAATTTACGCATTTTCAGATTCGACAGTTGCGTTATCTTGGATCGATTCGTCCCCACATCGTTGGTATGTGTTTGTGAGCAATCGAGTGTCTCAATGTCAAGAGAACCTTGCAGCACAGAATTTCTTTCATGTAGCTGGCGTGGAAAATCCAAGTGATTGCTTGTCACGAGGTTTATTGCCTTCACAGATTGTATCTCATCCTCTCTGGTGGAATGGTCCGTCGTGGATGTGCTGCCCCACCACAGAGTGGCCTATCAAGGACTTTGCTCCTTCAAATTGTGAAGACCTGCCGGAGCATAAGGTGAATGTTCTCGCTACTACGGTTTCTCACGGGAATTCACATCTTTTGCATGAGCTGGCTCAACGTGTCTCTTCCTGGGATAAATTGTTAGTTGCTGTTGTTTATGTCCTTAGATTTATAAAAAAGATCTCAGCTGAAAATACAATTAATTCATAACCTTATGAAAGCTGAATCAGCTGTAATCCGTGCTGTTCAGCAGATTCATTAAACAGACTTCTTAAACAGAAGATGTCACCGGCTAAAAAGCTTTTACATCTATCTGTTTTCCTGGATGAAGATGGGATTGTTCGAGTCGGAGGACGCCTCTCCCAGTCTGATTTACCTTACGAGACAAGACATCCAGTTCTTCTACAAAAACATGATCATGTCGTCAATCTGATCATCAGTCACTATCATAAGTTAAATTGTCATGCTCGGCCAGGTCTGTTGATATCAATTTTGCGACAACGGTTTTGAATATTGGATGGCAGAACTGTGATTAGGGCAAAGGTGCGACAGTGCAATTCTTGTTTCAGAGTTAATCCGAGACATCCTACACCGAAGATGGCTGATTTAACAGCATTTCGAGTTCAAGAAGCGAAAGCCTTTGTCCACACTGGAGTAGATTATGCGGGTCCACTTCGCATCACTCTTGCTCGCCGTCGAGGACAGCATGCCCAAAAGGCTTATATTTGCCTGTTTGTGTGTCTAGTCACAAAGGCAGTTCATATTGAACTGGTGTCTGACCTATCGTCCGATACTTACCTAGCCGCCTTTAAACGCTTCATAGCTCGCCGTGGCCCTGTATCTTGTCTCTATTCGGACAATGGTACCAATTTTGTAGGAGCGAAAGCGCAGTTAGGAGAATTCAATAGGGCTTTGCAACGGGAACTGGTCAGTCATCGCATCGAATGGAAAATGATACCGCCACGTGCTCCACATTTTGGCGCGATGTGGGAGTCAAATGTAAAGAGTCTAAAAACGCATTTGTATCGGGTCATAGGGAATCAACTCCTGACTTATGAAGAGCTACAGACAGTCTTAATCCAGATTGAGTGTGTTATGAACTCGCGTTCTTTAAACGTGGTAGCCTCGGATCCTTACCCAGAAGTGATTACACCAGCACATTTTCTAATGTCTACTCCATTACAGTACTTACCTGCGACAGAAGTCTCTGATTCGAACCTTATTAAACGTAAAAAATTGTTAGATCTGATGGTTCAGTCTTTTTGGAAAAAATAGCGATTAGAATATCTGCATACTTTGCAAGTACGACAGAAATGGGCTACTCCGGAAAACCCTGTCAAGGTTGAGACTGTAGTACTCGTGGGGCAAGATGATTGCTCCCCATTAAGCTGGCCTCTAGGTACAATAATTGAATTATTCCCTGGTAAAGACAATATAGCGCGCGTGACGATGGTGAAGACGAGGTTCGGTACGTTCAAACGTCCTGTAGTGAAATTGTATCCTATACCTACACAATAACATATGTATCTTAACTAAACTTTTCTTTGCAATGATGTTCTCCCTCTTTGTTGTTGTCATAAAAATATTACTTCGTAGATAAATATCATATTTTTGCGTACTGAAAATTCCATAACATTAAATTCAAACTTAAAAAGTGTATAAAAGGAAAGCATAATCACAACAGTCAACCTTCTGTGTTAACTAGTCATCCTCAGTTCGGTCAATTAATAAATTTTGTTTGAATATGTAATCCCTTTGAAAATCTCACAACACTCTGTGTTAATTAGTCACGCTTATTTCAGTCAATAAATAAATATCTTTAAATTTATTATAATATATTTCGTTTTTTGGAAGTTTACCAACTTCCAAAAGGGGGAGCATGGTTGTGCATTTTAATTTTTAAATTTCAAATTATTTTCCAAATTTAAATAACATACTATAATAATAATAATAACCTAGGATTTCATACTGTTATGACTCAGCTTGGTTCGAATTGGTATTTTCGTTCCTCAAATTTGGCGCGTAGCTCAGTTCACGGGAGTTTCCGGTAGCAAGCTGCGGGATGGCGTTACTTGTTCCGAAAATCACGACAAAATTGAGCGCTGATTGGCCCACGCGCGGCTCGCGGCGCCATCGCAGGTCCGCGACCGCGTCTCTTCCCGTTCGCTGCGACGCCTCTTAATGAAAGGGTGAAGGAACTGTCTAATTACGCTTTTACATAAGATAATTGTTAAGTGTTAGTTAAATGACTAATTCCGTGCACTGGACAGCTTACTAATACATAAACTTGCAAACTATATGCTTAAAATTTTAGCATGTGTGTTGTGCTATTCGGTGAATGTGCCGCTGGATACCTATTGTGTGTTTGGACAACGATCCCAGAGGTATTGGGATACGCCTGCACCTGCATAGAGCTTCTGCTTGCACCACACCGGAACCCCTGGCTGTCTGCGTAAAAGGTTTGTGGAATAAGATACCAATTACACGGACCGACCGATAACCTTGAGTCACATAGGCAGTAGGTACTTCTGATCCAAATCTTAAGATCCCGCCTGGCGCAGGCTAGTTACACGCCACGCCATTCCAGTAAGTTTTAAAATGGCTGGATTTAAAAAAAAAATAACTCTGTTGAGGAGGGTAGTGTTTGGGTAAAATTGAGTAATTTAGAATTAAGCAAGCCGTACTTAATTATAGATTCTTTTACCGTGCCTTCTAAATTTTTCAAAGATAAAGTGCAAGTAGTGGTGCGGTTAGATGGAATTGGGATGATTAGCCTTCCTTCACGCTTTGAGACGTTGAGCGAGGAAGATATTATATATTTAAAATCTGGTAATATCTACCTCATAAATGAGGGACCAACGGGGAAGTCGTGGCGATTGACTTTCAAAGAAAAGAATACAGCATCCAACTAAATTTGAATTTAACTTATGTGAGTTTTAGTGATTAGCATAAATAAAAAGTACCTACATATTTCATATTTACTAAACAATGATTTTATTTTTCAGGCCCTTAACTTAGTGGTAACTATAAATATAAATAAAATAATAATAAAATGTTTAGAGCAACCGGAAGCAGCAGCAGCAGTAGCAGCAGAAGCAGCAGCAGCAGTAGCAGCAGAAGCAGCAGCAGCGACAATCAGGAGGGTTGTTACCCACCGCCCAAATCACCTGTGCGGTTGTCGTGTGCAGAAGCTTTTCAAGAGGTAGATATAGCAGAAGTTATTGCTTTCTTCAATTCATGTAAAACAAAGTGGCTCAACTATTTTGAGAGTGATTTACTCTTAATGAATTGGCGAGTTGATATACCTTTTAATAAGTTTGCGATTGATGTTTATATGATTTTGCGAAAGTTAATCATTGTATCAGAGTTTTCACAACTCAAGCATTATACATTACTGAGTAAGATGTGGGATCACATTTGTTCTGATTTGGAGGAAACTAATGGCGAGTGCTACATAAATTACATCAATTCATCAATTCATCAATTCGATCACGTGTCTGAATACAGGAGGAAATTGAAGTGGCTTCCCATTCGTTTGCGTCGCGATGAACATGTCCTCAGCCTGCTCTTTAACATCCTATATGATCCTCGATCCCCTCCCTATCTTAAGGAACGTTTCCAATGGCTTGTTGGTAGCCACAACCGTCACCTTCGCTCCGACTCGGACAATAAACTGTTGGCTCCATTTACAAGATCTGGCTATTACTTTCACTCCTTCACCGTGCGCTCCATCTCTCTCTAGAATGACCTCCCACCTGAAGTTCGTGGCTCGGAGTCGCTGGCAGTCTTCAAGAGAAGATTGCATTCACATCTCCTCTCTAAGGCTTATGGCAACTAATACATTAGGTCGCTTCTATGTGTATTTTATATATATATGTATACTATTTATATATATTTATATATTTTTTATTTGTATTATTATCTATATTTGTACACTTTATTTATTTAATAAGTAGTAAATTACAGTATTTATTTATTGCCCTGCTCTACTCTACAGTCTTCCTAAACTAGTCCTACTTCAAAGGTTGTCTGGAAGAAATCACTTTTAGTGATAAGGCCGCCTTTGCGCACAATGTTTTAGTTTTAAGTTGTATTTGTATTTCTTTGTGTGCAATAAAGAATTTATATCTATCTACATCACTTTCATCATGTGTTTGAGAGATGTGAGCCCAGAAGCCTTTGCTTATAGTGTATTCAACAAAAGCGATGCTGATAAGTTATCAAAGATAATATGTTGTGTGGTTGGAGATAAAATTATTTGAAATTGGTAATATTTTTAAACGACTTCAAAAAAAGGAGGAGTTTCTCAATTCGACCGTATATATATATTTTTTTTATGTATGTCCACTCAAAACTTCGTCGTTTATGAACCGATTTTAATGATTCTTTTTTTGTTGGAAAGGGGTTATCCCGAGGGTGGTCCCATGGTAAGGAAACCAGGATCAGATGATGGAATCCTGGAAAAATCGAGGGAAGCTCTCGAAAACATTGTATTTTCGACTAGTCTGTTTCTTATGTTTCTTCACACAACTTCGTCGTCCATGAACCGATTTTGATGATTTTTTTTTTGTTAGAAAGAGGGTATTTCAAGGGTGGTTCCATGGTAAGAAAACCAGGACCTGATGGTGAAAACCTGGAGATATCGAGGGAAACACTCGAAAAAATTGCATCGCGACTAGTGTGTTTCTTAATATTATGCAATAATAAGAATTTTAAAGCCCTAATGTTTAATGAGGGTCTGACGTTGACCTGATGATGGAGCGGAAATGCAGTCGACGGATCTCGACAACAGTTTACAGCAAGTACTTTGTGTTTGGGCTTGATTAACTTATATTATTGAGACCTTTCATCTAAATGGGTTGTGACTGTTATTAGGGGTCTGAAAATGAAAATGAAGGACAGTCAAGGGAAACTAAAAAATGTAAAATAAAAAAAATTTGCCAAAAAAGAAACAACTTCAAAACGGAAACTAAAAAGTATGAAATAAATTAACTTGTACAGCAAGTTTCGAGTTTATAAGTGATTAAAAGTAACATAAACAAATACATAATTATGTTTTTAAAATTTTTGAAGACGGTGCCACCTGTTTCCTTGAGATGTGAAAAAGATTGATTATAAGTACCTATATTGCCTATATCTAGTTATTGTTTTAATTGGCACCGTCTTCAAAAATTTTAAAGACATAATTATGTATTTGTTTATGTTACTTTTAATCACTTATAAACTCGAAACTTGCTGTACAAGTTAATTTATTTCATACTTTTTAGTTTCCGTTTTGAAGTTGTTTCTTTTTTGGCATAAAAAATTTTCTATTTGCAGAGAGAGAAAACGGTGCTGTTGCAAGTCCGCTTCGTTGTGGATATGGATGGATTTTTTGTGGCTAAAAGGTTCCGCTGTCGCGAATTGGGGGTATACGACAGGCGGAGCGGCATGAAAATATCCTACCACTTCGAAGTGAGTAATTTCTCCAATCTTACAGATGGGGATAAAAAGACTGCGAATTATGTTCGTCGATTCGTTCACGGGTTTAAGTTCGGAAATCGCTGTTTAAAGTCCTATAATATCGCACTCCCACAAGAATCTCTGAAGGATCATCTTCAGTTATTGAGTAAAGCTGCGAAATTAGATAATTCATTGGTTGCATTTAAGGGGGGCAACATTGAAAAATCTTATTTCAAAGAATTAAATATACTGAATGTAATCGATTTGGAGAAGTGGGGGTGCCCAAAATTTGACATCCTACTGAAGGACTTTGGTGTACATCACGTACCCTATTACGATTGTGGGGAACATGAATTGTTAAAAAACGGGAAGTGCGCTCACTGTCCTACAGTAGAGGCGTTGTACTTTAGCCTTTGGGTGGATCGCAAATGTAATTCGTGATCTCCGTTTCCTCTCTCTCTCTCTCTCTCTCTTTGTAAGTAATCATTGTAATCCAGTTTATTTCTTAACTTGAATATATACTTAAACGACTTTATTCTTGAGAATAGGTACCACTGTTATGTACATAAGTGTTTAAAATTTTGTAATCTTATTGTAAAATTTTAAAAAAAATGTATAGCACTTACTCGTTTATTATTTTATACACTATAGTGAAATTACATCTTCACAACAGCTGTGTAGTTTTATCATCACGACGCCAATCTATTGTTTTTATCAATCCAACTTTTTTCATTCATACCTCACCATTTAACGTAAACTTTATCACCTTTCCGCTTCAATACCCTCTCCACGAGATAAACATCTGGATATTTTACTTTTTGCAACTCTTGCTCATAGAAAGCACCCATGATGGGTTCACGCTTACAGTCTTGTAGTAGATATGTGGGTGGATTAGTATTTTGCACTTTAACAACTTGAAATATCTCCGTACTCCAGTTACCTGTGTAACCCTTGTCATAAGCTAGATCCGGTGCATTATTATACCGCCCCAGGGCTTACCTGGGGCGCCATGCTCTACTCAACAAAAGTTGAGATTGAACTGCTAACTGACCTCACCATGATAAAATTTATCTCAAGCGGTATACAAGGGTGGGCTGAGCCAGTGTTATGGGAAATATATGGAGGCTAATAATAAATATGTGCAAGATTACGATTCAAGTAAGCCCTCGAATTTTATTGTATATCTAGATGCTAATAATTTATATGGGTGGGTGATGAGTCAATATATACCACTCAAAGATTTTCACTGGCTGTCTGAGAATGAGATTTCAAAATTTGACGTTATGAAAATTCCTAACGATGCTACTACAGGTTTTTTTTAGAAGTAGATCTAGAATATCCAATTCATCTACATTCTACACGATCTGCATAATGATTTACCTTTTTGCCCCCAAAATAAGATCCCTCTAATCGGTGAAAGTAAAACATGTAAATTATTATCTACCGTAGAGGGAAAAAGTAATAATAAAATTCATTACGTCAATTTGAAGCAGGCATTGAGTGCTGGTCTTATAATCAAGAAAATACATCGGGTTTTAGAGTTTACTCAGCACCCATGGTTAAAGTCATATATCGATTTGAATACGCGAAAAAGAACTGAGAGTAAAAACGCGTTCGAGAAAGACTTTTTCAAGTTGATGAATAACGCTGTTTTTGGTAAAACTATGGAAAATGTTGGGTTTACTAATGTTTAACATAACTTAAATTGCAATAATTTCATTGGCTATAATTTCATTAGCCATAATTTTATTTGACATAATGATTTAGGTGCCATAACTAACGAAAGCAATAAAATTATTTGCAATAAATTTAATATTCATAACTAATAGAAAGACATAATCTTCATAATAAATAATTTTACATTATGTACAATACAAATAAAATAATTTTACTTAAAAAACTATTCAAAGAAATAGATGTATTAAATCAAGCATGCAAGGAGGCAAACATGCAGCATGCAAGCAAGCAAGCATGCAATCAAACATGCAGCTTGCAAGCAAGCATGCAGCATGCAAGCAAGCATGCAGCAAGCAGACAAGCAGACAGCATGCAAGCAAGCAGGGATGCAAAAAACATGTTCTAACCTAACCTAACCTATCCTATTGGTTTTGCTGCTGCTTAGTTTTTGTACTGTGTTGTAAGAACATTCATCTTATTTTATTTATTTATTTAACAGTTTATTGTAAGATGATAGTACATAGAGACAGAAAAAAAAGAGAAGTTCTACAAAAGGTACAGCAAATTTCTAAAAGAAATTTCTTCCTGCAGACCCCACAGAGAGAGAAGTGATAGCATAAAGGCAGAATAGCCACTACAATAAACAATAAATATATAAAAATAAACCTACTCATATATATTCGATAAATACACATACATAAATATTATAATTTATATAAATATATATTTTATTCCCTATGATAAGGAAAGATAGTGCTCTTTAACTTTCCGTTTGAAAAAGTGGAGAGAGTGAGTGTCACGTATAGTGTGTGGCAATGAATTCCACAGCCGGACTGCATGAACAGAAAAGGAATAAGAGTAAGAATAGGAAGAGTGAGACGGGAAATCAAGAAGGGATCTTAGGTGAGAGCGACAGGGCCTATCAGGTTGATAGGTGAACCTAAAACGCTCGCGGAGGTAGGAAGGAGCAGCAGGATTATGAAGGGTTTGAAATAAGAAGTTAAGGATATGAGCATTCCTTCTGAGGCGCATCGGAAGCCACTTGAATTGGGCACGAAAACCAGAGACATGGTCAAACTTGCGCAGACCAAAAATAAATCTTATACAAAGATTTTGAAGCCACTCAAGTTTATTTAGAAGTTCTTCGGACACGTCTAGGTAGCAAAAATCCGCGTAGTCGAGAAGAGGTAAAAGAAGAGTTTGGGCTAGATGGATTTTGGTCTTCAGAGGCAAGAAATTTTGGAGGCGTTTGAGTGAGTGAAAGGAGTGGTGAATTTTCTTACTGACCTCATTGACCTGAGGGGCCCAAGACAAATGATTGTCGAGTAACAAACCTAGGTTTTTGACAGTAGACGCAAACTTAATTTCGATGTCATTGTACGTAACTGGTGTGATAGAGGCGAAATCAATGCGTTGATACCAATATTTACTGCCAATGACTATCACTTGCGATTTGCTAGGGTTAACTAACAAACCAAAAGATTCGGCCCATGTCGCAATATTACGAAGGTCGGAGTTGATGCCTCCAATGGCACTCGTGACCTCTTCAACTTTGAAGTGCCTGTAAATTTGTAAGTCGTCTGCGTAGAGATGGAAATAAGAGGAGAGTACAGAAGTAACAGTGTTTATGAAGATCGAGAAAAGAAGAGGAGAGAGAACGCCACCTTGAGGTACACCCGCAGAGAGATCACACTGTTCCGAGAATGACTCGTCACAACGGATGCGCTGCGAGCGACCACGAAGATAGGAATTGAACCAGGCTGTCACAGAGGAGGAAACGTTGATAGAACGAAGGATGGCAAGAAGGATATCAAAATCGACGGAGTTGAATGCACTGCTGAAATCAAGTAGCGTGAGTATGGTTAAGGACTTATTATCCATAGCCTGGCGGATATCATCAGTGACTTTCAGCAGTGCGGACACTGTACTGTGCCCAGGACGGAAACCGGATTGGAAAGGAGAAAGAATACCATTAGATGAAAGGAATCCAGCAAGTTGCTTGTGGACAATGTGTTCGAGGACTTTGGAGAGAAACGGTAGGATGGAAATAGGACGGAACTCGGAGAAAGAAGAGGGATTAGATACCTTAGGCTCTTCCTATGACATGAGCATGTTTCCAAGCTCGAGGAAAGGAACTCTTATCTAAGGAGAAATTAAATAGATGGATCAGAATAGGTAAGAGTTCCGGAAGGATTAGGGAAATCATACGACTGCAGAGCAGATCATTACCTACAGCCGCGGAGGTTATGGACAGGATATGTTTTCTAACTTCCTCATCCGTGACAGCAGAGAAGCAAAAAGGAGAACATACAGGAAGCGGTAGACGGTGAAGTTCAGAAATAGTATGAGATTATATTATTATCTAATCTAGTATATAATACGCATATGATGGCATAATTATAATATGTCATCTGTTGATTATGTATTTGATAGTTATAGAAAATTATGATTATGGCCATTGTTGCTTATGAAACATAATACTATGGCTGATGTTAATTATGACTACTGAACCATAATATCCATCGTTGTTAGTATAAATAATAATATAGCATATGAACTTTATGACTGTACAACATTATGACATGTGAAATTATTGCAAATTAAGTTATGAAAAATAAAATAATACCAAAATGTAGAAAAGAGGGTTGATGTTAGAGTTGCTACGTGTTGGGAGAGTCGGGGAAAGCGGTTAGGTGCACGTGCTTTGATCAGCCGTTTAAATTTCCACAGTAGTTTGACTATAAATAAAAATATTACAGTTATACAAATGCAACGTAATAAGATCAAGTATGATAAGCCTATTTACGTAGGTTTCACAGTGTTGGAGCTCTCAAAAACACTCATGTATGACTTTCACTATAACTATATGCTACCTAAATACAATACTAATATACAGTTATTAATACGGATACCGATTCATTTAATTATAACATAAACACCGAGGATTTCTACGGGGATATAAAACCAGACTTGAGTGATAGATTCGATACGTCTGACTTCTCCAAAGAGAATATTTTTGGTTTACCTTTAGTTAATAAAAAGGTAATAGGAAAAATGAAGGATGAAGCAAATGGTGAAATAATTGAGAAGTTCATAGGAATCAGATCGAAATGCTATTATATAAAGAAAACGATGGGTGATGTTATAAAAAAAATTAAGGTTATAAGGAAAAATGTTATAAAGCAATCTATCTCAGGCGTGGATTATCACAACTGTGTTATGAATGGACCACCTCAGTATAGAAGAATGAATATAATACGAAGTAAAACACATCAGTTGTATTCACAAACCGTTAATAAATTAGCTCTAAATAACTATGATGATAAACGATTTTCCATACCCGCAACACCATATCATATATTAGCATTAGGACATTATGACATAGATAAATATTTTGCTCTATTTATAGATCTACCCTAGAATAAATAATCGAAAATGTAAAATCCTACTTTAAGACTTAAATAAAACTATTTTGAAAAACTCGTTTTTTAATTTAACCATATTATAGGCTTAGTACCTACCCCAGCCCCCATAAAAAGGTCTCCGTTAACTATAACAGCCCCGTTAACGAGTCCATTACTATCATCATCCCCGTATTTATCTTATATACTTGTCGGAGAAAGGGCGGTCAGGGGCCGGGTTTCCGACGTCATCAGACATAGTTACAGACTTTAGAGTCTCTAGAGTGGGCATTTGTTGGGTAATCGAGCAAATAAGACAAACAGAATAGGTAATTCAAAGCAAGTTTAATCAGATCAACTCTTTTCGAAGTCACTCCCTAATCTAAAGCTACTAACCGCTTCACTACCTGTATAGCCGAAAGAAAGAAGCGGCAAGAAAACTTCGGCACAGGGCCCTACTCTAATGTCAACTAAATTCTCAACACTAAATTAGATGGAAGTAGCGGGGGCAGTTCCCGAGTAGGTAGAGCCGTAGACGTCCATCCGCTGACGTGGTCCAAGGTAGAACCGGTCGTAGGCCGAATGACTCCGTCCTAGCGCACGAAGTGAAGTTGGCTGCCATGAAGTTAGCCGTAAACCGGCCTTCCCCACTCGCGCGCTGCTACAATTCAGCGTCCGTACTATTGACAGCTGTCTCCGACATACTTTTCTAGAGCTAGGTAGGTGTCGTCTCTTTGAGAAAAAAGTTGTAGGGGCTAACATCAAAGCGCACTTTTCCCATTGACTAACCACCGCCACCATCAGCCCCTAATCTATTCAATTAATTATAACAGCTCCATTAACAGCCTCGTTAACTATAACAGCCCGTTAATTATAACAGCCTCGTTAACTATAACAGTCCGTTAACAATAACAGCCCGCTAACTTTAACAGCTCGTTAAGATAACAGTTTGTTAACGATAACAGCCTGTTTACTATAACAGTCTGCTAACTTTAACAGCTGTAGGAGGGAGGAAAGTCCAAGAAGTTCCTGAAAAATCCGCATTAGGAAGAGTGGCGCTAGTGTGCCTAGTGGTTCCTATGAAAATCCACAGATGGCGCGATATACTGAGGAACACAGTTGTGATAATCCACGCCTGAGATAGATTGCGTTATAACATTTTTCCTTATACCCTTAATTTTTTTGATAACATCACCCATCGTTTTCTCTTTATATAATAGCATTTTGATCTGATTCCTATGAACTTCTCAATTATTTCACCATTTACTTCATCCTTCATTTTTCCTATTACCTTTTTAACCCCCGACGCCAAAAGAGGGGTGTTATAAGTTTGACCCCTCTGTCCGTGTGTCTGTGTGTCTGTGTGTCTATGTGTCTATGTGTCTGTGGCACTGTAGCTCCTAAACGCGTGGACGGATTTGGATGCGGTTTTTTTTAAATTTAAAGCTGGTATTCCTGGAAGTGTTCTTAGATATATTATATGCAAATCGGCTCAGCCATTTCAAGGTCATCAGCTCTTTTGTCGCTGTGGTAGGGTTGTAGATCCAATATAACAGCAGATATGTCGAGTTTGGATTCATTTTGATCAGTGTTTTATTCTTAATATAGTGCAATGGTGACAACATGCGAGGAGCTGATGATGGAGTCTGAATGTCCACCATTCTTGAAAATGTAACAGCAGATATGTCGTGTTTGGATTCGTTTTAATCAGTATCCAATTCTTAATATAATGCAATGTTGACAACAGGAGGAACTTATAATAATTATAATATAATAAAGGTTTAAAAATTTCAATATAAAAATTAAATTAAGAATTTAAAAAAACCCCGACTATAAAAAGTAACAAATAAGTAGTATTTAACTTTCATACAAACTTCATTTTGTCGGGGGACCGCTAAGTAGCTTGGTGGGTACGCACATATACTTACCTATTGTACGGTCTAGTTGGAGTCGTACATTTGTAGCAGGAGTAGTTGTAGAGTGGATAGAGTTCTGGTTGAGTAAATTGTAGTAGTAAGTAGTAGTTGGAGCACGTTGGAAGGAAGAATCACCACTAAGTAAAGTAAAACTTTATTGTCACTAAAGTATATGAAAAATTAAATTTAAAATTTAAAAAACCCCCGACTTTAAAAAGTAACAAATAAAATAAGTAGTATTTTATCAAATAAACATCGCTTAATATTTCATACAAATTGACAACTTTCATACAAACTTTATTTCGTCGTGGGACCGCATTCTATATTTTTTTAAATTTTGATATCTCATTATGATTACCTAGTTATTATAGGTATATATTTTTGCGTACCTACCTAGCTATACTTAGCGGTCCCCCGACAAAATGAAGTCAGTATGAAAGTTGTCAATTTGTATGAAATATTAAGCGATGTTTATTTGATAAAATACTACTTATTTTATTTGTTACTTTTTAAAGTCGGGGGTTTTTTAAATTTTAAATTTAATTTTTATTTTGAAGTTTTTAAACCTTTATTATAAAATTATTATAAGCTCATCCTGTTGTCGACATTGCATTATATCAAAAATTAAACACTGATTAAAACGAATCCAAACACGACATATCTGCTATTACATTTTTCAAGAATTGATGGAGAGCTGAAAATTCGGGCTCCATCATCAGCTCCTCGCCTGTTGTCACTATTGTATTATATAAAGAATTAAACACTGATCAAAGCGAATCCAAACACGATATATCTGCTGTTAATTTTTTCAAGAATGGATGGAATGCTGGAAATTCTGACTCCATCATCAGCTCCTCATCTGTTGTCACCATTGCATTATAGTAAGAATTAAACACTGATTAAAATGAATCCAAACACGACATGTCTGCTGTTATATTGGATCTACAACCCTACCACAGCCGACAAAAGAGCTGATGGCCTTGAAATGGCTGAACCGATTTGCATATTATATACCTAAGAACACTCCCAGGAATACCAGCTTTAAACTAAAAAAAAACCGCATCCAAATCCGTCCACGCGTTTAGGAGCTACAGTGCCACAGACAGACAGACAGACAGACATCGACGTCAAACTTATAACACCCCTCTTTGGGCGTCGGGGGTTAAAAACAGCAAAAACTATGGCAATTCTTTCCTTAGGCGTGTCTCGTAAGACAGTTGATTACGTACTCATCGATTATTAATATTGAAAATAACTACCTAAAGTGAATACTGACGCGCTAAGTAGGTCGCGACGTAGTAAGCAATTAATAATAAAAATGGAAAAATGTACGATGTAACCGTACATATTGGCAACCCCAAAGAAAGGGAAGAAAGAAAAAGTACAAAGAAAAGTTACCCATAAAGAAAAGAAATGCCAGTACAATGTAAATAAAAATGAACATAAAGTAAATAGTTTTAGTCATCGAAATTAAACGCGACGTTGTCAGCTCCAGTAGTGGTTGCTTTCCGGACGGGTGTCGGACGACCTAGGCGCGCGGCTGCTACTGATGACTGCATCTCGATTGATTCTCGAACCTCCTTTTTCGGTTTACAGAATAGTAAAGTATACTTCCTTGCGCCCCATGCTAGGGTTCCTATTATGGCTACTGCAAGGAGGAAATAGCATATCACATATTGATGGACGTCGTGAGGTGAAATTGACGTGTTAGGTAGTAGCTCATTTTCTTTAAGAGATAGCAATCTCTTGTCAATTTCTCCAGTCGAAGTTTCATGTAGACTTATCAACGGTGTTCTATGGTAAGTTAAGTCAACGATTTTGTTGATCGCAGTGTTTGGCAATTGAACTTCGTATTGGCGATCCATTTTCATGTTCGTGTTGTATTCATTGTGAGAGTATATGATTAAGTCACTGGTCTGTAAAATACATCCTTGTGCTAGGTTGACAATGCTCGACGTGGAGATAGTGTGTGATGTTACTTCATTTTCACAAACCGTACGTAAAGTGCGTGCTCCGCAACACACAGCAAGCCAACTGTTCGGCGAGTGTAATGCGATCCATGAATCATCGCACGGTGATTCTCTGACATCACAATGTGACGTCGAACTTTGGCTAAGTAATTTCGCTTCGCACGGTGCATCGACCTTTTGTAAGTTGAAGATTGGCAGGTTTTTATGACAAATGTAGTGGTCCATCTTCATGTTTATAGCTACAAACGGTGAGTGCAGTACCATTGTTTTACATCCAGTTTCGGTTTTAACAGGTAGAGGAATAGCTCGATAAAGTGAGAAGTCATCGTCGGAAGTTAATGGCACGTGGACTTCAAACAGGAAGTAGCTTGCTGTTACGCGAGCCTTCACATATATTAGTTTGTAGATGTTTTTAATGTCCTCTTTGACATTTTCTACGGGTAAAGTTAGTGATTTTCGAAGTCTTCCCGAAACTAGATTGAGTTGTTTTACAAGGTCCACTGGTGAAAGTAGGTGTACATCCATGTGTCCTTTATAGACGTTGGTAAGAGAGTCGAACAGCATTTCTTGCATGGTACGCATGTTCTGTAGCAGTAGGTATGTGGTGAGTGACGCGGAGTTAAAGTATGTAGTTGCCAGCATCATTTCAACAGTAGATTCGACCTTGGCAAGGTTTGCGTCCGTTTGGTTCATGAAGCTGTTAATCATAGTAAGTTGTTTGTTTATATTTTCTTCTGTTTTCTTTAACACCTTGTTTTCCAGCTCAACAATAGAAGTTTGATTCTTAATCAACCCAAGTAGATGGTTTTCGTTATGTTGAATCGTTGCAATATCTCTTTCATATTTTTCAGCAAACTGTTGGTCCAGAACGCCCAATAATTGATTGGCTAGAGAGCCGACAGCATTCACCAGTCCTCGTTTCCTCCGTGTAGATAGATGTTTATGTGGGGCTAGTAGGATACTGTTATAGTGGTTGAGTAGTTCTGCTTCGTGATATTGTTGAGTTAAAGTAGGTTTGCAGTATGTCGGATTCGTTCTTTCACACAAGCCGGCCAAGTTTAGAAGGTAATTTTCAATTCGCTGTATATTGCTCCAATAGTCTGTTAAGTTGTAATACATTAGTAGAGTCCACTCGTCGTGTATAGTTTGCATTTTGCCGAACGTGTCATAATAGATAGGCCGGTCGTGTTCGAGGGCTGTAATGTGAGCGCTCGCCGGCTCGCTGCCGCTGACGTCAGTGCCATGTGCTCCAGTAACAAATGTAAACATTGTTATCAAAGTGATAAGCAATGTTGACAATGTTTTATTCCCTGATTTACTTGAGTTTTTGTTAGTAGTCGTAGGTTTTTGTTGTTCCGTCTCAAGTTTCAAAGGAAGCGGTGCCAGTTTAGTAACAGGTCGCTTGATAACACCAGTTTGTGTTTTTACCGTAGTAACACGTACTAGTCCGTCAGAACCAGGGTGGACCTCTGTAATACGGCCCATTGCCCATTTTCCCGGCGGCAAGTTGTTTTCTCGAACAAGTATTACATCTCCCTTTTCAATGTTCTTAGTTGGCTTGTTCCATTTGCTTCGACTTTGTAATTGCGTTAGGTACTCGTGTTTCGATGATGAACAAGGTTTATGTTGAATTTTATGAGAACCGTTTTTATGGTGATTCAATGCGTGTGAGACGCGGAGCGGAAGTCCAAGTGTCATTTCATTTTGACGTTTGCGTCCCCCTCGCCGCAGTCGCGCCCCTCTCGCGCCCGGCGGCTTCCTCGATTGCGTTTTGTTTACGGAACATTCTGGGCCCCCTTGAAAGGAGCAGCAGCAGCTTCTTTCAAGACTTCATTCTCCACCGGCAGCAGGCACACTCTGTTCAAAGCTCGTTTGGTAATGCCGTGGCTAGTTAGGAAGTCAGCTACACGACAGACGCCGTCCTTCCCTGGGTAGAGTTTAAGCGCCCTTCCGAGTCTCCATTGCAGTGGGGGAAGATCTTCACGGAAGACAACCAAGTCTCCGATTTTAATTTGTGGTTGCGGTGTCTTATTCTTATGCCTTGATTGTAGTTCGCTCAAGTACTCATTTCTCCATCGAGCCCAGAAACACTGGTGCAGCTTCTCGATGAGTTGGTATCTCGTCCGCACCTTCATGGCTTCGTTTATAGGTGGCTCCGGAGGCGAAGTTAGCGGCCGGCCGATGAGGAAGTGTCCTGGGGTCAAAGGAGAAAGATCGTGTGGGTCAGGTGATAACGGAGTAAGAGGTCTTGAGTTGAGGATAGCCTCAACTTGGGAAAAAAGTGTGCTCAACTCCTCGAAAGTCAAACTAGCATTCATTATTCTTTTAAGATGATGTTTTGCGCTTTTAACACCCGCTTCCCATAAACCACCGAACGTAGGTGAGTACGGTGGATTTAATTTAAATTTAATGCCTTCATTAGTAGTATATTCTTTGACTGAACGAACGCTCGCCCGCAAAAGTTTACCCAGTTCATTATTCGCCCCTACAAAATTCTTCCCATTATCGCAATAAATTGTATCAGGCTTACCCCTTCTAGATATGAATCGTTTTAAGCTATCAATAAAACTGGGGGTGCTGAGATCGCTGACCGCTTCGAGGTGCAACGCTTTAGTAGCAAAGCATACAAATAAACATAAATACGCCTTAGAGACGCGGTTACCACGGCCTTTCTTACTGGATATCATAAACGGACCAGCGAAGTCAACACCACAAGTCTGAAACGGATAAAATTGCGTTACTCTAACGGCAGGTAAGTTGCCCTGCAGCGGCTCTATAGGCTTTCCTCTGAATCGCGTGCATATTATGCATTTACGTACGATACTTCGTGCCAAATCTCTGCCTCCGATAGGCCAAAATCTATCTCGGAATGTGCTAAGGAGCAGCTGGGGGCCGGCGTGGAAGAGACGTAGGTGTTCGGTTTCCATAAAGCGCTTCGTAAAAATATGTTTGCCATCTAACAGGGTGGGATGCTTCTTTTCGAATTCAAGAGAAGCGTTGTCAAGTCGACCACCTACTCTCAACACGCCAGCTTCGTCGATGAACGGTGATAACTGCAATAAAGAAGATTTAGGTTTAAGAGATTTCCCATTAGCGAGCGTTTCAATTTCTACTTTAAATGAATCCCCCTGTGCCGTTTTAATTAGGTATTGAAGTGAATTGTTAAGCTCACTAGGCTCCAGAGGACCTTGAAGTTTATCATTTGATTTACAGTTATGCAAGAATCTAAGAACATAAGCGAATATTCTGATAAGTTTGTTTGAACTTGAATGAATTTCAAAATTAACAATATTCTCAGGTAAGTTTTTGTTATGATTATGAGAAAAGAGGGACCCTGGGACCACTGCAACGAGTTGAGTAAGAATTTAGGATCTACCCCCCTTGAAGCCATATCTGCTGGATTAAGGTCTGTTGGAACGTAGCGCCAAGCCTCGCGGTTAGTTAGCTCATGTATCTCGTTAACGCGGTTGCATACAAAGGCCTTCAAAAGTTTAGGTTGCGTTCTGATCCAACCTAATGTAATAGTTGAATCCGACCATAACGTAATGTTATCTACTTGGCAACGTAATGCTTCCTTTACCTTAGTTGTAAGGCGAGCGCCTAATAGCGCGCCGCATAATTCAAGTCGCGGTATAGTTGTAGGTTTCAAAGGAGCTACTCTCGTTTTCGAACACAAAAGCCTAGCAGTAACGATTTCGTTGCTGTCCACCGACCGGAGATAGACGCACGCTGCGTATGCGGCTTGAGAAGCATCCACGAAGCAATGAATTTCAATTTTAACTGGGGCGATGCAAAGCGCGTATCGCGGGATTGATGCTGTAAGTAGAACATTAAGATTAGTTACCATTGTTAACCAAGTATTTTTTATGTCAGATGGCACGGGTTCGTCCCAATCTAGTTTAAGCTGCCACAACCTTTGCAGTAAAATTTTTAAAGTAAATAGTACATGAGCTCAGCAGGCCGAGTGGGTCGAAAATTCTGCAAGTGTTTAACAGAATTTTACGTTTTGTTAAGTGTTCTGTGTCAGAGTTAATGTTTAAAGTGAATCGAAATGAATCAGTGGTAGGTGACCAAATGACACCTAAGACACTTGCTTCTTTATTTAAATCAAGAGATTGACCTTCAGTTACGTTTTTAAATATGTTAGGACAATTTGTACGAAATTTATGAATCGGTAAGCAAGCTGATGCTAATGTATCAGTTACGCCTTGCTGTATATGTGACAATTCGCGTTCAGACGCAGCGCCTGTAAGCAAATCGTCCATGTAAAAATCCTTTTTTATGATCTCAGAAATGTATTCATGTTGACATTCTTTAGAAAGCTCTAATAAGCACCTTGTACTTAAGAAAGGTGCTGAAGCAGCGCCATAAGTTACTGTGTTCAATTGTAAAGTGTGTATGGGCCTAGTATCATCATCGCGCCATAGAATGAGCTGCAAATGACGCTGTGACGGCTTAATTTCGATCTGCCTGTACATTTTCATTATATCCCCAGTTAAAACGTACCTATCTTGACGGAAACGTATCAGAATATCAAATAATTCATCTTGTACTACCGGCCCTATACACTGAATATCATTTAAAGATTTCTTAGATGAAGATTTTGCTGATGCATCGAATACTACTCGCAGTTTGGCAGTCACTTGACTCTCTTAGGACCGCATGATGAGGTAAGTAATATCCGAATTCAGGTTTATCAATTCTACTAGCGTGACCTAGCTGTTCATATTCATGAATGAATTTAGAATATTCTTCTTTAATTTTTAAATATTTATTGAGTTTTTTCTCTAAAGTTAAGAAACGTTTCTCAGCCATAAAGTAGGAATCCCCTAAAGCTTCCCTAGGATCCTCTAACAAAGGCATAAGAACTGAAAATCGACCGTTATTAAGACGGGTCGTATTATCAGTGAAATGTCTTTCGCTAAACTCATGCTCTGCTGTCTGACTCATTGAGACTTCTTCAAGCTCCCAAAACTTGGCAAGGTCTTCGCTGATCCGTTTTGTAAAATTACAATGTACTCTAGTCGGTCCAGGGATACAGCCATCGATTGCGCCAGCAATAATCCAGCCGAGCGCAGAGTCCTGTAAGACTGGCATGTCGGGCCCCAGCCTCATCTGAGAAGGACATAAAATGTCAAAAAATATATCTGCACCCAGTAACAGGTCTATCTGTGAAGGCTTATAAAAGTTAGGATCAGCTAAACGAATTGTTTTAGGCAGGTGCAGCCGAGCAACATTGATAAGTGAGTTAGGTAAGTGACCACTAATGTTAGGCATCACTAAACATTTAAGAGAGGTTGTATAAGAAGTGACTAATGAATTAAGGGTCACTTCACATGCTTCTGATATGTAAACTGGAGAATTATTTATTCCAGTCACACAAGATTGGTGAGGTTTACTAATTAAGTTTAACTTTTCTTTCAGGTTAGTAGTCATGAACGAGGATTCGCTTCCAGCATCCAGCAGAGCACGAGCATGGTAAGTAGTGTTATTTACAGGATTCACAATTTCTACCAAGGCTGTACCAAGAAGAACCTGGCCAGTGGACTGGGCGGACAAAGCTTGCGTTACGCGTTCAGGTACGTCCTCATTATTATTGTTATTAGCAGCATCATTATTGTTTATGTGTAATAATGTGTTATGTTTTTTCTCACAGATTCTACACGGACCCATGCGACATTGTGCGACGACATGTCCTTTCCTTAAGCAATTTAAGCAAAGCTTCAGTTGTGCAGCTCTGTTCGCCCTCTCCTCTGCTGACAAAGATTTAAAATCATTACAATCCACAATCCTATGTTTTTGACTACAAAAGGGGCATTGTAAGTACTTAAATTTAGCTAAGACTGAGAAACTCTTGACCCTATTATGCTGAAAGGGTTTAGATTCAGTTTCAAATTTTTTAGTATTATCATTTATGTAAATACTATCAAGGATTTCAGCTCTGCTTCGCAAGAACTGTATGAATTCATCAAGTGAAGGTAAATGAGAGATATTGTTACTTTTGAATTCCTCCTATTTACTGCGTGTAATGGAATCAAGCTCAGTAGTCATTAAATGAATGATCAAGACGTCCCACTTGTCTGTGGGCAACTCTAAAGTTTCAAGACACCTTAAGTTTTTTAAGATATGATCAACCATGGAGCGAATTGCTTTAGGAGATTCGCGTGTTATGACATTTATGTTAAATAACGCTTTTAAGTGGTTACTAACTAGCACTTGTTTTGAATCATATCGGTTACATAATAAATCCCATGCTACTTTATAATTCTTTGCAGTGACTTCAATTGACTTTAATATGACAGCTGCGCCACCTTGGAGGGGTGTTTTCAAATAGTGAAACTTATTTATAATTGGTATAGATTCATCTGAGTTTATAATTGAATCAAATGTGTCTTTAAATTCCAACCACTTCAGATAATCACCGTCAAAGGTGGGCAGATTTATTGTAGGCAGTTTAATGTTACTAGCCCGATTAGGATGGCATGAGGAATATGATGCAGATTTGTCATCGTCATGTAGTTTATTATAAGACTCAATTATTTCCTCTGCTAGAGCCACATGAGAATAAAATTCACTTTCAAACTGGCACCTTTGATCAAGTTCTTTATCATTATCTAAATCTAAAAGTTCAATTTGTGTTTGAAATTTATCAAAATCACTGAAACAGTTATGTATTTTATCTAAACGGCCCTTAATCTCCTTTACTTGCAAACTAGTCACTTTCTCAATAATATCTTTTAACGGCACTAAAAATTGCTTAAAAAGTGTCAAACGCCTTTTTTCTATCCCACGAGAATTCACTAACATCTTTAAGTCTTTGGAATCTGATTCAGTTTCTGTGTCAGACATTTTGCAAGGGCGAGGTCAATAAACAGGGCAAATAAATTAAATGTGCAAGCATTCAAACCCAAACAAGGCTAGCGTCCGTTCAGCCAAAGCGCCACGATGCGATGCGGGCTCGTCGCGAAGCAAGCGTGGCCGCGTGGCGGGCGAGCGTTGCCGAGGCGGAGCACCCGTGCCGAGCGAAGCCTCTCCAATAGCTCAACACTGGAATTCACGTAAGTAACTTATGAAAAATCGGCAGGCACTCCACAAACACGGGAACTTTAGGTATGTAACCTCAATGAAATGAAACCGTAAGATTTTAAGAACTATAGGTACCTACACGTATAATAAAGACGTGCGGAGATAGCACAAAGCTTATGAACCTAGAACTTTTAATGATGCAAGCACTAGGGGCTTGTGTGAAGGAAATAAAGATTCGAGATTGAGATTTGGGGTACAAGACAAGATGGCGTCTTACCTCTTTGAGCACGCCGACACACAAAATAATGAATGCTAGCTCCACTGACTCGGAGAATCACCAACCTTTATAAGGATTAAAAGGATTGTATAATTATGATAAGCAGGAAAGAAATAAGGAAGGACACTCCCCTGATGTGATTCTCCGGTTGTAGCTAGGCCGGTCGTGTTCGAGGGCTGTAATGTGAGCGCTCGTTGGCTCGCTGCCGCTGACGTCAGTGCCATGTGCTCCAGTAACAAATGTAAACATTGTTATCAAAGTGATAAGCAATGTTGACAATGTTTTCTTCCCTGATTTACTTGAGTTTTTGTTAGTAGTCGTAGGTTTTTGTTGTTCCGTCTCAAGTTTCAGAGGAAGCGGTGCCAGTTTAGTAACAGGTCGCTTGATAACACCAGTTTGTGTTTTTACCGTAGTAACACGTACTAGTCCGTCAGAACCAGGGTGGACCTCTGTAATACGGCCCATTGCCCATTTTCCCGGCGACAAGTTGTTTTCTCGAACAAGTACCACATCTCCCTTTTCAATGTTCTTAGTTGGCTTGTTCCATTTGCTGCGACTTTGTAATTGCGTTAGGTACTCGTGTTTCGATGATGAATAATACGACTTCCTTTGTACTAATTGCCTTTAATTTATGTTTTACAAAAGGTTTATGTTGAATTTTATGAGAACCGTTTTTATGGTGATTCAATGCGTGTGAGACGCGGAGCGGAAGTCCAAGTGTCATTTCATTTTGACGTTTGCGTCCCCCTCGCCGCAGTCGCGCCCCTCTCGCGCCCGGCGGCTTCCTCGATTGCGTTTTGTTTACGGAACAACTCGTTTGACCAACTTTTCCAAAATTGCTGCATCATGGCCTCCGTTAGTGTCCAACGGCGTCTTAAGTTCAATGCACTGTCGTCACTATAGTCGGAGATGGGTAGTGACATTGTGGGCCCGCCGGTGAAGAAATGTCCCGGGGTTAAATAGTTATAAAACTCGTCGGGATCTTCTGTAAGGGGACATAGTGGTCGAGAGTTCATGCACGCTTCAATTTGTGCTAGCAGAGTCGAAAGCTCTTCATACGTAAGTTTCTGATCACCTAAAACCCGGTGCAGGTGGTATTTTAGTGACTTCACGGCTGCCACCCACAGGCCACCGGCGGTCGGCCACGCGGGAGCGTTAAAATGCCACTCTACCTCAAGCTTAGTGATCTCGTTGAAGAACTCCGGTGATAGAAGTTGTTTGAAACTTTCAAACACTCTGCGCAATACTTTAGCCGCACCGATGAAGTTGGTGCCGCAGTCCGAGTACATGTGCTTGGGCGTGCCGCGCCGCGCGCACATACGTTGAAACGCAGCGATGAAAGTTTCGGAACTTAAATCCGAAGCAAGTTCCACATGTACGGCATTGTACGGCCTTTGTCGCCATACAAACAAAAATGGCTATGTACCCTTTTGATGTTTTGACACCCCTACCCTTGTTAAGTTTGACGTCTATGTGTCCTGTGAAGTCCACACCAGTGTGAGTAAAAGGTCGGGAAGGGGTAGTTCTTTGCGGTGGCAAATCGCTCATGAGTTGATAGGTGACCGTTGGCTTGTGGCGATGACACCTCACGCAGTGACGCAGCTTGTCCTTGACTGCGCGGTTCCCGCCTACAATCCAGTAGCGTTGTCGTATGTATGACAAAGTTAGTCGAGCGCCTCCGTGCAACGTAGTTAAATGCGCTTGTTCAATTAGTAGATTAGTGAAGCGGCCATTGCGAGATAAAATGATTGGATTCTTTATCTCGAATGGTAACGCTGATTTGTTGAGCCGCCCTCCGACTCTAATGATCCCTTCTTCATCCATGTAAGGGCGTAGTTTGTTGATCGGGCTTTTCTGAAAAATTGCCTGCTTTTTTTAAGTAGTTTGTATTCGTTTTCAAACTCATTCTGTTGCACGTATTTTATTATTACTTTATTTGCATTAGCGAGTTCAGTTGCACTCAGTAGGTTGGTGTCGGGTTTTGTTTTATTGCGTAAGTTTGTAACAAAGCGAAGTATCCAGGCCGTTACTCGTGTTACACGTGACAATGAGCTGTATTTGTGTATTAGTTCATTTATGAAATTGGGTTTATTTTTCGTCAGGGTTGCCTCCGACGATTTTTTGAGTTCCTCGGTGGTAGTTGTGAAACAAAGTGAGTTTGTAAGGACCTCTTTGTTGCTTGAAGTATGCAGGAAAGCTGGTCCTTTCCACCAGAGGTTGTAGTTGTGTAGTTTAGATGGGTAAAGTCCTCTGGAGGCGCAGTCGGCGGGGTTATCCTCCGATTTGACATATTTCCAGTTTTCAGCGGGGACAATCAGTTTGATTTTTGTTACCCTGTTGGCTACGTATCTTTCCCACCTTGATGCGTCGCCCTGTAACCACGCTAGCACAACTTGAGAGTCGGTCCAGGCTTGAACAGTTAATTTGTGTCCTTTATAAGTTTCCGTAACTTTCTCGACCAACTGTGCAAGCAATAATGCACCGCAAAGTTCAAGTCTGGGTAACGTGGTTTTGTGCGCTAGAGGGGCAACCCTAGTTTTCGCAGCGAGCAAAGTAATAGTCGGTGGGCCGCCTGCGTTTGTAACGCGACAGTAAATGACGCACGCATAGGCCTTTTCGCTCGCGTCACTGAATGCCAGTAATTCAATGTTGTCTTGCGTACCCCCTAGCCACCTGTTCAATTTGAAGGTGTTCCGGCCAAGATAAATAGGTGACAATAATACGGCGCAGCGTAGTTGTAGAAATAATATTTGGAGTTACATATTGATATAATAACTGTACTGACTGGATGACTGGACAATACAACTGGACTGGACGCTCTGGACAATAGCAATGACTTAGAGCTACGCTTATATACTAAGATGCTGGCCGCGCGATGATATGTGCGGACGTGATAGGCTACGTGATTGCTGATGCAGCGGAACCGTATCGATGCAGGAATATTTTCACGCTCGCTGACTTGTCTTATCTATCACGTACTCGAGGTCCGCATAAAGGCTTTTATCATAGGAAGCTCCGTCTTCAGTTTCGTCCATTCGTTAAGTATGTCAGCTGGCAGTGTTTCGTCCCAACCGAGCTTGCTCACCCATACTCGTTGAAAAATTAATTTAGCTGTGACTGTAATAGGAGATAGCCAGCCTAGGGGATCGTACAGTTTAGATATGTCGGACAGAAGCTGCCTCTTTGTTACGGAAGCCTTTATTGTCTCTTCTAAGTTCAAGTTAAAAGTGAACGTGTCACTTTGTGGGTCCCATCCGAGGCCAAGAGTCTTCGTTGGTTCTTCGTGTTTGAAGTCAAATACGTTTTTAGTAGAAATTTGATCTTCGGACAGGTTTTGTAGTAGAGCAGGATGGTTGGCCGACCATTTGCGTAAATTCATACCGGCGCCTCGTAGTAGTTCGATAAGCGATTTTTGAAGTTGATTTGCAGCGTCAATAGAGTTATGACCGCTAACTAGGTCATCAATGTAAAACTGAGTTTGTAGTACGTGAGCTGCTTCGGGGTGTTTGTGACCATCATCCTTGGCAAGTTGCTGTAAGGTGCGCATAGCTAGCCATGGAGCACATTTCATCCCGTAGGTGACGGTACATAGTTGATATTCCTGTAGTGATTTTGTAGGAGAGTCCCGCCAAATTATTTTTTGTAGTTTTTGTTGTTCCGCAGCTATCCATATACAACGGTACATTTTTTCGATGTCCGCAGTGTAAGCAAATTGGTAGGACCTCCACTTAAGAACGAGGGCTTGAATGTCCTTTTGTAGGTTAGGACCCTTTTCCTGAAGTTGATTCAAACTATAGTTACTTGAAGTTTTTTGAGAGCCATTGAATACAACTCTCAGTTTGGTTGTAGTTGATTGTTCGCGCAGTACTCCGTGATGAGGTAGGAAGCACTCGCTATCAGTTGATGTAATTGAAGACCTCGGTGCCGGTATCATGTGACGTAGTTCTGTGTACTCATTAATAAAATCGCGGTACATACTAGCTAGTTTGTTTTTTCTTTGAAAACGCTTTTCCAGTTGTAGAAATTGGGACGTTGCAACTTGTTTTGTTTTTCCCAATTTTTCCTCATAGTTGGGAACGAAAGGCATCTGCACGATGTATTTTCCGTCCGAGGTGCGTCGTACCGTTTTCGAGTAGAGATCTTCACAACGATCGTGTTTGGGTATGTCCTTGTCGTCGGAAGTAATATCTTCGTGCTCCCAGTATTTATTTATCTCGTTGAGATCGACCAGAGTGACGTGACAGTTGAAAGTTTTCAACTTGCCACACAGTATCCATCCTAATTGCGTTTGTTGTGCAATAGGAGACTGTTCAGTTCCTTTCAGTACGCCGTCTAAAATGATGTTCGAGTACACGTCGGCGCCAAGCAGCAGGCCAACTGGGCGCGATACGTTGAACTCTGGATCAGCGAGCTTTAAATTCGCTAAGTGCGGCCAGTTAATAGTTTCAAAAGACGAGTTAGGTAAGTTGTTAATAAGTTTTTTCATGATTAACGCTTGTGATGTAAACGTATAATCCCACCAAAAACAAAAATGTAAAATTGCAAGTCTCGCTGTGTTTTCCTTCCACAGTAAAAAGTTATGAGATCAAATGTCAAACCAAGTCGTATGTATAGCGGTGGTTTTGATATACGCCACCTTTATTTTTCTATAATAAATACCTACAAAGATTTGGCAATCGCATGAAAACAACAAATCACTTTACTAGGTCCCTAGAAATTATGAGCGTGTGCTTCTCCCAAAACAAGTGTGACGCCTTGGCTTGACAAATTGACAGGCCTTACATTCCTATCTTATATCAATTGTTAGCGTCATTTATATTAAAAGTATATTTATTGATTTCCGTTTTAATTCTTTGATTAAATCTGACTGGATAATTGTAAGCCAATCAGAGAGCGTTTAGATCACGTGATACAGAATGTAAGGGTAGAAGTGGGGAGAAAGTGAGTTTGGTAGTGCGATAACGGGCAGTCTGTAATAGAGAGTCCTCGAGTTAATAAGTAGCTAGTTAAAGCAGTGAATTTTTGTTAAAGTGTCTAAGTGTTGATAAGTGTTTTGTAATTAAGGTAAGATGTGCATATTATAACTTATTATACGTAAACGTCTCGTGATTAATTAATCTTGTTATTATTATGGAATAAAATGGTTCAGAAAATATAAAATGTGGAGTTATTTCTTTCATATCAGAAGTGGGATTGGCGGGACATTAACTTTTTCTTCTCGCCAATCCTAGCCCACGATATATATTTTGTTTCTTTTGTTTTGTATAATTAATAGTAACGAGGGAAATAACTTCTCATTTTACTAAATTTATCCTAACCACACATGAAATAGTTACCAGTAAGTTAATATATCTATATATTTTTTATATACCTGAAATTTATAATACATAAAACTGTTAAGTAATTTATTTGCAACTTTCCGCTGTCATCATTTTACATGGGATAGTACCTACACACACAGTCACTAGAACACTCCTTTGACTTGTGTGCTTCTTTAAAAAAATCTTGTTATGCCAGAGCTACCCTCTGGGAATGAGCAATAACGATTGGTAACAACTATTGATAGGTATTGCATCTTGCCGGGGTACTTACCTACCCCCTGGATATGTAATAACCATACTACGTTAAGTTTGGTGTTTTGTCAAAGCGAGGCAATAAGTTACGTCACTTACTTAGGAAATCTTATTTTTATACCTACACAATAGGTATTAAGGTGAGTGACACAGCGGAGTTAAATAATGCAGTATGCTTGAGAATTGATTATGATACCGTGCAGTTAATAAAGTCTGCGCTGCCATTATTGGAGTGTAAAAATTTGTACTTTAAGTGAATAACGGGAAATGTTATTTTTTTAAAAATAAAATAAATTAAATACCCACTTTTTTTAAACTGAATGTAACTTAACTACCAGAACTTAATGTAATAACTTATTTTATACAATAATAAAGCTAATATAATTGGAAAATTGACTAGAAATAATAAACTAATAATTATTTATTTGAAATTAAATTAAATATTTAATAAGGTAGGTAACTAGATGTTTTTAAATTTATATTTTCAATTATATTTTTATATATTAATAAAATATTTAATATTTAGACACTTTCTACTCAACAAGGGCCTATTTGAGCAGATGTTTATCTTTTCTATCATATTAATGTAACCTGCTTTACCGTAATATAGGTAAAATGAAGCTTTATTTATTTGGAAGGCTAATAAAACAATGACTAATGATAATCTGTGTTATACAGAGTATGGAAGAACACTCTTCTGTTGGTGATGTCGATGGGGACGTTGACGTGGTGGGCCGGCTAGTAACGAGCCGCGACGGAACCGTTAATATGGAACAACGGATCTCGCCACGAGTCAACGCGAGCGAGGGAGCGGAAGGGAGCCTCCGTAACGGCAGGCAAGTCCGCAAGCGCTCATTTACTAGATCTGAGAGTAGGGAGTCGTCGAAAATAATCGAAATAAATAATCGAGTTCGACGGCAATACTCTAATAATAAACAACAATTAATAAATAATAGTGGTCATAACGGACGCTCAAGATCACGTGAGCGTATGCTGGGCCAAGTACCGCGGAAGCGTTCGCGTTCACCCGAGCGATGGAGTAGTCCTCGACGTGTTCGTGTCGTACGTAGTCGTAATAGACGTCAAAGTAATACATCTGAAGAAGATGCGCACGTTGCGAGGGCACCACGACGCCGACGACGTGATACTAGTAGTGACGATGAAGACAGTCCTGTTAGAAGATTAATAAAACGAAGGCGATCTCGTGCCCCCTCGCGCCGTTCGCATCGCGATTTACCCATTACTGATTTCCCTGACACTACACATAGTATACTAAATAAGTTTCTAGATATATTAACAAATGTGAAAGGGCAAACGACTAATAAGCTTTCTCTTTCGAACGTTGTGCCAGAATTTGACCCCCTATCCAAAGACCAAACTATAGTCACTTGGTTGACTAAGGTTGAGGAATGCGCGGATATTTACGATTGGGACGAGCGCGAGATAATTCACTTTGCTCTACCAAAATTAACAGGCGTCGCGAAACAATGGTACCAAAGCCAAAGTACAGTTTTGTTTACTTGGACAGAGTGGAAGAGAAAGCTTATCGAGTCGTTTCCATGTAGACAAGATTATGCGGAACTTTTAAGCGAAATGTTGGCTAAGCGTGTGCGTTACGGCGAGTGCCTAGAGCAATATTATTACACTAAAGTAAACCTATTGAACCGATGCAACATTGTAGGTCGTAGGGCCGTAGATTGTTTACTACATGGCGTAGACGACCGCGCAATTAGAGTTGGTGCACAAGCAGCTCGCTTTCGCGAACCAGAAGAAGTATTAAAGTACTTTAAAACCGTTAAACCAGGGAACTCTAAGGAGACAGGCGATAGATCGGGACGTGAACGGAAAGCTACTCAAAACAACGATAAGTCGCGCTCCGATAACAACAAAAAAACGATTGCAAACTTTAAATGCCATAACTGCAACGAAGACGGTCACAAAAGCTTCAAATGTAGCAAACCACTTACTAAATGCGATTTTTGTAGCAAAACAGGACATTTAAGTCAATATTGTAGGTCAAGGTTATCTAATAATACTCAGAATACTGAACGTCGCGATGACGTGGTTGAAAATAACTTGAGAAAACCTGAAAAACAAGTAGCTATATTGGACCAGACAATAGATAGTAATAATAAATATATATTGAAAATAAAAGTAAATGATAAACCATTTTCATGCCTAGTAGATTTAGGTAGCCAATGTACCTTAATTAGGGAATCTGAAGCTAAACGTTTGAACTTAAGTTTGATCTCAGATAAGTTACCGCTTTTACGAGGCATAGGAGGCCATCAGGTACAGCCCCTTGGTAAATGTAACGTTGACATTACTGTGCAAGGAATTGATGAAAATGTTGAAATTCTTGTTGTGGATGACAACGCTATAAAGCATCCTATCCTTTTAGGCCATACATTCACAGAGAAACCTAATATTATTATAACCAAGACTCCCGAACAAATCATATTCGAAAAAAAATGTGACAGTAAATTATTTCTGATGGTTAAGAATGATGTTACAGTTCAATCCAATCAACTAGTCGCTATTCCAGTAGAAACGCGCTCTAAATATTCTGGGCCAATATATGTTAACGGGACTATGCGAAACATTACAAATAACGAGCATTATTTACTTCCCGGCGAGTATAAGTTGGATAACGGTTTAGGTTGTGTTCTTGTACAAAATATCAGCAGTAATCATATTACATTCAAAGAGGGTTCTCTCCTGACCCGCTCAATTCCAGTATTTAACACATCAGACGTATGCGCTGTGTCGTTTGACGATAGCTCTCTGGACGACACTGTGCGATGCGGTAGTGAAGTAACTGTTGAACAAAAACTGAAAGTACAAAGTTTGTTATCAAAATTTAAAGATTGCTTCTCATCGGGCCTACAAGATATAGGTTTTACAAAGGTAGGTGAAATGGTCATAGAGCTTAATGATGCCGAACCAGTAGTGTATCGACCGTATCGCTTGTCACACAGTGAAAGAACTTTAGTACGTGATATGGTCGAAGAAATGATCGACGCAGGAATAGTACAAGAATCAACCTCGCCGTACGCAAGCCCGATCGTGTTGGTCAGAAAGAAGACTGGAGAAAAACGCCTATGCGTTGATTATAGAGCATTGAACAAACGAACAAAGAAAGATCACTATCCACTCCCTCTTATTGATGACCAGCTCGATCGGCTTGCAGGTAATAAGCTATTCATATCGTTGGATTTAGCCTCCGGTTATTACCAAATCCCAATCGAAAAGTCGTCACAAGATAAAACCGCCTTTATTACGCCTGATGGTCTGTATCAGTTTACGCGAATGCCTTTCGGGCTAGTTAACGCTCCCTCAGTGTTTCAACGCACTATAAATAAAATACTCTCGGACGCGAAAATTAAATATGCATTAGTATACATGGACGACGTACTCATCCCGGCACGCTCTTTTGAAGAAGGCTTGAGTAGGTTGGAAGAGGTGCTCTCTCTCTTGAGGCAAGGGGGTCTAACATTGAAATTGTCAAAATGTAACTTTTTTATGAGCAACATAGATTTTCTAGGGTTCGAAATTAACAGTGAGGGCATTAAACCTGGCGAAAAAAAAACTGAAGCAGTTTCAAAATTTCCGATCCCCAAAGGCCAACGCGAATTACAACAATTTATTGGTTTAGCGAACTTCTTTAGGAGGTTTGTTCAAGGTTTTGCCACTATAGCGAGGCCTCTCACTGGCCTCCTGAAGAAGGACGCTGAATGGAAATGGGGCCCGGAACAAAACAAGGCTTTTGAAACAATCAAGTCCGTGTTGATCCAAAGACCATTGCTTGCCCTTTACGACCCCAAGAGAGAGACCCAAATACACACCGATGCTAGTAAACATGGTATAGGCGCAATTTTATTACAAAAGGACGACGCCGGATTATTAAAACCCGTGTCTTATTTTAGTAGAAAAACCACTCCCGACGAACAGAAGCTCCACTCCTTTGAGCTTGAAACTCTAGCAGTAATAGCGGCACTTAACAGATTTAGAGTCTATTTATTAGGTATTCCCTTCAAAATTCTAACTGACTGCAATGCTCTTCGAACCACATTGTCAAAAAGGGACCTTATTCCCCGCATCGCACGTTGGTGGGTTCAATTTCAAGAATTCAATTGCGATATTGAATACCGGCCCGGTTCAAGTATGTGTCATGCGGACGCTCTAAGTAGGAACCCAGTAGGAGACGCTAGGGAAGAACAGCATGTGCTAGATATACTCACGGTAGGAACAGAGGAATGGATTAGTACTGTTCAAGATAGCGATGACGAGATAGTGCGCATTAAAGAAATACTAAACGATCCTAATTCTGAAAAAGTTGTTGACGTTATAAAAAATTATAAACTAAAAAATAATAGAGTCTATCGCATTATCGGTCAAGGAGACAATGATATTCGGTGGGTCGTCCCAAAAGGCGTAAGATGGCAAGTAACAAAATTTAACCATGATGATTTAGGTCACTTCGGTTTTGATAAAACTCTGGCGCGAATTAGACAAACTTATTGGTTTCCCAAAATGAGAAAATTCATCAAAAAATACGTGAAATCTTGCCTTGAGTGCGCGCGCAGTAAAGAGGTGTCAGGAAAACAACACGGTGAATTACATCCAATTCCCAAACCAGAAATCCCCTTTCATACAATACATGCCGACCACTTAGGACCATTTATTCGAAGCAAAAAAGGCAATTGTTATCTTTTAGTTATTGTGGACGGCTTTACAAAATACGTGAATATTAAACCAGTTCGGAACACTAAAAGCTCCACTTCAATTAAAGCATTAAAAGAGTACATAACTTGTTTTGGGGCGCCGGCTAGGCTAATCACTGACCGAGGGACGTCTTTTACGAGCCACAGTTTTGATGCATTTACAAAGTCGATAGGCATCAAACACGTACTTAACGCCGTAGCGACACCGAGAGCGAACGGCCAGTGCGAGCGATACAATAGAACTATCCTTAGTGCACTTGCCGCTAAAGCTAATAATAAGGATGATAAAAACTGGGACGATTATATCTTTGATATCCAAATAGGAATTAATACGACAATACATAAAACGACCGGTAAAAGCCCTTCGGAACTCCTCTTTGGCTTTAACATAAATAGTAATTCTGAAAACATCTTAAACGGAATTTTAGACGACACTAGAGAATCTGTAACAGAAAACTTAGATCAGGTACGAATCCATGCTGGTGAACGCATAGCGGATCAGCAAGCTAAAAGTAAAGTTCGGTTTGACTCTAAACGTATTACAACACAAACTTATGCTATAGGCGATTTAGTAAGCGTAAAAAGAGAAGTACCCAGTGACGGGAGTTCGAAAAAACTTGCGGCAAAATTTCAGGGCCCGTATAGGATAACAAAAGTTTTTCCTAACGACCGCTATTTGATTGAAAGCACACCATTGACTCACACGCGTGGCCAACGCAGGTATGAAAACATTGTCGCTATTGACAAACTTAAACCTTGGCTTGTATTTAATAGAGGCTGCGAAACCACAGAATCCGAATCAGATAATACAGATCATGAAACAAATTAAATCTATTAATAATCCAATAAATAAATTGATTGTTAAACATAATACCGTAGATACACTTATAAATAGAATAAATAAAATTAAAATAACTTGTTGTTAATCTAAACTTTATTTATATCGAAATTAAGTAACATAAGTTTAAAATAAATAGTACTAGTAAAGTACCTAGTTTCATTAGAATTGTTTAATGCATGAGATACAAAATGTAATTAATTACCTGCTACCTGCTTATCAAAACGTTACGATTTTAATGATAATATATTTGGTAGGAAAAATATTTTATATTATAGAATAAGTAATTAAAAATAATAGTTTCTTAGCTGCCTATTACTGGCTATACCCAATGTTAAGCCATAGTAATAACATAATTATTACCTACTTACTTTGTCTTAGTTTTAGCAAATCTGATATTAAGAGGTATATAGGTAGATACCTACGTATTTACATAACTATTGTTTGTTTATTTTTTATTTTTTTTGTTATTTCTATTTACTTCGCGAAGGGACTCGCTACTGCAGGATGGCCGAGCTGTTAGCGTCATTTATATTAAAAGTATATTTATTGATTTCCGTTTTAATTCTTTGATTAAATCTGACTGGATAATTGTAAGCCAATCAGAGAGCGTTTAGATCACGTGATACAGAATGTAAGGGTAGAAGTGGGGAGAAAGTGAGTTTGGTAGTGCGATAACGGGCAGTCTGTAATAGAGAGTCCTCGAGTTAATAAGTAGCTAGTTAAAGCAGTGAATTTTTGTTAAAGTGTCTAAGTGTTGATAAGTGTTTTGTAATTAAGGTAAGATGTGCATATTATAACTTATTATACGTAAACGTCTCGTGATTAATTAATCTTGTTATTATTATGGAATAAAATGGTTCAGAAAATATAAAATGTGGAGTTATTTCTTTCACAATATTGATAGTATGAGACTAAAGTTTTAACAGCAAACTGGTGATCAAACCCGAAGAAGATTTCGTAATAGGTAGACTGCAACAGATAGCATAGAGACGGTTGGTTAGCCATGTTATCGGAAAGTAAGTCATGCGATAGCCAAGTCATTGTAGGTATTTATTATAGAAAAATAAAGGTGGCGTATATAAAAACCACCGCTATACATACGACTTGGTTTGACATTTGATCTCATAACTTTTTACTGTGGAAGGAAAACACAGCGAGACTTGCAATTTTACATTTTTGTTTTTGGTAGGATCTCACTTCTTTTTGTAAGTAATCCTTCTTTTCTTCGGCTCCGGTAAGATTTGCTGTACTTACATCAGCAACTGCTTTTTTAAAGCCCACTCCCTATCCCTTTTGCCCTTTCGTAGAGGCTTTGTTATTATGAACTTAGACAAGTCCGGACGGTAAATATTTCTGAGGCGATTATCAGACCTAGTTACTATCTAGTATCAAAGTACTCGTCAAGGCGAATCAAACGAGCCCAAACTCGATAGGGTTGCGACGTTTAATTACGGAAATCCTATGGCCACCTTCCAGCTCCATCATCATACCCTGGTTACCATCAAGCATGAAAGTACTCGTCAAGATAAATCAAACGAGCCCAAACTCGATGGGGTTGCGTCATTTTATTAAGGAGTACCTACGGCCACCTTCCAGCTCCATCATCAGACCCTGGTTACCATCAAGTATGAATGTACTTCTCAAGACAAATTAAACGAGTCCAAATTCGATAGGGTTGCGACGTTTAATTACGGAGTTCCTATGGCCACCTTCCAGCTCCATCATCAGACCCTGGTTACCATCAAGTATGAAAGTACTCGTAAAGACAAATCGACGCCCCCCGCGAATAATCCGGTAATAGGCTATTATGGAGTTTTTCGTGTTATGCATTTTTCTGAATCCTGAGACCGTATTATACCTTGTCAATTTTTTTCAGATTTTTCCTATTGTTATTTTCGGAGATATAAAAACTTACGGGTATATTCGATTCCAACAATGTAAACGATTTTTACACGAATAACAATATAATCGTATGTTACTATAACATCTCTACAAAGTTGAGGACGGTAAAAGTCATAACGATATTTTTCTAGTAAAAATTTCAATGGGACTTGTACGGTAAACGCTAATTACGATATTATTCGTGTAAAAGTTTGATAAGTGGTGGCGAGTAATGTAATATTACTATAATAAGAGCATACATTTAATGGAGTATGGAAATGACAGCAAATAGAAGTAATTTGGTTCTTGACAACGGGCTTCCACGATGTAACATGCCGCGGCGGTCTGAGTCCGGCAGGTTTAGACGCAAGGCTGAATCGGTCGTCATCATGCGAAATCCTTGCCATATTGGGACGTGGAATGTGAGGACGATGCTGGCGGAAGGCAAGGTAGAAGAAGTGAAGGCTGAAATGGAAAGGTTAGAGATGGATATTTTGGGGTTATGCGAAGTTAGATGGGAAGGTAGCGGAGACTACTGGGACGGGGATTTTAGAATTATATATACAGGGGAAAATCAGGGATCTAATGGAACTGCTATAGTATTAAATAAAAAATGGGGGGATTTAGTAGATAACACAATACATCATAGCGACAGAATAACAACCATAACAATAAAAACAGAACCGCATACAGTTATCATTCAGGTTTATATGCCTACAGGAAGTTACAGCGACGACGAAGTAGAAGAAATGTATAACAGTTTAGACTCAATAATAGATATAGTAAAAGAAAAAGATAATCTTATAGTAATGGGAGATTTTAATGCAGTAGTGGGAAAAGGGGAAGAGGGAAAAGTAGTAGGTAAATTCGGTTTAGGAAATAGAAATTCGAGAGGGGATAGACTAGTACAGTTTTGTAAGGAAAACAATTTAATAGTTACAAATACATATTTTGATTTACCAAAGCGAAGACTATATACATGGAAGATGCCGGGAGATATCGCTAGATACCAAATAGATTATATATTAATTAAAGAGAAGTACAGAAAACAATTAATTTCATGTAAAGCCTTACCGGGAGCTGATTTATATACAGACCACAACTTACTGCGTAGTAAATTCAACTTTGCAACCACAAAAACTAAAAGGAAATATAAACCAAAGAAGATTGATCTCACTAGACTTAAGGATAAAGATAGTAACTATAGTGTGCAATATAATAAAACCTTAGAAAATAAGTATAATACATATTATAAGGATAATAGTCAAGATTTGTGTGATGTAAACCAAAGATGGATTAATTTAAGAGATATTTATAAATCGTCTGCCCAAGAATGCTTACAAACCCAGAAGATTGTACCTAGGAAAAAATGGCTCACTCAGGATATTATTGATTTAATGGTAGAACGACGACTTCTTAGAAATAGACAGGATGAAGCTAGTATACAGAAATATAAAAGATTAACTAACCAGATTACAACTAAATGTAGAAATAACAAAGAAGCTGATATATTAAAGATATGTAAAAGTATAGAACATTATATGGATATTGGTCAAATGGATAGAGCTTATAAAGAAATTAAAGAGTTAGATAGAAGACACAAAACTAAGAGTACCACAATTTTAGATGAAGTAGGAAATATTTTGATAAATAATAGTGACATAGTGGAAAGATGGAAACGTTACATAGAGAACTTATATAGTGGAGAAGGTTTACATCAGCAAGATACAGAACAGGAACAATTAGTAAGTGTAGATGAAATAGGGCCGTGCATACTTAAAGAAGAGTTTTATAAAGCTTTATATAATATACCGAACGGAAAAGCGGCAGGCAACGATAACATTTATATAGAAATGCTTAAATATTCAACGTTTGAACCCCTTTTAGACCAAGTTTTTAAATTAACACAGGAAATGTATAACACAGGACAGGTACCAACGGACTTCAAAATTACTAAAACAGTTACATTACCAAAAAAACAAAATACATTAAAATGCGAAGAACACAGAACCATCAGTCTTATTTCACAAGCATCAAAAATTATGCTAAAAATAATCCAGAATAGAATACGTCCAATTGCGGAAGACAACATAGGGCCAGATCAGTACGGTTTTCGGCAAAAGAAAGGTACAAGAAAAGCTGTTTTGGCACTTCGATTAATTGTAGATAGGCGAATGGAGTTGGGCCTGGAAACACATATAGCTTTTATAGACTTAGAAAAAGCCTTCGATAAAGTGGACTGGAGAAGAATGATGATAGTTTTAAAGAATGCAGGATTAGATTACAGGGATAGAAAAATAATTTACGAACTTTATAAGGATCAGAAAACACTAATAGAAATGGGAGAAGAATGTGGAGAAGCAAAGATACAACAAGGAGTGCGACAGGGATGCCCATTGTCACCACTGATATTTAATTTGTTCATAGAATGTGCCATAAAAGAAATCATTAATTCAAGCAAGGGTGGGATCAAGATAAACGGGGAAAAAATTCAATTCATTAGATTTGCCGATGACATCGCTGCAGTTGCAGAAAATAGACAAAACCTACAAGATTTAATAGACCAAATGGATTCAGTATTCACTCAATGGGGACTCAAAATTAACACAAACAAAACAAAAACACTTACAACAGCCAAAACAGCAACAAGAAATAGCCCAGTCAATCTACACAACACACCACTAGAAGAAGTCCACAGTTTCAGATATCTAGGATCACTTATAACCAATGACTCCAGATGTACTGCTGACGTCGTTTCCCGAATCGCTATGGCCAAAAAAGCTTTTAACGGCAAGAAAAATCTTTTTAAGGCCAACATAGCCAAAAAGGCCCGGAAACGTCTAATAAAAGTGTACATCTGGAGCAATGCACTGTATGGGTGTGAAACATGGACACTGACACAGAGGGATAGAGAGAGGTTAGAAGCGTTTGAGATGTGGTGTTGGAGGAGGATGGAGAGGATTAGTTGGACGGAGAAGAAGAGTAATGAGGAGGTATTAAGTATGGTTGGTGAGAAGCGCTCCTTGTTGAGAACAATAGAGAATAGAAGAGGAAAGATGATAGGGCACTTGATACGACACGACGATTTTTAAAGAACATCATTGAAGGAAAGATTGAGGGTAAGAGAGGAAGAGGAAGACCAAGACGTACTTACTTCACTCAAGTGAAAGAGAGGATTGGCGTCGTGTCGTATCAGGAAGTGAAATTACTGGCAGAGGAAAGGCAAAGATGGCGTTTACTCCACCGACAAGAGCCTGGCTCTTAAATAAATGATGATGATGAAGAGCATACAGGTTGTTTATGGTTGTAGTTATTACCTACGCTTTTTTATTTTAATAATAAAACCGTATTAATAGTTAATCGATCTATATTATTCTGTATCATCTTAATTTCATATCATATTCTATTACAAATACGCCGGCTGGTGGCAAAGCTTTACCAACCGCAAATAAAAAGAAGCGATTAACTTATTATTGCAGTTAAAAATTAATATTTTTTAAGTTTTTCCTGAATTTACTCAGTATAAAAACACTACCCCCCAAATTGCAAGGTTATGGGTTTGTTAGAAGTACCATATAAATTTGATGATCGGTCAGTGAGTCAGTGAGTGTCAAAAGTAGTGAACTTCGACTGGCGGTAACTTTTAAACTATTGATAATAATTGTACGAAATTTGGTACAATAGCTAGTTATAGTATATACTCTCGATTGTTAAAAAAAGTTGGCTTCTAGCTTTATCCACTAGTAAGCTACAGGGGGATCAAAAGGGCCTTGAATTGCTTCGAGAAAAGGATGGTACGGCCGTTTTTTTGGGCTCGACTTGGCGGGGGCACGGCCGTGCCCCCAGATCAGAGTGTAGGGACTTGCAGGTAAGTTGTTAGCTTCCCTGGCAGTCCCCAGCCGCGGCTCCGACTCCCGATATAGTTGCGGCGAGTCGTTGTCTCGGTAGTTTAAGTAGTTGAGCAGCGCTTTCTGTAACTTAGTTCACTTGCGAGCCCTGGTCTAATAGGGCGCGAAGAGTGATGTAGTTGTTGTTGCCTGTAAGTACACGTAGCTGCACAGTAGTAAGTAGGATCTCCCTCTCATTATTGTTAAGATGATTGGAGCTCAGATGAGATGAAGTTGATGGTTGTGAGGCATGGCTGCTTTTTCCATTGTTATTATTTTCCACAGTTGAATGTGATTTTTTATTAAAATGTTGTTGATGCAGTAAGGTATGGTGTTTCTTATTGCATTCTTTGCAAGTTTTGTAAGAATTACATTTTGCGTCACCGTGGCTGAATAAACAGTTTTCGCATAAATGTAATTTAGCGACCGTATTATTTCGCTGAGTAGCATTCATGTCGATAAACTTCGGACACTGCTTTAACACGTGATTTCCGTTACAATGAGGACACTGACCGAAGATTGATGTAGCAAAGTAAGTTTTGTTGTAATTCTTCCTATTTTCAGTGAATGGTTTTTTAGCAAAATAATTATTCTTGTTGTTAGTTGGCTTTGATTGATTTTGTTTTTGCACAGTAGGTATTTCTTTCTTCGTGTTCTTCATAGCTTCGTACGCCATAAAATTTGTTTCAAGGAAGAAAAGGAAATCGTTTATGTTAGGTAGTTCTCTATGGTCATGTTGTTCTTTCATGTAATCCGAGTAGGTGGTGGCGTCCAGTTTTTGCGACATGAGATGGAAAATAAGTGGGCCCCAAGAAGTTGTATCAATGTCAATGTTTGATAGTCCGTTCAAACATTCTGATATGACGTCATGCATCTTTTTTAAATTTTGATTGTCAGGATTTTGTATGACGGGTAAGTTGAGCATAGTGTTGATGAACGATGTAAATTGCAGGCGTCGGTTGTCATATCGCTGGTTGAGCATTTCCCAGCAAGTGTCGTAGTGATCGGCACTGATGCTGAGATGCTGTACCAATCACTCAGCTTCACTTCGTAGTTTAGTTTTAAGGTGCTGCATCTTCTGGGCCTTGTTGATCATTGGATTGTTATGAATAGTTTCCAAGATGTCCTTGAATGAAATCCACTGAGAGTAGCTCCCTGAGAATTCAGGAACTTCTATCTTAGGAGCAGATTTTTCGTAGTGTGTAGTAGACCAAATGCTTATGTTGAGTTGGCGTCGTATTTCGTCATATTTACCTTCAATGTCAGTAAACATGTTGTAGTACTTAATATTGGTTCCCTTGAGCTCCATTTCTAACTCCCAGTGTACTTTGTCAATGATATCCCATTTGGACTTTAGAATCGAGAGATAATCCTGTAGTTCCCATCTTTCAGTTATTTTTCCCATGTCAATTTTCGACATGACGCGGTCAAGTGCTCGAAAGTTACATCCTTGTTTTTCTAATAGCGAGTGGACTTCATCGTCGTCCTCCGGGTCCGCCATTCCAGTCAAATCAAAGTAAACAAGTTTTTGGTCGCGTTTTAGTTGAAGTAGGTGTTGCATACTCTTTTTTGTATTCTCGTAGAGATCCATAGTCTTGGTAAAAACATCGTCCGTGAAGTAGCTGATGCTTTTATCATTCATAGTTTCTAAAATGATTTCGTGGCGTTTCACGAAGTTGGACCATTGTTCTTCCAGGGATTGCAGGCACGAAACCAAATATTCTTCTGTTTTTCTACTCGCCCCATCCTTATTGTAATTAGAACAAAGGCTCCTGATGTTGTTAAAACATTGTTGTTGTAAATTCAACATTTTAGTTGGTTGGAAAGAGTTTGAATAGTAAGTAAGTTAAATAGTAGTTGTTACCAATAGCTCGTACCGACACGTTGTTCACGCTGACGGCCGTGGAGAGCGGTGTTGGTTCTTGACACGAAGACAGCAGAGTTTCCGCAGCCTTCTTAAATCCAATTGTTGTCGTATTCCGGAACCACAGGTAGTAGTAGTTAGTAGTTGAATATCCGAAATCGATCCCAATTGGACAGAGACCGGTGAGACCCGCTGGTGGGAGGCCGGCGAACCGATCCGCTATCGTAAAAGAATCAAGCAACACTGAATCCTTTTCTCGAAGGACCAAAAAATGTACGGTCTAGTTGGAGTCGTACATTTGTAGCAGGAGTAGTTGTAGAGTGGATAGAGTTCTGGTTGAGTAAATTGTAGTAGTAAGTTTTAGTAGTAAATAGTAGTAGGAGCACGTTGGAAGGAAGAATCACCACTAAGTAAAGTAAAACTTTATTGTCACTAAAGTATATGAAAACAGCAAAAACTATGGCAATTCTTTCCTTAGGTGTGTCTCGTAAGACAGTTGATTACGTACTCATCGATTATTAATATTAAAAATAACTACCTAAAGTGAATACTGACGCGCTAAGTAGGTCGCGACGTAGTAAGCAATTAATAATAAAAATGAAAAAAATGTACGATGTAACCGTACACCTATCATAAATAATTATATTATTGTTAATCGATAAGTATAATATATTCGTAAGGAAAATAGAATGCGGTCCCCCGACGTAATGAAGTTTGAATGAAAGTTAAATACTACTTATTTGTTACTTTTTATAGTCGGGGGTTTTTTAAATTCTTAATTTAATTTTTTATTAACTAAAGGTAAACCAAAAATATTCTCTTTGGAGAAGTCAGACGTATCGAATCTATCACTCAAGTCTGGTTTTATATCCTCGTAGAAATCCTCGGTGTTTATATTATTATAAATAACGAATCATCCATACTAATATTATAAATGCGAAAGTAACTCTGTCTGTCTGTCTGTTACGCTTTCACGCCTAAACTACTGAACCGATTTCAATGAAATTTGGTAGAGAGGTTGTCTAGACCTTGAGAAAGGACATAGGCTATATTTTGTCGCGAAAAAAGGCTTAAGGGGGTGGTAATAAGGGATAAAAGTTAGTAAGGGAGATCGTCATTATTCAAAGATAAAACCATGAAACTTTATATTAGGTCTTTACCTATGAAATTGCCGTTTTGAATGAAAAAAATCTAACGATTTTTTTTCATATAATTTTTATTTGTATTATTAAGTGAAGTAATTACCCATACCATCAATGCATCTTTGCCAACGCAGTGACAGTTTATTAATGCCCTTCTTAAAGAAATCAGCTGGACGAGAGGCAACAAATTCTTCAAAGGCTTTTTGAACTGCCTCTTGGTTATTGAATTTTTTTCCAGTCAAGAAGTTATCCAAATTCTGGAAAAAGTAGTAGTCTGTAGGGGCAAGGTCCGGTGAGTACGGTGGATGAGGGAGAGCTTCCAACCCCAGTTCTTGCAACTTGGAGACCGTCATTTGTGCGGTATGAGGTCGCGCGTTGTCGTGCAGGAGCAGCGGAGACGAGCGATTGACCAATGCTGGTCGGAGACGTGCCAGCTTCTCCATCATTGTGTTCAATTCTTTACAGTACACATCTGCAGTAATACTCTCCCCATTTGGTAAGAAGCTGTGATGAATCACACCGGTGCTAGACCACCAAACAGTAACCATCACCTTTTTAGGGGTAAGTTTTCGTTTAGGGCATTGTTTAGGTGCTGAACCAGGATCCAACCAACTTGCTGAGCGCTTACGGTTATCAAACAGAATCCATTTTTCATCACAGGTGACAATGCGGTTCAAAATTCCTTCATTTGTGTGTCTGTTGAGCAATGCACGGCACGTCTCGACGCGTACTGCGCTGGCGATCATTGAGTTCGTGGGGCACCCATTTGTCAAGCTTTTTTACCTTGCCAATTTGACGCAAATGGACCAATATTGTTTTGATGCTAACGTCGAAAGCTGCTGCTAATTCAGCCGTAGATTGAGTATCATCAGCTTCCACGATCGCCTTCAATTCGTCTGCATCGACCAAAGTCTTCGGACGACCGCGGGGTTCATTTTTCAGGTCGAAATTTCCAGAACGGAAACGAGCAAACCAATAACTAGTGGTTCGTTGGTTTGTAGTGTTAGCTCCGTACACGTCGTTGATGTTGCGAGCCGCTTGTGCCGCGTTGCTGCCACGACGGAACTCATATTCCATAATTACTCGAATTTTTAACGTATCCATGTTGACGAAAATGATTGAAATGCAATGAAAATGTAACACTAACCAATAAACAAATGAATGTTTTTGGAAAAAGAATTTCATATTTTTAAAATGAAATTAATTTGCAATTAGAATTCTTAGCTAAACAAAAAATATTTTTAATTGAAATGGCCAGTACTGTAAAACGGCAATTTCATAGGTAAAGACCTATTATTTAGGCACTTAATACTAAATCCATACTTCCATACTATCAATACTAATATTATAAATGCGAAAGTAACTCTGTCTGTCTGTCTGTCTATCTGTTACTCTTTCACGCCTAAACGGCTGAATGGATTTTGATGAAATTTGGTATGGTGATAGATGATAACCTAGAAATGGTTATAGGCTATAAATAATCACGCCATCGTTCTTAGGGGGTAGGCAGTAGGTAGATAACTGAATTGAGTTAGTGATTTTTTTATGGTTTTTGCTGGGAGTTTTGCTCTATCATGCCTATACGGCTCAACGGATTTTGATGAAATTTAGTAAGGTAATAGATGGTTACCTAAAAACGGATATAAGATCAAAATGATCACGTCATCGTACTTAGGGGGTAGGAAGTAGGCAGAAAACTGAATTGAGTTAGTGATTTTTAATCGTTTGTTTTAGAAGTTTACCTCATTCACATATTTACTGGTCATTTTCCCAACATCCTCAAGGCTGCTAAAGTAATAGCCATCAAAAAACCCGGTAAAGAGCCCGAAAATCCTTTAAGCTATCGACCGATAAGTCTACTGCCAAGTCTCGGCAAGCTGCTGGAATCTGTAATTTTGTCCCGTCTTACGAAAGTCACCGAGGCTAGTTTGATTCCTGAGCAATTCGGTTTTCGTCGGAGTCATTCTACCACCCAACAGATAGCCCGTCTTGGAGAACATATTGTCACTGGAATTAACCTTGGTAGGTCTACGGGTATGATACTGCTCGACATAGAAAAAGCCTTTGACACTGTATGGCACGATGGCTTACTACATAAACTAATATGCCTAAAGGTGCCACATTGGTTGGTTAAACTTGTCAGGACTACCTGTCTAACTACCTGTCAGGACGAACTTTTTCTGTTCACTTGGGAGGAATATCATCTAATCATAAAATGATATCTGCAGGTGTCCCGCAGGGATCTATTCTTGGACCCTACCTATTTTTATTATATCTAAACGACATACCTAAACAAACTCATACACATCTTGCTATCTATGCAGATGATACAGCTACCTATACCACTGACAAAGATTTTCACATAATAGTAGGGCGTCTTCAACTTTCTCTTGACTTATTAGACGATTACTTCAAAAAATGGAAACTTAAACTGAATTCAAACAAAACTGAAGCTATCGTTTTTACTAGTAAAAGATCTGTACCTACCCAATCGGTAAAAATAGAAAATTTTCCTATACCGTGGAGATCTAGTGTCAAATATCTAGGAGTTTTCTTGGATTCCAAACTAAATTGGCATAAAAACACTGAAGCACTTCGTCTAAAAGGCACAAAAGCACTTAACTCCTTATCACCAATTTTGAATCGTAAATCACATCTTAGTCCTGAAACCAAACTTCGCATTTACTCAACCCTAGTTCGCCCTTGCCTAACTTATGCCGCACCTGCATGGTGTTGCATTAATGATGTTAATTATAATAAGTTACAAGTAGTTCAGAATAAAGCCATAAAAATATCTTATAATACCCGTTTTCGTACCAACCTAAAAAGACTTCACTTCCGTATCAAATATCCACTATTAAAAGACTACATCTTAAAATTATCCCATAAATTTTATATCCATAAAAACCCAATACACAATAACAGACTAGTCTCAGAAATAGGTAAAAGTAGATACTCGACATTATCTTTCCGACAAACTTATAATCGATACCGTTTACCACACCACTATTTTCTCGATGCGTCATAACACTTGCTTGCTTACCGGCTGACCGGTCGCCAAGCGGCCGTAGTAACAGATTCTTTGTAAATTACCCTCTATTTTATTTGTTTTAAAATCATATTTTTCAATAATACGCAAATGAATTTATTTACATATGAATAATTAACATGATTATTTTTAAGCAGTTGGCCACTCTTAAAAACACAGTCTATCACTGTATTTTTAGATGTCGTTTAAGTAAGTTGTTCAAGACTTCCTTTCTTTATTTAAATTATGTTACCGCTTTTATGTCAATACGCATGAGTTCTGTTTTTCTGTTGTTAAAAATCGTTATTTACTCACTTAATATGTTTAAAAAGGTGTCATTACTTTAGCCTATACAAACAATATATTGTATCCTGTATCAATTAGAATAAGATCTTTTTGTTTACAACTTTGGTTCATGAATAAAGATATTTTGAAACAAAACAAACAATAGATGGTTACCTAAAAACGGATATAAGATCAAAATGATCACGTCATCGTACTTAGGGGGTAGGAAGTAGGCAGAAAACTGAATTGAGTTAGTGATTTTGAATCGTTTGTTTTAGAAGTTTACCTCATTCACGCCTTAACGTCTGAACGGATTTTTATAAGACTTGGTTAATTTAAAGATAGAATCCTAGGCACGGACACAGGCTCCTTTTTACGGCGGGAAAATACCTCATTCCCGCGGAAATCTAGCGTGATCGTGTTAAGAAGCGCATGACGCCATAGCTACTGAAATGATTTTGATGTATTTAATCACTTTTCTAACTTAGAGGGTAGGTAGGCGCCATAATTTATTGAATTTATGATAAAATTTTGATGCAACTGTCTTTATTTAACAGTTTTACTTGGATCGAAACTTAGCGACATTCTATCACACTACTTAACTTAAAGGGTAGGAAGGTACCAAAATTCAGACTACTTTTTACTTCGGGAAAACATCTCATTCCCACAGAAACGTATACATAGCTACCTATCTACAACATTAAAACTCTGTCTAGAATCACATTACGCCAAAACTATTGATCTGATTTGCATACATCGGGGGTTGGCAGGTAGGTATAGTTAGTAGTATTTTAAACCGATTTACATTATTTAATTTTTATATTTACTAAGGAAACATTCGGAGCTATCCATTATGTGCTTAGGTTGCTTTTAAACAAATTTTGATGTGAAGTTGAGGACCGGAACACGATAGAGGGACATTGTTGCAGGGGGACTTACAGCCGGGAGAAAACAAAAAAACTTATGCGGATGAAGTCGCGGGTAAAAGCTATTTTATTTATAACATAAACACCGAGGATTTCTACGAGGATATAAAACCAGACTTGAGTGATAGATTCGATACGTCTGTATCCGTATATAATAACTGTATATTAATTAGTATTGTGTTTAGGTAGCATATAGTTATAGTGAAAGTCATACATGAGTATTTTTGAGAGCTCCAATACTGTGAAACCTACGTAAATAGGCTTATCATACTTGATCTTATTACGTTGCATTTGTATAACTGTAATATTTTCACTGATAGTCAAACTACTGTGGAAATTTAAACGGTTGATCAAAGCGCGTGCACCCAACCGCTTTCCCCGACTCACCCAACACGTAGCAACTCTAATATCAACCCTCTTTTCAACATTTTCCATAAGGCCTACGCAGACCTGGACGGAATGGCAAGGGATTTTAATTTTTACTAATGGACATTCAACCGTACTGTTACAGAAATACGACATAAATTGCTATGCTTTAAAATGATGCCGTGGCATTGAAAGGGATTTAATCGAAAAGACACGCCACAGGCTCCCGTGGCGGGATGCCGCGGCATACTGCGGTAGGCAACGGCATGACACGGACTCCGGCGCTCGTCACAGGCTCCCGTGGCGGGATGCCGCGGCATACTGCGGTAGGCAACGGCATGACACGGACTCCAGCGCTCGTAGTAATATACTGCGGGGTGCGGCGGTGGGGGTAGAGAAGCGGGGAATGCACACCATTGACCATCCATTTGCGCCCGCGTCTTTGACGACTGTGTACCTACGTGTTTTTTTCGGAGACCAGTTTTTTACGTTTTTTATTCCAACATGGAGGAAAAATTAATAACATTAGTTCAAGCCTATGATTATTTATATAATATGTCATCAAAACATTATATGAACACTCAAATGAAGAACAATGCGTGGAGAATAATTGGGACAGAAATGAATAAAACAGGTAAATATTTTTGCAATATAATTATATTTTAATACTTCACACGGTATTAATGTCTATTTACAATATCGTTTTGCCATGGAATCGAGCCCTCATCAGAGTTAAAGTAATCTTTAAACATCTCCCGTACTGTCGTACCATCTAATGCATTGTTCATATTATTATCGTTTTCTAAATTAATGCTTACACTTGCTATACTTTGACTTTCTGTGCTTGTACCACCTATGATGAAATTGTGTAAGCAAGTACATGCTAAAATGATATTATCAATATATTTTGGTTGAACCTGAATTCCTTTTTGACATAATTCGAAACGTTCTTGAAGTATACCAAATGCATTTTCGACGATACGCCTGGCTCTACTCAAACGATAATTGTATATTTTCATTGCTTCATCTGTCAATCGGTCGCTACTAAATGGTCTCATAATGTTTGTGGTTAACGGAAAAGCCTCGTCTGCTATAAAAACATAGGGCAACTCAAGATCTGTCCTCGGTAAACGTTTTTTTGGGGGAATATCGAGGGCATTAGAAGTCAATTTTTTTCCAAATATTGAGTTTTGCATTATACCTCCATCACTATTTCGTCCATATGATCCTACATCTGCAATCACAAATTTATAATTTGCATCCACAACCGCTAGTAGCACGATACTAAAAAACTTTTTATAGTTCATGTAGAGACTTCCACTATTGCGAGGTGCCCTTATCCTAAAATGTTTACCATCTATTGCACCGATGCAGTTCGGGAAATTCCATTTTTCATCAAATTCCATCGCGATTCGCGTCCATTTTTCCCTTGTTGGATTTGGCATAACACTAGGCCTTAGGACATTCCAAATGACTTGGCAAGTTTCATGTACTATAGAGCGCACTGTACTAAACCCCATACGATAGCTGTAACCTAGAGACTTGAAGCTACTTCCCGTGATCAAAAATCTGAAAGATAATATAAAGAGGGGTAAGTGAGGCAGAGTGAAAGACAGGGTACAGTTAAACAAAGTCAATTAAATAATACGATATATTTATTTATATATAATTATGAATTCCTCACGATATTTTCCTTCACCGTAAAGCCAGTGGTAATTTTTACTTAGAAAAAAAATTAGCTCAATATAATCCCATAAACATAGCTGGTGCTAACCTAGTCACCTAGTCACTATCTAAGGCCTTTTCCCATTACCTACTTATTCTGATTCTATACCATTTTACCTGCTTATGTTTTGTTTTAGGTGAAGAATGTCAGAAAATATGGAGTAATATACGTAATAATTTTAGGAAAGCTCTGAATAACAGAAAAACAAAGAGTGGTGACCCGTACACAAAGCGACGCCCTATCAAGTTTGAAAAAGAGCTGGAGTTTTTGAAAAAATTCATTCAGCACAGAAAACAAACCTCGAATTTGGACTCCTCTTCAGAGGATACGCAGACTTCTTTTGCAGAATCCGCTGTCGTTGATAGCGATGAACGTTCAGTTTCGCGAATGACCAATGATTCACACCATTCCTCAATAATACCAGAACCTACAACAACTGCTGAAATACTAAATAAATATATTGAATCGAAAAAGGAGGTGGACGCCATTGATTCGTTCTTTCAAACAATGGCTGCCACAGTAAAAAAGCTACCAAAAAGAGAGCAGGTCCGAATAAAGAGACAAATATTTAATATGGTAACTGACGCCGAATTAAACTACATAGAGGGAACTCCAGCTCCAACATCTGAAGATGTCTCTACCAATTTGCAACATCAACGACCATGCCGTACCGCTTTTACTTCAAGATCTGGCTGTGGAACCGCGGCAGGCTTGGGCTATGAAGCTGTATCAGGATCTGGCTATGAAACCACCTCAAGATCTGGCTATGAAACCACCTCAAGATCTGGCTATGAAGCAGCTTCGGGGTCTGACTTTGGAACCGCCTCAGGCTCCGGTTATGAAGCAGCTTCGGGGTCTGGCTTTGGAACTGCCTCAGGCTCCGGTTATGAAGCAGCTTCGGGGTCTGGCTTTGGAACTGCCTCAGGCTCTGGTTATGAAGCAGCTTCGGGGTCTGGCTTTGGAACCACCTCAGGTTCTGGCTATGAACCTGCTTCACGGTCTGGTTATGAAACCGCCTCGGGCCCTGGCTATGAAGCTGCTTCAGGGTCTGGCTACAAAACTGCAGTTTCTGAATACGAAACTAATCTAAACTAGTAGGTACTCTAAATTAAGTAAAAAGAAATAAAGATCCAGGAATTATCAGTGAGAAGATTTATCAGTGCAAAAACATAAAAATCGTTATTATGTGTCTACAATTCATGATTGTATTTGGCAAAAAAATTTGTTTTTTTAACTAAATAAAAGAAGAAAATATTAAACTTATACAATCATTTAACTGCCCACCTCAAACACAAGGATAATCTTTGATCGGCTTCAATGGGGTTGCGAAAATTGGTCCTCTGTTTTTCGATATATGGTCGACATATATTCAACAGTGCTTGAAATTTCTCATAATCCATTCTATGATAGTCATAAAATTTTTGCACGTCGTATTTTAAGTCATTAAATAAATTATTGAATTCACCCTTTGATTCCCTTTCTTTCCATAAATTATCAACCCAAAATCTTCTTCTATTCCTATTATTAGCCTGTGCACTTTCTTCTTCATCTGCAATAATCGATATCAACACTAAATCCCAATCTACCATTGTAAAACTGAGGCACACCAACACTCAATCAAACGCAACTGAAGACTGCAGGCAGCAGGAGTCGCTGAGGCGTGCTTTGTCATGCCGCGGCACCCCGGGGCATGCCGGGGCATGCCGTGGCAAAGTGCTGGAATGCCGCGGCACGCCGTGGCATGCCGTGGTAAAATGCTGGTATGCCGCGGTATCTAAGCAGCCGGTGTGCGCTGACTCACGGCAAAATCCCTTGCCATGACGTCCCGGTCTGCGTAGGCCTATAGTTTTACCAAAAACAGCGTTATTCATCAACTTGAAAAAGTCTTTCTCGAACGCATTTTTACTCTCAGTTCTTTTTCGCGTATTCAAATCGATATATGACTTTAACCATGGGTGCTGAGTAAACTCTAAAACCCGATGTATTTTCTTGAGTATAAGACCAGCACTCAATGCCTGCTTCAAATTGACGTAATGAATTTTATAATTACTTTTCCCTCTACGGTAGATAATAATTTACATGTTTTACTTTTACCGATTAGAGGGATCTTATTTTGGGGGCAAAAAGGTAAATCATTATGCAGATCGTGTAGAATGTAGATAAATTGGATATTCTAGATCTACTTCAAAAAAAAACCTGTAGTAGCATCGTTAGGAATTTTCATAATGTCAAATTTTGAAATCTCATTCTCAGACAGCCAGTGAAAATCTTTGAGTGGTATATATTGACTCATCACCCACCCATATAAATTATTAGCATCTAGATATACAATAAAATTCGAGGGCTTACTTGAATCGTAATCTTGCACATATTTATTATTAGCCTCCATATATTTCCCATAACACTGGCTCAGCCCACCCTTGTATACCGCTTGAGATAAATTTTATCACGGTGAGGTCAGTTAGCAGTTCAATCTCAACTTTTGTTGAGTAGAGCATGGCGACCCAGGTAAGCCCTGGGGCGGTATAATAATGCACCGGATCTAGCCTGTGACAAGGGTTACACAGGTAACTAGAGTACGGAGATATTTCAAGTTGTTAAAGTGCAAAATACTAATCCACCCACATAAGAAATTAGAAGAGAATAAGAATAAGAATTTAAGACATACTTATATGTAAGTTAAGATGTATACCTGTTGGCAAACCATTTAAATAAATAAATAAATAAATATCTACTACAAGACTGTAAGCGTGAACCCATCATGGGTGCTTTGTATGAGCAAGAGTTGCAAAAACTAAAATATCCAGATGTTTATCTCGTGGGGAGGGTATTGAAGCGGAAAGGTGATAAAGTTTACGTTAAATGTTTAGGTATGAATGAAAAAAGTTGGATTGATAAAAACAATAGATTGGCGTCGTGATGATAAAACTACACAGCTGTTGTGAAGATGTAACTATGTAATTTCACCATAGTGTATGAAATAATAAACGAATAAGTGCTATACATTTTGTTTTTAATTTTACAATAAGATTACACAATTTTAAACACTTATGTACATAACAGTGGTACCTATTCTCAAGAATAAAGTCGTTTAAGTATATATTCAAGTTGTAACGGGGTTTCCCGAGGGAAGACCACGTACTTTGATTTTGCTGACCCACAGTGTGTCACTGGCTGTGCTCGAGGCCAGCAACTCGTCTGAGGGTAGCGGATAGAGTGTTCGATAGCGTCAGAGGGCGAAATAAAAGGCGGTTTGGAACTAATAAAAGTTATATATTCTACAGAAACCTTATACTAACTCACAACGGGGGTTTTATCACTTTAGAAATGACCGGGACCACTAGGAGAGCGTGAGGGAAGTTAGGGCCTAGATACCTAACCGTGAGGTGTGTTTTAATTATAAAAGCACTTACCGGACCGGACAGCTGCTCCTGGGTTTGTAAGCGCTTGTTCAGCGCGTTACAGGGAAAAGGTTGAACGGACTGACTGACTCTACTACGTTACAGGAATGCTACGGTGTAGCCGGGACGCGCGGCGTGAAAGACTCAATGGCGGACTTACGGGTCCGCGTTAAGCGATCGTACGGCGCGGGTTGGACGGGTTAGTCAGGAATAAAAGGAACCTGGTTGGTCCTGCGATCCAGATACTAGTACGCGGTCTTAATCAACCAAGCGGGAGATACGGGAATAGGGTTGGTCCTGCGATCCAGATACTGGTACGCGGTCTTAATCAACCCTAGGGTAACGGAAAGGTGTTTCGGGGTTGGTCCTGCGATCCAGATACTGGTACGCGGTCTTAATCAACCCACGGGAGTGCGGAAGATAGGATTTGGGTTGGTCCAGCGATCCAGGTACTGGTACGCGGTCTTAATCAACCCAAGGGGAAAGGAAGATGGGATTGGGTTGGTCCTGCGATCCAGATACTGGTACGCGGTCTTAATCAACCCAGGGGGTAAGAGAGAGAGAGGGGTATCGCGAGAGCTCTATTCGGAGAGCTTAAACGGAAAACTCTGAGCTGGTGGTAGCCGGGGCCCGCCTTATATAGGCCATGGCCAGGGCGAAAGCGGTGCGGGGTTGCGACGGCGCGGTGCGTGCTGTGCGTGAGTCACGCTGAGCCGAGCGGAGTCCGCGTCATCAGGCGGTAGCGGGGTGCGGTAGCCGCGGAGGATGTAGCGGCGCGATGCCGGGCGAACGCGGGGTGCGCGCGGGCGCAGGCATACAACCGCCCGTCCGGTCGGTTTGTGGTGGGTAGACGCGGTACGCTTGCCTACTACCGTCACAAAGTTAAGAAATAAACTGGATTACAATGATTACTTACAAAGAGAGAGAGAGAGAGAGAGAGAGAGGAAACGGAGATCACGAATTACATTTGCGATCCACCCAAAGGCTAAAGTACAACGCCTCTACTGTAGGACAGTGAGCGCACTTCCCGTTTTTTAACAATTCATGTTCCCCACAATCGTAATAGGGTACGTGATGTACATCAAAGTCCTTCAGTAGGATGTCAAATTTTGGGCACCCCCACTTCTCCAAATCGATTCAATCAATCAATCAAATCAGTCCGTTTCTCCCCACTGCTGGGTATAGGCCTCCCTTTTTTCGCGCCATTCACTACGGTCCTGTGCCAATCTAACCCATAGCGGCCCTGTTGATCTGACGATGTCATCTGCCCAGCGAGCGGGTGGTTGGCCCACTGATTGACGTTCCTGTCTCGGCCACCACTCTGTGACTGCTTTCGTCCATCGACCGTCTTTTCTCTTAGCCAGGTGTTCTGCCCATTGCCATTTTAGTGACAAGATCCGCGAACCGACATCTTCGACCTTAGTTTTCCGACGAATTTCAATGTTTGGTACGCGGTCCATCAGTGAAATTCTTAGCATGGCACGATCCATAGCACGTTGTGCGATTTGTATTTTGTTCATATTTTGCTTTGTGAGCGTCCATGTTTCGGATGCGTGAGTTAATATGGGCAAAACACACTGGTTGTAAACCTTCGTCTTAAGGCATTGAGGGAGTTTGGACTTGAAGACGTCGTCTAATTTCCCAAAAGCAGACCACCCCAGTCGTATTCGCCTTTCTATCTCCGCTATTTGAAAGCCGCTGTCGAAGGATAAACGATGCCCAAGATAGACGTAATCATTTCTTTCTACCTGGCAATTACCCACGGTTATGTTGGATACCTGTACCAAATGATTCGTCATGATCTTTGTCTTAGACATGTTCATCCTTAGGCCTATTTTGAGGAACGATGTTTGTAAGTCTTCTAACATCGTCTGGAGATCTAAGACATTTTCGGCAAAAAGGACGAGATCGTCTGCAAAGCGCAAATGTGAAATGCATTCGCCGTTGATGTTGACGCCCTTTTGATTCCAATCCAACGTCTTCATCATGTCCTCCAGAACGTTGGTGAATAATTTGGGAGAGATGGTATCTCCTTGGCGTACTCCTCTATGTATAGGCACGGGGCGAGTTAGCGTATGCATGCGCACCTGCAT